>JAHLJT010008756.1:39349812-39423479 GCA_031308135.1 Acheta domesticus | reverse complement strand
CAAATTCTCTTTCTAAATTGTATCATGAATTAGTTCAAAACAATACACGCTGATAAAGAGAACTGGCCACTAAGCAACTCACAAAAAATTTTCTGAATATGTAACTAATGGCTCATAAGGAACTCGTTCTTTTGATTTCCAACTAAATTATTTCAAACAACACTTCACTGATTCCACTGCAATATGTTAGAGAATATTGATATATTTAATGCACTTAAACTCTCTTTGAAATATTTAAAACTGGAATGCTGACATTATCAAGAAATTTACACTGTCTTCTGCCTTTTCCAGTCATGCGACTAATTCAGATACCTGCTGATTAAAGTATGCACTTATGGGGATTGAATTTTGTTCAAATCTAATTACAAATTACCAATCTTTCCCTGTCCCTGAATTTCGGGCGCCAATAATATGTGACCGTACTTACCTTTGCTGGCTCACGGTTACACATATCATAAAATTTTTATGTATGGGTACAGGAGTTCTTTAAGGGGGTTACTTTAATCTACAGTATCTGGATTCAAAGGCCCTACTATCATATAAACAGAATTTATTAGAACAAAAGAACAATAAGACATCATTACATTACCAACATAGCTTGCATCATTGCTTTGATCATAATTCTATGGTTCATTCTGTACATCTCTAACCTTCCCACCATTACATTATCATTACCGCTTATGCAACTTCCAACCCTTTGGAAAAACTACGTGCCATTCATATGCTACTACGCACATCATTACTTTCAACGTTACACAGTGAGCATCCTGAACTGGCGTTTCATTTAATTTTCCTTCTATTTGTTCACAATTAGAATTACTTATCTGATCGTTACGATCGTCGATTTCTACGTGACGCGTTGCTGCCCGTTCCGCCTGAGGCCGGGAGGTAACCTTGATGCCCGTTATGCTCCGTCTGCCCACGTGTCACCGCAGCCCGTTTCCAATCCACCGGCGTCGCCTTCCCACGGTTTCTTTCTTCACACGATGACTTTAATCGTATCAGCTCAGCAGCTCCATCGCATAATCATACATCAGCACAGCCGCACCAACTATCATTAACCCGCATCGCCCACGTGTCCGTGCACTGTTCCCCTTTTTTTATTAAATTCCGTAATTATTCTCTCTTAAACAAGTTCACCACAATCCTTACACTCGCTTATTGCACAGTTCATCACAATTTTTCTTTCTTAAATACCTGTTGTCCCGATTACACTGGATTTCTTGTACATCAAAGCATCGCACTCTAACCACGCCCACGTGTCCGTGCACTGTTCCCCTTTTTTTTTATTAAATTTCGTAATTATTCTCTCTTAAATAAGTTCACCACAATCCTTACACTCGCTTATTGCACAGTTCATCAAAATTTTTCTTTCTTAAATACCTGTTGTCCCGATTACACTGGATTTCTTGTACATCAAAGCATCGCACTCTAACCACGCCCACGTGTCCGTGCACTGTTCCCCTTTTTTTTTTTATTAAATTTCGTAATTATTCTCTCTTAAATAAGTTCACCACAATCCTTACACTCGCTTATTGCACAGTTCATCACAATTTTTCTTTCTTAAATACCTGTTGTCCCGATTACACTGGATTTCTTGCACATCAAAGCATCGCACTCTAACCACCATTGCATACCGTCCTCACGCCATGCTGCTCAACCGCCAACTGTCGCTTTTGTGCGTTCAGACCGATCAGTTCCCACCACCCCGTGCGCTCGTTCACGACTCTGTCGATCCGTTCCGCCGCGGTTCCTCACTCTGCGCGCTACTTTTGAATGTGGTGGAGCGCCTATTCTTTGTGTTTTGACCAATACGGTCAAAATATATATGTATGTATATATATATATATATATATATATATATATATATATATATATATTGTGACCGTACTTACCTTTGCTGGCTCACGGTTACACATATCATAAAATTTTTATGTATGGGTACAGGAGTTCTTTAAGGGGGTTACTTTAATCTACAGTATCTGGATTCAAAGGCCTATTATCATATAAACAGAATTTATTAGAACAAAAGAACAATAAGACATCATTACATTACCAACATAGCTTGCATCATTGCTTTGATCATAATTCTATGGTTCATTCTGTACATCTCTAACCTTCCCACCATTACATTATCATTACCGCTTATGCAACTTCCAACCCTTTGGAAAAACTACGTGCCATTCATATGCTACTACGCACATCATTACTTTCAACGTTACACAGTGAGCATCCTGAACTGGCGTTTCATTTAATTTTCCTTCTATTTGTTCACAATTAGAATTACTTATCTGATCGTTACGATCGTCGATTTCTACGTGACGCGTTGCTGCCCGTTCCGCCTGAGGCCGGGAGGTAACCTTGATGCCCGTTATGCTCCGTCTGCCCACGTGTCACCGCAGCCCGTTTCCAATCCACCGGCGTCGCCTTCCCACGGTTTCTTTCTTCACACGATGACTTTAATCGTATCAGCTCAGCAGCTCCATCGCATAATCACACATCAGCACAGCCCGCACCAACTATCATTAACCCGCATCGCCCACGTGTCCGTGCACTGTTCCCCTTTTTTATTAAATTCCGTAATTATTCTCTCTTAAATAAGTTCACCACAATCCTTACACTCGCTTATTACACAGTTCATCACAATTTCTCTTTCTTAAATACCTGTTGTCCCGATTACACTGGATTTCTTGCACATCAAAGCATCGCACTCTAACCACCATTGCATACCGTCCTCACGCCATGCTGCTCAACCGCCAACTGTCGCTTTTGCCTGGTCAGACCGATCAGTTCCCACTACCCCGTGCGCTCGTTCACGACTCTGTCGATCCGTTCCGCCGCGGTTCCTCACTCTGCGCGCTACTTTTGAATGTGGTGGAGCGCCTATTCTTTGTGTTTTGACCAATACGGTCAAATAACCCCCCACGTTATCAAGATTTTTTTTACACAGTGAAAAATAATCTTCTAATCCACAATTTAGATCTCTTCCTCGACCATCTGTCGCCAGCACCAAATCAATTGTACATGCTCGCGCTCATATGAAATTGGCACTTAATACTCATCAAAATTTCTTCTAAATTGTAAATGAATTATTTCACACAACCTTTGGCAAATGAAATTAAACTAAGCATTCATCAAATTCTCTTCTAAATTGTAAATGAATTATTTCAAACAACACCTTGACACAGAAATTGGCACTTAATACTTATCAAGATATTTTCTGGATTGCAAAGGAATTAATTTACACAACACCTTGGCATATGAAATTGGCACTTAATACTTATCAAGATATTTTCTGGATTGCAAAGGAATTAATTTACACAACACCTTGGCATATGAAGTTGGCACTTAATACTCATCAAAATTTCTTCTAAATTGTAAATGATTTATTTCACACAACACCTTGGCAAATGAAATTAAACTAAGCATTCATCAAATTCTCTTCTAAATTGTAAATGAATTATTTCAAACAACACCTTGATACAGAAACTGGCACTTAACACTCATCAAAATATTTTCTGGATTGCAAAGGAATTAATTTACACAACACCTTGGCATATGAAATTGGCACTTAATACTCATCAAAATTTCTTCTAAATTGTAAATGAATTATTTCACACAACACCTTGGCAAATGAAATTAAACTAAGCATTCATCAAATTCTCTTCTAAATTGTAAATGAATTATTTCAAACAACACCTTGACACAGAAATTGGCACTTAATACTTATCAAAATATTTAAAACTGGAATGCTGACATTATCAAGAAATTTACACTGTCTTCTGCCTTTTCCAGTCATGCAACTAATTCAGATACCTGCTGATTAAAGTATGCACTTATGGGGATTGAATTTTGTTCAAATCTCATTACAAATTACCAATCTTTCCCTGTCCCTGAATTTCGGGTGCCAATAATATGTGACCGTACTTACCTTTGCTGGCTCACGGTTACACATATCATAAAATTTTTATGTATGGGTACAGGAGTTCTTTAAGGGGGTTACTTTAATCTACAGTATCTGGATTCAAAGGCCTATTATCATATAAACAGAATTTATTAGAACAAAAGAACAATAAGACATCATTACATTACCAACATAGCTTGCATCATTGCTTTGATCATAATTCTATGGTTCATTCTGTACATCTCTAACCTTCCCACCATTACATTATCATTACCGCTTATGCAACTTCCAACCCTTTGGAAAAACTACGTGCCATTCATATGCTACTACGCACATCATTACTTTCAACGTTACACAGTGAGCATCCTGAACTGGCGTTTCATTTAATTTTCCTTCTATTTGTTCACAATTAGAATTACTTATCTGATCGTTACGATCGTCGATTTCTACGTGACGCGTTGCTGCCCGTTCCGCCTGAGGCCGGGAGGTAACCTTGATGCCCGTTATGCTCCGTCTGCCCACGTGTCACCGCAGCCCGTTTCCAATCCACCGGCGTCGCCTTCCCACGGTTTCTTTCTTCACACGATGACTTTAATCGTATCAGCTCAGCAGCTCCATCGCATAATCACACATCAGCACAGCCGCACCAACTATCATTAACCCGCATCGCCCACGTGTCCGTGCACTGTTCCCCTTTTTTATTAAATTCCGTAATTATTCTCTCTTAAATAAGTTCACCACAATCCTTACACTCGCTTATTACACAGTTCATCACAATTTCTCTTTCTTAAATACCTGTTGTCCCGATTACACTGGATTTCTTGCACATCAAAGCATCGCACTCTAACCACCATTGCATACCGTCCTCACGCCATGCTGCTCAACCGCCAACTGTCGCTTTTGCCTGGTCAGACCGATCAGTTCCCACTACCCCGTGCGCTCGTTCACGACTCTGTCGATCCGTTCCGCCGCGGTTCCTCACTCTGCGCGCTACTTTTGAATGTGGTGGAGCGCCTATTCTTTGTGTTTTGACCAATACGGTCAAAATATATATATACCCTTTTCATAAAAATCTACCCCTTTAGACTCTCCGTATCCTATCTTTTTCATTTACGTATTGAAACATTCATTAAAGTTTTTTTAAAACATTCTTTAACGCGTGACTGCGTGATGACTATAGCACATCTGATTTCGGTGATTTGTTAGTAAAGAGATTAATATTAACAAACGTTGTATCGCACACATTTGGTAATAAATGGATTTTTTTTTACTTTCACATTATTATGCATATTATATCGTCCCATCGAATAAAGCAAAATGTTTGCTGTTTGATATGCAAAAGCGCGGGTGGCATTGACAATTTTGACGTAATCTGAGCAAATTATGAAAGATCTTGGATTGCAGACTGCAAATCATTTAGTGCGTCTGGAGGTTATAAGATCTAACAAAGACGCTACAGGGTTTTTAGAATCAAGGAAAATCCATGGGAATACTTCGATCAATAAAGGACCTGGGTTTGCTTCCCACTTTATATCCAGATAGTTCTCTAATTGAGCGTGTCACACACAATCAATACATCACAGATGACATATCGTGCCGTGAAGCACCTAACTCTTAGAGGTCCGAAAGTTCTTTTCAATCAGTCTGTATGTGAATATAGATTTTACGTTATTTTATTGAAGGAGAGATCAGAATTTGCGCACGTTTTCTTGAACTCCAGAAGTTCCCACCATTAACCATACATATTGAATAATGAATAAAAGTACCAAGAGAATGAGCTTAAGAACGTTTGGAAACTAGGAACAACCGCTCCCGAGTAATAAAAATATTATTTATATCGACAAAAAACTACATTTTTAGTAGTGTAAGAAAATAGCAAACCATACCACCGGCTCTAAATATTTTAAAAATTATACAACACAAATGTAACTAATGCATTACGTCTTTGTTAAAATATTATTATGAAAAGTATAGGTCCCAATTGTGTAGAAACAGTCAGGCAGCAATAAATATTTTACTTTGAACTAAAATTTTATGTATCGATTTTAATTGTTTAATATATTCTGAGAATGTGCTGTAAACTAACATACAATGCATTTTATATAGATTTCTTGAAGCGTGCTCTTGATACTGGGACCTGATGTACGTGATTTCTACGACATGAGTTCTAATTATAAATATTTTAATTCTAAAAATTATAAATAAACAAATAAAGTTTCCTGGTACGAGAACCGCTGGAGGCCTCAGGTGGGAGGCAGCTGGAAAGGTGGATACACGATGAAGGCGGAGAGGGTGCGGCGGCTAAACACACGAGCGTTGCGTGCGTGCGTCCGTGCGCGAGTGCGTGCGAGGCAGGGGGCGTGGCCGCGCGATCGCAGCGCCCGCAGGATGTAAATATTGTCGGAGGCGCCTGCGAGAAGCGCCCGACCCGACGCGACGCGACGACGCCACGTCTGGCGCCGCGCCAGCAGCGCCGCGCCGCGGCGGCGGGAGGAAGCGCCGCCGACGGTGCTCGCTGCGCGGGGGAAGGCAATACACGCAAAGGCTTTAAATGAGGTGGTCACCGTCGCGTCATAAAAAATGTCTTATAAGAGTTCAAGCTGAGTGAGATGTCAAAGCAGAACCGACACTAATGGAGCCAGAAACGTTGAATTTGGAATGTTGGTTTCTAATACGATGACTGTCTGTACTGGGTCAACAGCTCCTTAGTTAGTATCCACCGAGAACGTCTGCCGTTAAATGTTTTTAAGAAGCATTATAACCACGTTTGAAGATAATTCCCAAATATCTTTGAACATTTATACTATGAAAAGAAAAGATACTTTATTTTTTGCCCTCGTGGGTAGATCCTTGCTCAGCTTGCTCGCTCTACATGACGTGACCCCGGGTTCGATTCCCGGTCGGGCATTTCATTTCCAAAGTCCCAGTATATGTTGCTGTGTGTCGTGAAAATTCACTTTTCAGGTGGAGAAGAGCGGAATACGTCGTGGGGATGTCTAAATGCTAACCACACGTGTGGCCGTGAGGCACGGACGCTCCTTTGAAGGCCCTGACCCGTAACGGGCTGTCACGCCAAGTACAAAAAGACAGACTTTTTTGTAGAATATTCATGTTTGTATTTATTTATTTATTTATTTGTCAAAAACAGTAAAAACTGTATATGACGTGTGGGGAAAGAAATTTATCTGCGCACATTTTCTTGAGGGCCAGAATAAAAAGAAAAATGAATTTAGAAAATAATTATTTTGGAAACATAAAAATATTTGGAAAATTTTTGTTCCCGAGTTATAGGAAATCAATTTTAACTGTAAATGAACTACAAGCAAAAGGCGTGCTCAACAAAACGTGCGCACAGTGAAGCTACATTTACGTCCAGAAGCAAAACAAGGGGCCATCTCAGCATTTGCTCAATGGATCAGGGAAACTGGACAAAACCTGGTAGATCCATAGTCAGTGGTGATTACTGGAAAGAAAGTATTTACGCAAGTGTGTGTATTGCAGTATTGACGGTCATATGACGCGGACCGAGGAAATGAAAGGCAAGGCAACATACACGCTCGTTCTGAAATAGGTTGCAGAAATAGTAAACTTTGTGCAGAAGGCAGGGAAACATGAACTGAGATGGTGATGGCTATGTTGACGCCAGCTACGATGAAAGCAACCTTGTGTAATTCAGGGCAAGGTCAAGGGATGTGCCGAATCAGGTTCCATGAGGTGGAGATAGGAACAACAAAGTAAAAGAGAAGACAACATCGAAGAGAATGAAGTAAAATACCGTCATTAAATAATTACTCTTTAAATTACGTTTAAATGAGAACAAACTTAACAATAAATCAATTATTATTCCACAACAATCAACAATACATTATTATTTAAATGAACGATTTGTCGTATAATTTATGACTACACCATCTCCACCACGACCTTTTTCAGAAAATTAAATTTATTTATTACTAACATTGCATAAAGAAAAGTTCCATTAATTATAGACAATCAGATCAGTTGATAATAAAATATCATACAAGGTCGAAGTAAAACAAAGTTGGAGTTTTACAGGTTGGAGTTTTACAGGTTGGAGTTTTACAACGTTTCAGAGATCATGTCTCCATCATCAGGTACATTTTGGCTAAAATCAAATTTATTACATAAATATGATTAGATGAAATGAATCGTTGTTGTTTTATCTTGCACGTAAGTAACCATGTGCTATTTATCAATAAGTTTTTATTGATTGTCTATTCTTCATTGCATTATTACTAACATTGTATACTATTTCCATCAGTACCGAAAGAGGTGTCCCAGGGCATCAACTGATTTGCCACTGACCGGGAGGGTCTAAGTTTGCGTTTCGTGCGACGGAGGCAGGATTTTCGACACCATGAATAGCTAGGTCGAATTCAGCCTTTGTTTGGAGGAGAAATTAGCGGCCGGCTGCTCTGATCGGTAATTTACGTGTCTTCATCGAATACTAGGAGGATACCGGAACAGTACCTAAACAAACGAGACACGGACTGAGCTCTATCTTTCCTTCCTCTTCCTTGTCTTATCCTCACCCCTTACTTACACACACACACAAGCAATACACTATCACACATTTCGGGAGACCAGCCAAAACTTAGACCTTGTGAGGCGGTTCCCTGTTGGTGGGAGATACCTGATTGAGGAAAATCCCACTAGCCGATGGTAGGTCTGTGTCACATTTCCCTATCTAGCAAGGAAGATCATCGCTACCTTTCGAGAAAAATGCATGCACTACACCTACAAGACTAAAGACCTGAGCAGTTGACGCGCCTAGAATAACTAATCAATAAATGGTTTCCTTCTGGCCTGTCGTTCGACCTCGCTTCAGTACTGTACTACATTACTAAATTCATGATGATCATTTATCATTTTACGAAGTTTATGTTTCTGATTATTGAGTTGCAGTATATCATAATATTTGTACGTCGTTTTAATACTAGATCGCTCAACAGCGTTCCACTCTTAGAGCAATTTAACTATTTTTTTCATAAACAAAACAAACACATAATGTTTTCGTTTCGTCCTTACCTTTTTCACTTGTGCATTCCCAAAACAGTAACAGCAAAAAATGTTTGAAACGGATTTCAAATTAAATTATTAACCACATTAAATTGGTACAATTAGCTTTGAGAGTTTTGTATTGATACACATTTTGTAATTTTTATTCTTGTGGTGTACAGTTAAAAACTCGGAATCCAAACGACCTGCTGTTACTATTTTGGGAATGCACAAGTGAAAAAGGTAAGGACAAAACGAAAACATTATGTGTTTGTTTTGTTTATGAAAAAAAATAGTTAAATTGCTCTAAGAGTGGAACGCAGTTGAGAGATCTTGTATTAAAATGACGTACAAATATGATATACTGCAACTCAATAATCAGAAACATAAACTTCGGAAAATGATAAATGATCATCATGAATTTAGTAATGTAGTAAGGGTAGGAAAATGTCAGATGTTCAATTGTTAAATCGGGTAGTTTCACTTTAAATCTAATGCAGTTTTTTTGAGACATGGTGATGACTTAAATCCTTCCCCATTATACTCGCTATAGAGCATTGGACAACACTACATGCACAACACTGTTCTTGCATAATTAAACTCTCGAATTTACCCACCTCTATTTCTGTTTCATCTTTGAGAAGAAATCCCTAAACTTATTTCTTCTAAACAAACTGGAATAGATTGTAATATTTTATATGTATCTTTTTCTCTTGCCAAGAAAAACATAATTCAATTTACTCAACTTTTTAAACATATGATTTTAATATTTTTAGATTTAATTATAAATTGATACTACCCTGCATCTTGGCAGCTCTTAAAGAAAAAAAATTCTCATCCCGACGCGAATACAACAGGGTTTCAAATGCGAATTAAGCCAAGAAATAGGGGAGAAAAGTAGGGTGGGGAATCATCTGCTGCTCCTGGAGATCTTCATTCACCTCCGATGTTCGATTATACAATCGATTAATCAGGATGATTACATAACATAGCAATCTATCCTTCAGTGAAATTTAAGAGCCACGTGGTCCAAACATGAAAGTTGGCTGGCCTTCTGGGTAATACATTCAGGGAGCGAAATGGATGAGATTTTACCAATATTTCTCATAACAAATCTCTATTCCATACAAAATAATACGAGTAATTTGAAAATAATGTCATTGAAACGCACAGAAAATTATGTCCTAAATATGCATTTCTTTGAGATAAGCGCAATATAAATGAAATGTATAGAAGAAATGTATTATGCAACATATTAGATGTTTTTAAAGATCATTTTGCACCTTTTAATTAAGGTAACTGAAACCGTTTTGCAAGGCATTATCTGGAATCACTTATTATAAGGAAGAATCGAAGGTGATAAAACATAAGACGCAAAAGAAGAACCAAACAACAGAGAAGCGGAAAGATAACTGAGGACAACAAGAAACTAAAAAATTGAGGAAGAAGAAGCCAACGCAGAAGGAGAAAACAGGAATCAATGTAAGGATGGAATGAAAGGGGAGAAGAGCATGAAGGAAAGCAAGAAGTGTACGACGAAGAGTAAGAAGAAGAGGAGGCAGGAGAGAATGAAGATGGACAACACGAGTACAGAGAAGAAAGAGAAAGAAAAGTATTTCGAGCTTTCCAGCGCTGCCTAGACCAGGATTGGCGTCGGCCTTCGGCAATGGCACTGGGCGACGGATGCTGTTTATTTTGACGCCGCATCCCTTGTTTATTTGTTTGCGTATTGGTCTCGTGGGTGGGCCTTTCGTCGCCGGAATTTCTATGCAGTCGACCGCCCGCCTCCAAGACGAGTCGCACCGGGCATCGCGTGTCGCCAGGCGTTTGTTTTCGCTCGGCGGACGGCGTTGCCCTTTCTTCCCCCAGCCCTGCCCCACCCGTCTTTTGTTCGCTGGCACCCGCGGCGCTCGTTCGGGGGCGGGGCCCCTGATTCGCAGAAGGACCAAACGGCCGTCCGCTGATTCCCGAGAACGCTCAAATCTCGATCCCCGCAATGTGCGCGACGTGGAGCCAGCTGCTGCAGGGATTTTGCACGGGGGTACTTTGAATCTTCATGACTTTTACTCTCATCTGACTGAGGAGGTTAAATCATATATTTCGAACACGGTTTTCTCTTAAAATCTTTCCGATTTATAAGAACAATTCAATCTCAGTCTCAATCGCAAAAGTGTGAGCGACTTGTTACCTGTGGAAAGATTTTCTCGAGTGACATTTGCGATCATCAAGGGATTTACCTTTCTACTGTTGGGGAAATCAGATTTCGACTCCTATACACGTTTGAAAATAAAATGTTTATTAATTTCCGAAAACTTTCAAAACTATTCATTTTCTCTTAACAAAATTGTACTAAAAAGAAATCAACAAAAAGCTAAAAAAATTCAAAAATTTTGAATTAAAAAAGGACTTGAATCTTCTGTTCCGATGCATCTATAACAGACAGCACGCATTTCCCGATGCATACTCAGGAACGTATTTGTATGTTTGCTCTATGGTCACGCGGGTCTGATCCAAAACCGAACGAGATAAAACGAGGATCAATGTAGCTTTGCAGAGCATCGGATGCAGAGAAAAGGCAGCTCAAAATGGAATTGCTGGAATTTGTAACTCTGGCGGTTGTGTTTGAAAATGTGCTGAACTGGAAATATTTGGCGAGGCCGCCGTTGTTATGGTTCGCTGTAATATGCTGCGATTACCAGGCAGGGTAATGCTGCGTGCAGACAGTTCGCTTTTAATTTATTAACAGTTCGTTTCGCCGAATGAGTATCAAATATAATGCTCTCGTTTTGCGTGCGCGCGCTAGATTGCGGAAAAAGCAGTGACATCTGATTTGTGGGAAAACGGCCTAATGAAAAGCCGATGACTTTTTTACAAAGCCCATGAAATAATTACTCTGTGAAAACAGAAAGAGCCAAGCAATGTCATATCACAATTGGAACGTGGAGGAAGCAATCGATTAATGCATTCATTTACAAATGGGTAGAAAAGAAGAGGCTGCATATTATATCATGCCAATGTTGTTTGCAATGCCGTAGCCCTTAAAATTTGTGTAACTCCCGTGAGCACTAGCACCAATGTTTGAAATTACTTAAAAGAGCTTATATTAAAAAAGAAATCATCTGACCAAGCTTTTTGTCACATGGTCAATGATAAATTGCTATTAAATAAGTTAGGTACAACAATATAGGTTGATTCTCTCATGAGAACTGATGTAAAACATTAAAAGTAAATTGTAGTGGCAGATGGTAGGTGGTAGAACATCGCTGAAAAAATTTAAAATAAACAAAAAATCCTGTAAATGTACTTAAAAATCGGTAGAACGCTACGTGGAAAAATTACACTGTAGTGAAGTACAAAAATTCAGAATACGTTCTTAATGGATAAAAGATACATTTATGTATGTTAGGACAATATGATATACAATAGATAATAAATTATAAAATAGATGCAATAGCTAGATTCATTACAATTGAATATGTTTTACGATTCATATTAATGTAAACTTTGATTTTCTATTTGCTTTCGTGTTAAACCACATTCACTAATTATAAAAGTTTAAAGTAATAATATATACTATATAAAATGACTACATGTCAAATAAACTATCTTGAATTTAATAAAAACATATATTGAATTATACAACAAACACAATTGTAATTGGAATGCAAATACACCTGAAAGATCTTAGTAAGCAATAATCACACATGTAAAAGTTAACGAGGAAAAATGTCTACAACACAATTTATGAATAATTCTTAATATTATCATAGTCAACATCACGCACACATTATTCGTACATAACTCTTATCACAGATTGCTCAGCAAAGATTATAAACATAAACAACGCGTCGCTAATCCGCTGAAATATTTACAAGAAGCCCGCTTGTCAGATAACTCGTTCAATCACCATGTCCTCACTGCTCTGAAAAGTGGGGGTAATTTTTAGTGCAGTACCTCAGGTACCCAACTAATCAATGTAGATTTTAGAAAAGGATGTGAATTGAGTGCATGGACTTATAAAAATTCACATATTTTCATCATGATTTACCGAGTCAATGTTAAAAGGGTGACGGAGGCAACGGGGGTAAAAGGGACGACGGGGACAACAAGAGGAGACGGGGTGACGGAGGGTGACGGAGGGTGACGGTGGGTGAGGGAGGGTGACGGAGGGTAAGGGAGGGTGACGGAGGGTGACGAAGGGCGAGGGAGGGCGAGGGAGGGTGACGGAGGGTGACGGAGGGTGACGGAGGGCGACGGAGGGCGACGGAGGGTGACGGAGGGTGACGGAGGGTGACGGAGGGTGACGGAGGGTGACGGAGGGTGAGGGAGGGCGATGGAGTGTGACGGAGGGCGATGGAGGGTGACGGAGGGTGAGGGAGGGTGACGGAGGGTGACGGAGGGCGACGGAGGGCGACGGAGGGTGACGGAGGGTGACGGAGGGTGACGGAGGGTGACGGAGGGTGACGGAGGGTGACGGAGGGTAAGGGAGGGTGACGGAGGGTGACGAAGGGTGACGGAGGGTGACGGAGGGTGACGGAGGGTGACGGAGGGTGACGGAGGGCGACGGAGGGTGACGGAGGGTGACGGAGGGCGACGGAGGGTGACGGAGGGTGACGGAGGGTGACGGAGGGTGACGGAGGGTGACGGAGGGTGACGGAGGGTGACGGAGGGTGACGGAGGGCGACGGAGGGCGACGGAGGGTGACGGAGGGTGACGGAGGGTGAGGGAGGGTGACGGAGGGTGACGGAGGGTGACGGAGGGTGACGGAGGGCGACGGAGGGCGACGGAGGGTGACGGAGGGTGACGGAGGGTGACGGAGGGTGAGGGAGGGTGACGGAGGGTGACGGAGGGTGACGGAGGGTGACGGAGGGTGACGGAGGGTGAGGGAGGGTGACGGAGGGTGACGGAGGGTAAGGGAGGGTGACGGAGGGTGACGGAGGGTGACGGAGGCGACGGAGGGCGACGGAGGGTGACGGAGGGTGACGGAGGGTGACGGAGGGTGACGGAGGGTGACGGAGGGTGACGGAGGGTAAGGGAGGGTGACGGAGGGTGACGGAGGGTGACGGAGGGTGACGGAGGGCGACGGAGGGCGACGGAGGGTGACGGAGGGTGACGGAGGGTGAGGGAGGGTGACGGAGGGTGACGGAGGGTGACGGAGGGTGACGGAGGGCGACGGAGGGCGACGGAGGGTGACGGAGGGTGACGGAGGGTGACGGAGGGTGACGGAGGGTGACGGAGGGTGACGGAGGGTGAGGGAGGGTGACGGAGGGTGACGGAGGGTAAGGGAGGGTGACGGAGGGTGACGAAGGGCGAGGGAGGGCGAGGGAGGGTGACGGAGGGTGACGGAGGGTGACGGAGGGCGACGGAGGGCGACGGAGGGTGACGGAGGGTGACGGAGGGTGACGGAGGGTGACGGAGGGTGACGGAGGGTGACGGAGGGCGACGGAGGGCGACGGAGGGTGACGGAGGGTGACGGAGGGTGACGGAGGGTGACGGAGGGTGACGGAGGGTGAGGGAGGGCGATGGAGTGTGACGGAGGGCGATGGAGGGTGACGGAGGGTGAGGGAGGGTGACGGAGGGTAACGGAGGGCGACGGAGGGTGACGGAGGGCGACGGGAGCGACGGGGACAGCGAGAATGGAGTGGACGACGGCGAACATGGGGGCGATGGGACAAAGGCAACGGAGACGACGGGGTCTCCGGGGGCGATGAGAGCGACGATTACGGTATCCGCAAGACGGGGGCTACGGTAACGGTGGAGACGGCGAGAACGGCGGGGCCGACTTGGGCGACGGGGGCGGCGCCTTTGAAGCGCCTCTCCGGGCCGCGCGGGAAACCGGAGCCCGCGCCGTCCCGCGCCCCGCCGCCATCTTGCCGCTTAAAATAGCCGCCATCTTGCCGCTGGAGAGCGTTATTTCGTGCGGGCTCACGCGGGTATTTCGGGCGCGTCGGATGAGGAAGATACGCAAAAGTACCTGCGGGCGAACGGCCTTCGCCCGCGCGGCGCCCCTGCTCCAGAATGCCGCCCCACAAGCAGCGCTTTGTTCGCAGGGCGGGGACTCCCCACCAGGGTTGCCACATTGGGGAATTTTGTCCCCAAAATTGGGATTGCCTTTTGTTGTGGGGAAAGAAGGGGGAACGTAAATGAACGGGAAATATTAGGTGAAATTATTTGCACCCGGAGGCGACATAGAAATATTGTCTCAATTATTATTAATAAAAAGTGTACTGATGCTTCAGTACAAGGGAGCTGTTTAATAAATATTTACCTCATATCAATAATAACAATCATTGACATGTGAACATATCAAATGTTTATTAGTTACATATTTTTCAAAAATCAAGATTGACGCACTATCCGGAGCTGAACAAGTCGAAGTCTTAAGTTTGTTACAAGAAAGGTGATTTGTAACAACAAGGGTGAAGCATCAGTACATCAGCATTTATCAAATAGCTCCATTGTACTGAAGCATCAGTAGACAAAGAAAGAATAGTCGTTTTTCTCTCTATTTTTTTGTATCAAAAGAGAAACATAAGCGAATGGCACAGAGAAAGAAAAATATGACAAAAACGAAGATAGTACACGGCTTCGAGCAGCTCCGAGGACGATGATTGGTTTATTTGAATTTAAGGAGACAGCCAATGGAAGGGACCGTTCATGTCAGTGTGTAATTTAGAGAATATTTTTCGGTTCAAAGTTGGGGAATTTCGTTTCTTTGGGGAAGTTATTTGGGAAAAATTCATAGTAATGGTGGAGAAAGAGTTCACAACTCATCTGGCAACCCTGGTCCCTACGGAGAGACGACTCACCACTCGGCGAAGAAATGGCGGGTTCGGTGGCATACAGCGTATACATTGTACCAAAGTTTGCGGGACAAACCGATCGAAGCCGTGGAATTTTAAGAGCGGAAAAATCCTTCCAACTCCTTCCTTTGGAGGGGAAGTAAAGCAGGCTGTCCCATATTGTAGATTTACTGCATGTAAAATATCCTTAAGTCTTAAACAAGCCTCTGATCTAAATTTAAATTCGTCTTTTTCTGCACCCTAGAATTCTTTCTCGGCTACATGATGAAAAGAGCATAGTGAAATTTGCATGGTCACTCGGAAGAGCGGGCTTGGTAGCCCGAGTCTCGCCACGTAACATAAGACATTAACTAGCTTAGCGAAAGAAAGTGATTAAATTCATCTCTCACGTACACAAGATAGAAATTACTCACATTTCGCAGCATTGGATCTAATGAAAAATGATGAAGACGAAGATGATTTTTCGAACTTTGATACTCGAACTTCAGTAACTTGAACATTTAGACCTCGATCAGGGTTAACTCAAACTGCGATACATTTAAAATTGGGTTCACTCGCACGCACTAGGATATCTCAAACTGCAATAAATCCAGCTGCAATAGTGATGAGTCAAACTGTGATGAATCAAACCTTCCGTGTTTGTTTTCTGGATATTTCAATGTTTCTTCGTATTCTTTTCCGCTTCTGTATGCCCAGATATTTTCCAAAACTAATTTTGTATTCACATTTCGAATTTGATATCAAGATTCTCTTCCACCCTTTCGAAGATTCCAAAGATTTAGGAATAATTAAGTGACAGCACAAACATAAAATAAGTCACGCAATTAAAGTTTCCTATCTTATCGGCAGTTTTTACTGTGACCTGGAAATTGTGAAAAGAGAATTGAAAGAATAGAAGCAGCATAATTGAACTCTTTCAGCATTATCAAATAATGTAAGACACTACCTATATATTGTATTGTAACAATCTTCACAGAGATAATTGGCACAAATATACGTTACAAGAATATTATGCACCACGTATCTTCCAACGGAAGATATGTAGTCCTCAATAATCGCTAAATATATTCTAATCACTATAGTATTCTGATTATATTGATTTCTCTTTCAAAAGAACAGTCTGAAAAGGAATCAATTCAGCTTGTTCCCTAGTGAAAACCTTTTCACATTTTCGACAATGATGTCGTAGGAAACAGTAAATATGTGTCCCACGGGTATAGTAAACGAGATGCTTGTGACGGTCACGAAAATTTAATTAGTTTAATGGAACTATGAATGATCACATTATCATGTAATTAAAATTAATTGCGGATCGTGCAGCCTACCGCGTTCAGCAATGCCTGTTGTAATGGAATGAGATAACCGCCACCTACAGTCCAACGACCCAGAATACAATTACTGGTTTCTACAATTAACTACGTAAATTCTACACCTGTTAGTTGTGCAGAACTAATGGAACTCTGAGTTGTTAAAATGAAGTAAATTTGGTACATAGTTTGGAATGGAAATTAAAATGTATTTCATATTGAATGAGATACATCTAAACCATCATTTATTTTAAACACATGTGAGAAATGAGCTGATAACTGAATTCTAAACAAAATATTAGTCCGAATATGTTCTCCGATTTAGAACGATTTGTTTTCTACAAACTGTCGTTAGAAATCGTAAAAAAACTTCCAAATTACCAAAGTTGCACACAATATTCATACGAGTCACAAGTAAGAAAGCGAGTTTACTCTCAAAATAATATTGTAAGTTCAAAGAACATGTGGTACATAATTGCGATTCATATTACAGTGAAACACATTGTGACTAGACCTGTGTTATGATAGTGGAACTTTACGTTGTGACTCAACTTCTTTTCGGCTGCAGCTACGACATTCACCTAGAACTGAGCGCAGGAAACCATAGTCATCACCATAGAGCCACCAATGTATCATAGCAGTAAGCCTCTACTAGAATGTTCATTCAGACAGTGTCACAATCCGACTACTTCCTATAGAGAAGACAATTCATTTAGGCAGGTTGCTAACCCTCTCTACAATCCTCTCTTTCACTCTCGACAACCACTTCCATCGCATGTTCCTCTCTCCGCAACAGACGTAGCTTTGAGAAAACTGTACCATACCATTTAGAAATACGGAATACTGCACAAATAGCAGGAATCCGTCAGGGTGATGAGTTAATAGAGGGGTCATAACTTCGGAAATGAACTTCAGTTGCCTCAACCGCCCGAACTTCATCGGTCACACATCATCCTGACGTCAACTACATAGTTTATAAATGTTCAGTGAAGTTATTAATGAAAGTCATCACGAAGAAGATTTTTATATTCTACTTTTAATTTATCAGCTTATATGACTCAGGGCATCATATTGACGTCAGCGCAATGCCTCTGACCGGGAGGTCCTAGGGTTCGAAACCCGTCAATGGTAGGACTCTAGTCAAATAACTAAGACAAGCTCTGTCGCTGTCTCGAAAATCCTAGCGGCCGGTTGCTCTGGTCGGTAGATTTACGCGATTTTACCGATTAACACAAGGCGAATGCCGGAGAAGAACCCAAACAAACGGGTCATGGACCGCGCGCGATCTTGCCTACCTCATCCTCGACCTACCATCACCCTTTACTAACTTACACTTACGTGCATAACACTATCACACGTGTCAGGAGCTTAGAGCTTGTCCCGGATGAAATGGTGTCCCGCTGGTGAGAGTGGTGAGATACCTAGTTGGGGAAAACCCCGCAAGCCGATATGTAAGTCGGGCCGGATCTCGCAGTCAAGCAGGGGAAGATTACCATCATCTCTCGTGACAAAAACATGCATTACGCTTACAAGACTGAATATCTCAACCGTTGACGCACCTGGAAACATTAATCAACCAAAATACTTTTTGTTGAAATTTAATTGTTTCGATTATTTGTCCTGTAAATGTTACGATGTTGTAAATTGAAAATCTTGAGAAATGTTCCGCATTTGTTCCCCAAAATTTATGTAAGAACTTGCCAAAACGTCCAGGTCATTCAAAAGACGAGGAAGTGATGTAAAAGTCATTCAAAAGACACTGCTGTATTGGGAACAGCCCACTTTTTGTGCAAAGTATTGTAGAGGAACCGTTAGTCCCTAGGTATACTTCTTAGGAAGCTGGTTGCATCCCGGAGTAGACTTTGTAATCAACCGATTCATAATATTTTTAGTCGAGAATTACATAAATAATAATAATAATAATGATAATAATAATGATAATAATAATAATGATAATAATAATAATAATGATAATAATAATAATAATAATGTTTGGAAATCGAGATCAGCCGAATGTAGGGCGTAAAAGCACAGGTCGTCCCGATAGTTATCGGAGCTCTGGGATTTGTTCCGCAAAATGTGCGTAAGAACCTGTCTAAACTCCCTGGTAATTCAAAAGACTGGGAAGTGCAAGAAATAGCTTTATTTGGAACAGCCCACATTCTGCGTAAAGTATTGTAGAGGCACTGATAGTCACCGGATCTGCTCCTTACGTAGCTGGTTGCAACCTGGAGTAGATTGTATATTCAGCCGACTCATAACATCTTCAGTCGTGATGTAATGGAAAAATAATAATAATAATAATATAAGAATAAGAATCGAACACGCCAGTTCCCCTTCCTATTCGGTAACAACAGTATCTTCGGAGAGCTCTGGCGCATACAGAGAATCACCATGGCATGTCCACCTCCTAACAAAGGCTTCAGGCTTTCAGAGCACCTGGCCTCTTCGTGACTTTCTGCAGGACGGATTTGCGTTTAAGTGCCCATGCATAAAATGCAAATTTCATTATGAACGCAGTTCCCGCCAGTAAAACGTGGATGTGCTCTCGTCATTACAATAAGTAAACGCAATAAGGTGGATGTAATAATTTGAAGCTGCCACTTCCAATTTCTGGATTTAACGTCGGAGGCTTATTTTTACAACCTGACTGACTTTAATTACATGAAATTACAATATAATTTTGGTGTTTGAAAATAGATATAATCAGATATAATCAGATCGAACAACCATAATAATCGTCTCACGTCAGTTCAGTGATGTAGGTAGTTGGTTTGGTATGATATTTATAATAGCATTATAATAATTATTATTCTAATACGATAATTATATTTCTAATACTCCTTGTGTGATTATTTGGAATTCTGCTATACACATGAAAAACTTTATTAAAAGCAAAAATATTACAAAAATAAGGTTTTTTAATTATTTAAATGGCCATGGCCGTTGGCATGACAGTCTGATATCTATGCTACTCTCCACGAGGCATCATGAAATGATTGCAGTATTTAAAAGGTATCTTTTTTTCCTTTGAGAGTGTCGTTTGATGATAGACTACTGTGCGTTGCCGAGATATACTTGACTTACGTTTAAACCCTGGAGCTGGAAGTGTCTGGAACGACAAATAAAATAGTTGTACTAATTCATTTCTCCAAAATTATACTGGTATAATAATGGTTATTTTGAACGTTTAAGTTGTAGGTTGAACCAAAACATATCAGATGTCGAAAATTTTACATGGTTGATTAATAACAAATCGTTGGACACAGTATTTTGGGTGGCAAGCGTAACGAACGCTTGAGATTACGTTAGGGATACTCGTATGTCTGGACGAAGAACATTGCTATCGGCATGTAGAATACAATAATATAAAAATATTTTTCGGTCAATACCAGGCGAATGTCAGAGCAGTCGCCTAACAAACTTTCCTCCTCCTCGTCCTATCCTCTCCATTTTTCACGCAGTTACACTTACACGCTCTGCACAACTACGTAAGTCGCGAGCCTAGAAATTAACACATTCAGGTTGTAGCCTCAGCACGACTTTTTCCCCCACAGATCGTAAGATTTGGGGGTATATTTCAAGAAATTGCCTTCTAAACCAATGAACATAGAAGCAAGATTTTTTCTTTAAAAAAATCTTGTATTTTTTATGAAGTTTCAACTTTTGTTTAGTTAAATAGTTTAAAATATTTTTTCATACAAATAACACAAGAAATTGAGTTAAAAAAGTTAAACATGTCTAATTAAATTCTTACGAATTCTGTTAATATTAGAACATTATACATAATATTACATTCGTATCCATTGCAATAATGAAGAAAACATTACTTTCTATTCGAAATAATTGGCTTCCGTGTTGTAACTTTGAGAAACGCTCCTTAGGCGACGACGAAGAGGGCATACATATCCGCATATTCCAAAGCTAATTAATGCCACTTAAATGGCAGCAAACGAAATCTAGATGTGTGTTTAGGTACCTTACGATATAGAAACCTCTATGAATAGTCAATAAACGGAAAAATGGCATAATAAAAGCAGATATGCAGTATGAACTACGCGCCCGTACATTCCACGGGCATCGTATTTTAAGGCTACCGGTCGGCACCCGTAGATTATACGGGCAGCGACCTCATGTGTTAAGATTATGGTGGGGGGGGGGAATAACTAAAGAGGGGAATCCCTCGTGTAGGCCGACGACGATTCTCGCCATGCAGCGGAAGAGGAACAGTGCCAACTCCCACGATAAAACATTCACCACACTAACGGGACTCATGCCGATTTGATTTGATTTATTTAGTCAAGAAACAGTGAAAACTGTATATGACGAATAGGGGAGAAGATTATTTGCGCACGTTTTCTTAAGTTCCACAATTCCTTCCCAACATTTTAACTATAAATACGATGGTTGAAAGACAAATAAAATATAAAAAAGATGTAATAATAAAATTTAAAAAAGCGCGAGATTAGCAATATTTGCCAAACTAGATATTTCTTTCCCGAGTTATAGAAAACATACTTGCAACGGTTAACGAAATCCAGATGCGATTTTTCTGCTTTTCTAACAAAATAGTAACTCACCCTCAGCTGTACTCATACCACTAAAAGCAAAAGGAGTGCTCAACAAAACGTGCGCTTAGTGAAGCTACATTTACGTCCAGAAGCAAAACAAGGGGCCATCTCAGCATTTGCTCAATGGATCAGGGAAACTGCACAAAAACCTGATCGAGATGCGGGTCATTGACCCGGAAGCTGAATTTCATTACTTGTTACAGGCGTATTAAGTCTTTTTTAAAAGTTATACAATAAAATGTAAAATAATTTACTATATATCATTTTTTTGTTAAAATGAACATTTTTTTGATGGTCAGTATAGTCTCCAATTGTAAATAGAAACGGTTAGCAGTTGACGTGCCCGGAAGCATCCATCAATCAGCAATGTAAAATACTAGTAGCCATTTATGAAAATTGACCAGCGTACCGCAATTTTTATTGGTATTCCAACCATGTGGCATACGGACTACTCAGCCATCAAGTCCTACCTGGTACCAAGCCATTCCTCTACGATTCACACCACACAGCAGCGAATCCATCCTTTTCCCCAATTCAATGCACCAAATTGCGTCACCAGCTAATACAACCTTATTTTATTTTTTTTATTTCAGAAATGGTAGGCGACAAAAGGTTCGCTGTCAGCAGGTTCGTTAGCAAGCACGCACTGGACGCGGCATTCAGCCAACGCCGATGCGGGTGGATGAAAGCGTAATCAACGGGCGGACTAGTAAAAAAGGACTCCGGTCGCCTGTGAGTAGAGCAGGGTAGGGCACGGCAGGGCACGGCAGGGCACGGCAGGGCGGGATGGGCCAGGCCCACCGCGCAGCGCCACCTGTGCTTAAAAAGTGCTGGTAATTAATTTTCAGGTTGGCGGAGCTTCGATTCAGGGCCGCTCCGAAACAATTACTGGCCCGGGGCATGAATTGCGGATAAAGAGTAGTGCAGCAAAAAAAGAAGCTTAAATTAACGAATTAAACTTGTAGCATATATCGGAAATTACTCACAATAGAGTATGGAAATGTTTATTTTGGAACATATTAAAGTCACGGTTTTAACTTCGAATATGTACGTATGTTTCTAATAGTGTGAACGATAGTTTGAGCAGTAAATTTTCTGCTCGAGGTGTTGTAATGTCAACAATGAAACACGCTTCTATGTTTCATGGTAAATAAACAACTATCCGACACAACAGCCTGCTGTGCTACTTCAATATTTAAGCAATGAAATGTAATTAGTCTAAAACTAGTTTAGCGCGTAGGGTCATTAATGTATTATTCTGACAGTATATCTTACAAACTTGAAATACATTATGAATGTATTTGGCATTTTAGGGTCGGATTAATCCGCGTTTTGCTCGCCAGCGCTCTTCCCAGGCCTAGGGCATGTTCTTATTTATTATCCACCCCTGGGGATAAGGAAGACATGTGGCAGGCATGACGTATACCCTTCGCCATCTACAGCACACATGCCCTGCCTGATCTTTTCTTCCATCACGCAGCTTTAGAAACTGAGATTGTGATGGAAAGCTACAAGTATTTTTTCTCCGTCCAGAAATTGAAACCGGATCGCAACGCGGAATGTTAGTTTGCTGACTAAAGCCCGCTTCACATATTTATTTATTTATTTATTTGTCAAAAAACAGTAAAACTGTATATGACGTGTGGGGAAAGAAATTTATCTGCGCACATTTTCTTGAGGGCCAGAATTTTAAAAAAATGAATTTAGAAAATAATTATTTTAGAAAAATAAAAATATTTGAAAAATGTTTTTTCCCGAGTTATAGAAAATCAACTTCAACTGTATGTATCATACATTTGAAGTTTGTTAGACATACTGCCTGAATAACACATTATTGATACAATAAACGCTAAAATTGTATTTTACATGACAGTCCCTTCGTTAAAATCCATACGAACAGAATATCCGTCACCTTTATTTTCTAATTAGGTGTATTTATGTTTTCATTAACAAATTACCATATTCCTTTGAAACCACGCAGGAAAATACCAACAACAAAGGGTAAAAAGTATTACGCTGTCACTGAGAATTTCAAAGAGAAAAACGAGCGCTGAAAATAAACCTAAATATCATCTAAGATTCGGCATCATCCGCACGCGTTCAGCCGAACATTCTCGGCAGGAAGCTGATCTCTGCAGCCGCTCGCTCGCGTCAGCCAACAGCATTAGCGCGTGTGGCCGGAGCTCAAATTACTCGGCTAATTGCAGTCGGTTGCGCAGCGAGACATGTATACATACACACAAACATATACACACACAGGTCTGCTCCAAAGCGGAGCCTTAGGGGCCATGCTACCATTGAAAATGTACAGGATTTAAAAAAATATATCAATATGCTGCAAAAGAAATAGTTGTTAATGCATTTAATAATATAAAAAATTAATGTCGTTTTAATATGATACTATTTTAAAAATTATCTCAGTTTAAATACAAACTTGTTACTAGCAGCACAGGTACAACGAGGAAAAGGATTTCTAAAATGTTGTTCCGATGTTTAATTTAGAATTGTGTACAAATTTGCGTGTGTTTGGTGTATTAGTCAAAACTGCGTGTCCACGTATGTTTACGCTTAGGTGTATGCGTGTGCTAAGCATCAAAACTGAAAATTCACTTTAGAAAATTCACCTGTTGCTGTTACAACAGGTGATAGAATCAACTTGTTTAATTGTTATTACTTCCCCAAAGAAGGATCCTGTTTCAAATTAATTTTTAACACGGTTACTATAATTTGACACAAAAGACTAACAAAAGCGCGTAAATGCAATGAAATTTCAAAAACCATTGAAATTTGACATATTGTATCCTTACTAGCAAAGAAAATTTTGTTCGTTTTTTTGCAATATTGTTGGCAATTGCTAAAATAAACACTATTAAAACTTTAAAAGACACTTTCAGAAATAGAACACATAAATGATATTTAATAGAATTTATAAAAACTGGTTTACATCCCGTTTTAGCTATGGTTATAAACTTTAGTTAAGAAACCCTTATGTTAATAATAAACGATAAGAAAATCACAGAAATAACAATTTACTTTGGTGTCGTGAGTAGTAAATATCACTATATAGCCTCAGAAACATGAAAGGCAGATGAAAACATGCGGAAGTACTATAAAAGTTAGTTAATGTTCAACATCATGTAGATTATCTTAAATTCCGGAACTGAAACATCTCTCAATCTTTGATACACTTTGAACAGTATTTTATTTTCTTTGTATTGCAAATTAAAACGTCGGCTTTGATCACGACTCTGTAGATGTATATTCCGACGCGTCACAACAAGCATCTGTCCTGGAAAATGAAGGGATTTCAAACTCGAACGTAATCTCGATAGTTTTACTACAGTGAAGGTAAGATTGCCAACTAGTGGCAGAAGTGTGTTTCGAGACGCAGTGGCTTGCCGAAAGGTTATCAGTGTAAACAGGGTCTTTAAGGGAAACGATGCTCAGTTTACCAGCTGCAATGTGTTCGAGAGTATACGAAATATTTTGATGTCGTTGAAAAGAGGATGCGTGTGCAAAAATAAAATTAAAAATATTAATAAACATAACAACAATAAACCTAATTTCATGCCTGTTTCAAAACCATTGTCAAATCACCTCTCACGTGTAAGATGCAGGGCAGATTTAACTAGTGTTCTTTTGTGGTGTGGTGATTAACTGCGTGAAGGGAGATTTCACTGGAGTACCCGCCCACCGTGTCCTGATATCTCGACTGCATTGTCGTCACTCATTGCCACAATAACGTATGGATAATTGTGATTATTTTAATGAGAATGTTATGGTAATTGGTATTTGTACATTTTCACTCCTCTCCTTGAGGTATTTGTCCATCCGTTACAGATGAAAATCACTTTCCTCGAATTCAGATCCTTTCTCCACATTAGATATAATTTCTACTCCACAGCAAAATTTAGGTATATAAGAGAATGTGGACACTTCTCATTCGTAAATCAATCTGTATTCCAGTATTGGAAAACGCAGACATTGCTTTATTCAAACTTTCATTTCGAACATGTCTTTATTTATTTAAGCCACACTAGTCATTCAATCGGAAATGAATTCTTTATAAAACATGGAAACCTAGCTCAACCCGCGAGCCAATGTTAAATTCATGGAATTGCTTGCAGTCTTGAATACTTGATCAGATACTGAAACAAAATTAAAACTATAATTATCCTCCTGTTTATCTAATTCTTGTTTTTTTAGGAAAAGAATTCAGCAAAACATAACAAGTTTCGAAGAGATAAGAGTTAATATAGAATATTGCGACACAGCCTTGTAATTTTCATTAATTGGAGCAGGAACTTATTTCAATTTAAGTGCGACCAATGCAGAATATGATGTCTATTTCAGGTCTTTTCGAAAGAAGGCCTCGTATATCCTATACCACTTTCTACTTATAATGAATTAAATCTTATCCAAAAGTTGCCGAATGGAAGCTGTTCATGGGGTATGAGACCCCTGCACAGAACCTGATGACACATATTTGCAATTCAATAATTTCAACAGACAGAAAATGATTCAAAATCACACACACACAAGATAAAATATTATAAAATAACGAATAAAATTACTTTTAAACACAGACTTTCAAACGTTACAACTCCTAATAAGAAAACATAAAAACTCATGAACACTACATCAATAACTCCCTCATATAGGAAACTCCAGGTTTTGCCGATAAATTTCTAAAGTTTCTGCTTCTGTGCACATCAACTGTATTCAACTTAAAGGTTGTCAATGACATTTGGCGTTGTCTACCTGGGATTTTCTAATGTTCTGCAAGAAAGTTACCATCACATGAAACAAAAATGAAAATATAACAAAGTCCCAACAAATGTCTATTATTCGGTTCCACTTTTGCAATTGCAATTTTTAATTTGTGTTTGTTACAAATGAAGTGCGAGAGCGGCTATTTATCGAATTATCAGGTTATTGTTAAGGATAGGCTTCTGATGAGAAGTGTCTAAAGCTAGGAAGAAACAAGGTGTGTAGTTCACAGCTCCACTGTATCAGACGAAACATTTTTATTTACACGATACCAGGAAGTCCAACTATAACACAGTTGACATTTTTGCTTCGCATTTCTGAGTGGGCGACAAAGGTTTCATGATTTTTTTAAATTTCCAGAGATAAAATATACTTGAGTCTCTGAAACAAACACTAACACATTGTTGTTCCAAGATACTTCTCATTATCATTATTCATTATCATACGTCTCATTATCATTATTCATTATCATACGTCTCATTATCATTATCACGTATCATTATCATTATAATTATTGTTAATCAACTGCCACCGGGTCATATCCAATTGCAGTTCAAATGAATGTAAATGTAAATTATCACACAAGTCGCCACACAATCTATCACTTTGCGGAAACCAACGTCCTGGGACTGATGCCGACATTAAATGATTGAAATTCAAACTGATTTCTTCATTGTTAATCATATTGAGCAGTACCTCAACAAACGGGCCACGGTCCGCGTGCAAACTTTATTTTCTCACCCTTGTCTCCTCCTCTCCCCTCACACACACATACACACACACGCACACATACTTTATTACATAACGGTAGACCAATAGGGAACTAAGAGTTTGCCCCGAATGGGACGATGCCCTGGTGGCGGAGATACCTAGTAGAGGGTAACACTTCATGCAGTCTTGCGGGTTGGCGGCGGTTCTCGTATTTAATCGGGATAGGAACACTGCCAGTCCCCAGGATATTACACGCTTTACCCTTTCGAACTAAAGACCACAGTGGTCGCGCACGGAAGCATTAAATTATAAATCATCGAATTCATTTGACATTTTTGATTACCATTTTCTCATCGTGTTTGTGGAAAGTCACACAAACGGCGTCAAAACCACATTTACGCCGAGTGTTTCTCAGAATACACTGTCTCTGTCCTCCACCCGTCACTGCGGGTGACATCGAGAATCCGCACAGGGCGAGATCGAATCCTGCTTCGCCCAACGCCCGTCACGGGATTTACGGCTGCAGGAACGTCGCAGAGTTTGACGTGTGGTGACTGGTCGCTTCACGGCTTAAGATGGATCGTACGCTTTGGTGTGTGGTGGACATTGTGACTGACGGTTCAGTTCATTCCATTGGGAATGGCTTCTTTGATCCGATACTGCGGTCAGTGTCTGCTGGATATAGAGGAGGGTGGATGTATGAGTGTAAATGCTGGAAGGTAGATCATGTGAACTTTCATCTAATAGGTATACTTCGAACAGTGAGCGTTCATTTCTCTGAAAGACACGTCAAAATTACGAAGTAATTTAATAATTCATTCACTGAAATTTATACTTAACCCTAATGCAGAAACATTAATTTATTTTCCATTTGAAAGGAACATGCTATTTCTAGGAATATATTCTACATTTTAAGTTTTAAATTGGACACTTCGTAATAACATAGATACAATTTCGTTTCCTGCCCATTATATGTCCCGTAAAAGGCAATTGACCTGGGCGACGTTAGATCCGGGGGTTTCTAGTTTGTCACCCAAGCAGGAACTCGCAATGTCTCGAATTCTCTTTATCTCCGTGACTTTACGTAGTAAGCCAATTCGGCTAGCGATGCCGGTTTCACGGTCGTGGCCTTTTTAGTACAACCATCCAAGCATTCGACTGGATGACCAAGAGAAACCACGAAAACGGTCAGGATGACCGGCACGGAGCTTGAACCGGGGCCTTCCGAATGCGGACAGAGCCACTTTGCTCCGTTACTCCAAGTTAGTAATAGTAAAACACCTGTCAGGATGAAGTTCTTCCTTTCTAAAACTATGCGTGCACAATTGAGTTGCATGCCTTTCGCAACACACACACATAAGGGTGCGGGATGTGCACAGCCGATCGTGGTGAGGGGCGAGGCAGAGGTGGGGCGAGGGTGAGCCGCGAACAGGCTGAGTGGAGGGTGTGTGTGCGTGTGGAGTGGCGTGGAGTGGAGTGGAGTGGCGGCTGTTGGCGAGTTCGGCGAAGCGAACGCGCGCGCGCAGTCGGCCCGTGAGGCCGTCAAATCAGCGTCAGGTGCGGGCGGTGAACCGCGCGCGGTGGCGACGGCAGCTCCGCACCCGGAGGCGGCGGTGGGAGTGGCAGGTTAGCGCTCGAGATAAAGTTATAGGGATACTGACATAGTCAAGCGACAGCAGCGTGTGGACTGTCGATATCTTTAGTTGTAGGTTGATTGACTGATTGATTCGTGTTTCCGGGCGCGTGAACTACTTAAGTCATTAGTCCCGTAAGTGTAGTAAGTGTTTTTTTCTCGTGAGGTGGCGATGCTTTTTTCCCCGCTGGATGGCGAGATCTGGCGCCGACCTATCATCGACTAGCGGAGTTTTCCCCTCATCCAGGTATCTCCCACCAGCGGGGCACCGCCCCAGCCGGGACAAGCTGTAAGCTCCCGACCGGTCTCCCGACATGAGTGGTAGTGTAGTGCATGCTACTGTATGTATAAGAGGAGAGGATAGGACAAGGAAGAGAAAGGAAAGATCGCGCGCGGTTCGTGGCCCGTTTGTTAGAGTACTGGAGTACTTCGGCATTCGCCTGGTGTTGATCGGAGAAACCACGGAAAACTACCGATCAGAGCAGCCAGCCGCTAGAATTCGCCTCCAGATAGCGACTGAATTCGACCAAGCTGACAAGCTAGTGTCGAAAATCCTGCCGCCGCCGTCGGGACCCGAACCTAGGACCTCCCGGTCAGAGGGACTGCAGTGACATCAGGTTGATGTACTGAGCCATCTCAACCGGTTTAGTTGTACGTGATGAGATTTTATTGAGTGATTGATTAGTGTATCTGGGCGTGTTCACTGCAAAGGGTAATAGTCCCGTTAGAGTAGTGCATGTTTTATCTTGGGAGGTGGCGGTTCTCTTACCCCCTGGATGACGTGATCCGGTATCGACTCACACGTCGAAGAGGAGAGGGGGGCAACCAGATATCTCCTACCAGCCGGAACAAGCTCTACGTTCCCGACTGGTCTCCCAACATGTGGTAGTGTAGTGCAGGCTTGCACAGGGGCCCCAGCAACGCGCCCCACGAGGGCCATGGCAGCCCTTCCGCGCCCCACCGGCTTCTTGTGAAAGACTTTCACTTTTGGGGTAAGTGATCGCTGTCCGAGCCCTCGGTGGGAGGAAAGCCCTGCGGCTCTTAAGACGGAAAGGAGTTGAATTATGTTGAACTAAAACTTTAAATGCAGGAGAACAAAGTGACTTTCGACCGGACGGGAGTGGGGGGAGTTGAGGAGGAGCTTCTCCGGCTGTGCCTCTATGGCAGACATCCGCGCCACGTCCTACCTACACTCCGCTCCGCCCCCAAGCCCCAACTACACCCACCTCCCCTACCTTGCCTTCCATTATCATACTTTGCCCTACCCTCACCTGCCCACCATCAAGATGCCACATGCCGTTTTTTCTTGACTTGCCCCATTCGGCTTCACCCTGCCTGTTACCACCCTCACTATCTCGTCCATGTCCACCTATCCAAACCCATTCCATTCGCTTTCCCCTACTCCACCCCTCCCCACCCCATTCCGTTTGACGTCATCTCACCTCACACCGCCCATCGGTGCACCACCCTCCCACCAGTCTTGCTCTATCCCGCTCCGTCCCCAAGCCCCAACTACATCCACCTGCCCTACCTTGCCTTCCATTATCATACTTTGCCCTACCCTCACCTGCCCACCACCAAGATGCCACATGCCGTTTATTCTTGACTTGCCCCACTCAGCGTCACCTTGCCCGTTCCCACCCTCACTCGACCGTCACTATCTCGTCCATGCCCACCTATCCAACACCATTCCATTCGCTTTCCCCTACTCCACCCCTTCCCATGACGTTCCGTCCCACCTCACATCACCTCACACCGCCCATCCACGCACCACCGTCCCACCAGCCTTGCTCTACCCCGCTCCGCCCCACCAGTACAGTCCTACTTCATTCACCCCACCTCGCACCACTCTGCCCCGCCCTAAACTGTTCTACCTCGCTCAACCTCATTCCACCCGATCTGCAACCCCTCCTCTCCGTCCAACTCGCTCCACCTAATAACATCTGTCTCATTTAACATACCTCCGTCCAATCCCTCTCCCTTCCAATGCCGGCTCCCCCCACCCCTCCGGTGCTGACCGTGGTGTTGGCGTTGGATCTGACGGCGAAGGTGGGATCAGAGCTTTACAACTCTCCATCAAACCCGGGGACTAAGCTTGAGGGTGCTACTATAGGAGGCGCTAGTGTCGCCGGAAACAGCTGAAGGTTAGGCTCGCCAACTTCCGCATATAAAAATTGGCTAATTTGTGAGAAATACAAAATGCGTCTTCTCAATGTTAAATTATTCATCAAGTATACATATAAGAAATCGTCTAAGAAAGCGCGAACATCGATGCTATCTTTTGTAACATAAGGCGCCTGCTTGCGTCTCGCAAACCTACGCAGCAGCCACGCAAGTTCGAAGTATCGTTGGCAGCCGCATGTATTTATAGTTCCAGTAAGAAGGTGCTGCAGGAGGGCGCGCCACTGTAATGGTCTCCGTCAGGGTATATGGGAGTTAAAGAGGCCCTGGGTGGGATGCAGTTGTGGCTGCGCGGCCGCTGCTGTTCTGTTCCAAATGCGCAAACGGAGCAGCGTATTTACGCCGGTGTCCGCACGAGCTGTCATCCGCTTCCAGCGCTTGTCTGCTAGCCGATCAATCGCCTCTCTTTGTTCCTCCCTTTGGCCCAATGCCTGGCTTCCGTGACGAGAAGTTCTGCCGGCTGGAAACAACCAACTCCACCCACGAATATATGAAAAACGAGAACGAGGACTTTGCGGAAAAGAATAAAACCGCTACTGTATAGCACAGACTTGAATAAAGTGCAGCTATCATACATATACACGTTGAAAATATGTAAAGAAGTTTCCTCTTTCTATTTTCTAAAAAGTTTTATGCCCACAGAGACAGTACAATTGAAGGTTTTCAGGCAGTTAGTGCTAGGCTTCCATTCAATGAAACTGATTTATGACTCAAAATGGGTCTTTACTGTAACTATAACTATATATAATCTGTGACAAAATTAACTACAATACTCTGCCATTTGTAGAAAAAAATTAATTTAAAATTCAGAGGCCAAACCGAAAGGCTGAGAGACATGTTGCAGAATGTCCGGAAGCTAACGTGACAAAAATTACCCCCGATTCTCAATTGAAGTTCATAAAGAAAAGTCCCTATATTTTTCGGAAAAAGTATTTACGAAACTTACCTTTAAATGACACTTCCGGGCGCACAATTGAAAGGCTTATTTTCAACGAGACGTATCTCCCTTTTCGTCTGCTTTCCAGTTTTATGAGACAATATATTCTTAAGTCACTTCTCAGCGCCAAATACTACATCCAAAAATGTTTCTCCTACATTCCGCTGTATCAAAATACCGTTGAAACCTACTTTGTACTTTGAAGACGAACGTGAACACTTACCTTCCACAATTTTTTTTCGCGGAGGTACATTTTGGATATAATCTTATCAATTCAAACTAGCTGCCACGTCACCACATAAGTTGCGGTGTCTGCAACGGCATTCTGGGCATACACGTGTTTCTCCGAGTTATCAGTGAAACTATCGAGTCTGTGATGAAAACACCACAAGCCACGCAGGGAATTATTATTCTAACAGCAAATGTTTAATCTACATCACTAGCTTTCAATGCGCATGAAATTTGAAAGAAAACTATGGAACCTCCGGTCACGTGATAGTTGTCTATGGTTTCGTTATATATCCAGAAACTTGGCAAAAATCCAAAAATTATAAAATACTTTCGATTTTGGCGTGAAAATATACTTTTTTGATTGTGTTATTCCACCCATTCTCATACTCAATACTTAATTGACGTCATACGACAGCAAGGCTTCACGGTATAGGCTGCCAGCGATTTACATTTTTTATTTTCTCGTGTTGCGTAATGTAATTCCAAATTGTTTCATGTTCATGATGTGTGAAGACCTCTTGTACTTCACTACTTTATTGCAGTATTTAAGAAAACTGTTTAAGTTACAATATTTCATTTACTGAAGTGGAGAGTGTTATACGAGAGTATTTGATTAATTGTTCTTGAGTAGAGAATATAGTTTCTAGATAACTAATTTTTGTGGTTTTGTTTGTAGCATTTTTGCGCAGTGACGTAAAAAAACTGGACACGATCCAAGATTTATGAAAAGGAATTATGGAAAAGATTTATGGAACTTCTGGAATTGTCGAAGTGTGAAGTAGGGTCTTATGTTGCAGGTAACCACATAAATGATAACTACTAGCAGAATCAATTTCCAATTTGACAATATAAAAAGCATTACGTAACATTACATAGACGCTCACGTATAACGCTTTTGATCACAGCTCTCCATGACAACTACCATAAATTGGGTAACTGAAAAGGCTTTGAAGAACAACCATTTTTTATTAATGAAATAGTTTGTTCCGTAAATAATAGACTGAGACCAAATCGAAGGTTTCGAAACATTGAAAACTGGAATATGAAGGAAGTTTGATAAAACGAAAAAATATGAATAAACAGACATAACCTTTTTTTCTAAACTTGTTATAAAATTATAAAAGTAACATTCAACGAAAAAATTAACAGTGCTTAGGACTGTGTTAACAATACCTCGATAAAAATGAAACTCACTTACACAAAAGTTTGTAGCTCGAATGTTCGTTCATTAAAATGATTGAGTTTATTCATTACTTCTGAAGCGAGTATTGAACAAGTTAAACCCCGAGGTACGAGGCTACCTGTGCCCTGCACCTTTGTGTTCGTCGACGTATGCGGTGGAGAGGTGATCGGTTTAATTTGTGCGCCCGGAAGTGACATTTAAACCCATTTTTCTCTAAGCGAATTTTTTTCAAAAAAAAATTAATCTTTCATTTTTCATGAAATTCAACATTCAATTTTAAGTATTTTTTGTCAAAATAGCTTCCGTACATCAGTAAATAGTAATCTCTCAATTTTACAAAAAACAGCAAACGCCAATTTAAATGACAAAGAATGAATTATCTTTAAAACTCAAACAATATAAGAATTTTTTACAATAAATAATATTTAAAATTGCAGCGATATATGCAAAGTTAGAAGGAAGAAAGGACATTTGATTTCCGTGAGTATTTTGACATGAATTTTTCAAAGCATTTGCCGTTAAATATCAGTATTTGTACCAATAAAAGTACAAGAGTTATTAAAAACACAAGAAAAATTTTTGTAGTCAGACAAAATTATTTGCCTTTTCCTGTTCTTTCATATAAAAAAATTCGTTAATGCAATTTGTTTACTCTGGACTTCTTATGATTCAGTAATGTAAGCGTTTGTTTTGTTTTTTTTGCAATTTAAGACAGCATAAGACCGCATTAAGACCTAGGTCATTAGCAACTACTACTGGATATTAACGTTATGGTATCTACGAGGATGAAACGATATGGTGATGATAGGGGATGAAAGGACAAACACATACAACCATGCCCGAGGCGGGACTTAAACCCACGACCCTTCGGTCCGAGATCGCTACAGCGCTCCTGACTTAGCGATCTCAGCCATCGGGTCGATAATGCAAGCTTTATTAAGCCGATTACGGTACGTTTGTTTCCTATTCATACTGAATTATTAATCAGTGAATTGGTGGAATTATTGAATTACTAATCAGTGAAATTGTTCTTTTGAACTTTACGGAATAGAAAACTGAGGTCGTTACACAATTCTTATGCCTTTTATTCGTTATCGTGCTGTTCTTATTTTGTATTCCCAAGAGCTTTTTCTTTCAATCCGAACCGTCGTTTCGGTGCATTTTATTGATACACTTTACATTTTTCACTTTTCAATTGCTCATCGAGCCTCGTTTCGTGGCGTTTGCATGAACTCCAAAAAGTAATCTTTGAAGAACGCTTAAAGAGACGTATCCAAAATTTATTTCGCATGAAGTAGATGGCTTCGAGTAAAAAACGCTTCCCAAGACATGTAAATGAGTGACACTGTTAAGCGAGAGTCTCTAGCGTAAAAACTATTGCGTATCTTTGTGCTATTAGAAACCGATTTAAAATGAATTCTGTTAGAATGCACTTGCCTACATTACAAATTACTCTAAGATTCAACATTGAACGCCAGTTTCAGTCTCTTCAGAAGATGTAACTCTATACTCATTAAGAGAAATAAAAATCTAAGTATTAAAATAAACGAATATTGGCAGAAGAATATGCTGTTTATGATATAGGTATTAAAAACAACCTAGTAGAAAAACAAGGTAATATAAAAATGCACAAATATAAAGTACTTCTACGAATATTTCACGTCCTCTTGGAAAATCATTAATAAATATTATTACTTATGGTCATTTTTACACTAATTGGACATAATATCGATTATTAAAAATATTACTTGCAGATTTTTTTAAATCTTCATCCATAAAATGTGTTGGAAGATGACGATTTAATGTAAATTCAATAAGATATTATTTGAGACACATATATTTTGTTTGTTTTTATCTAAGGTCGAATTAACTACGAGGCTATTAGCAACCACAATTTATAAACGTTAGGTGTATCTGTATACTGTATGAAGTGAAATGGTGATGGTGAGGGGTGAAAGGACGAACACAAATACAACCATGCCCGAGGTGGGACTCGAACTCGGGTTCCTTCGGCCCGAGATCACCAAGGCTCTACTGCTTTAGAGTTCTCGGCCACCCGGATGGGCATACAATCACATTTTGTTCTTGCTACTCATGCAGAAAATACTACATCATATTTTTCATCAAATGACACAATTAACTACAAATGACGATGTTGATTCAAATAGTTTAAGATGGAATTTAAGTTAGATTCGCATTTAAGAAGCTACATTCTGCTTTCCGAACTCATTTTTATGGTAATGATAAATTACTCTCCCTCTAAATGTAAATATACTTTGGTGCGTAAATTTGGAATTTAAAAATTAAATTGGCAATATAAAGTTTGATAATCTTTTATTCTCGCAATAATGACCGTTGTCGTATTAAATTACGCGGAGAAATTTATCAGATAAGTTCATGTATTTAAAAATATAATTCTGAAAACTAATTTTCAAGAAAATATTTGACTCTCAAAAGACTACTTGTATTTATCACACATCTCTACAATTTAGTTCCTTCCAAAAGTTAGTTCACATTCTCTTTCTATTGATATTTCCTATCTGTATAGTGCTCTTTTTTCAACTAATCTCAAGAATTAGATTCTCTTTTTTTACCTCAATTCCAAAACGTTTTATAGGCAGCTTCAAACATACGGAGCTTTGTTGCTGGGCCGCATTCTGTTTGAAAAATGAACTTGGTCTTATAACCGCGACCGCACAAAAGTCTCACTGTGAGCACAATGCACGGCGTTTTCATATCCTGGTTGCCATTGTGCGAAATGCGATTTAACAAGAATTCACCTGCTCCGCCGAGAATCCCGTTGCCCTGCCTGACAAAGCCAACTGTATTAAAGGTGGAGGCAGGCAAAAAGAGTTCAGAGCAAGATGGTGGGAAATGGTGGAACAATAGGAGGAGATATGGAGAATGGAAAAAAAGGGAAATACATAAATACAGAATTAAATGGATCGTGGTGGATGAGGAGGTCGGATTCCGAGAGCGTTTTCCATTTTTTAGTCTACACACCCAACTCACTGCAGGGCAGAGGTCATCGCTCTGCAACAGTGCCGCTCAATGCAAGTAAATGACGGAGAGAAATGGTACGATTCCATCGAAACCTAACAGACATTCCAGCAGTATCCCATTTATCCCATTTCAAACTAGCAAAAAACGTACCCACACCCGAATAAAATATATATTTCCGTTCGAAGCCTTTGCCAAAATCTTAGCAAACCATGATGCATAACCCCGAGGTTCTCCCCCACAGTAGTCTCTCCAATATGCAGATTACGTTAGCTTAGATTTTCAGCTAGCATCACTCGAAAAAAAATCACATTTGTAAAGTGCATTTACTGATCAATGTAATTCACCTGAAACAAATATGTTTATAAAAAACGAAGTGGAACGATTCGAGAACTAAGTCACAGTGAGTGCTCGCATTTCTATCAGAACTGACGTCTTCAGTGAGATAATAGACAAGTAGACATTCCACAGCCTCAGAATGACAACGCTCTATATCACTTTAAGCAAGTTTTACAGCAGACCTTTTTCCAAAGTTTAGTGCATTTAATAATGTTACGTAAAAATCCGAATATAACAATATTATTTTCTTCGTAGGTTTCATACAAGTGGAATTAAAAAACTGTTTTAAATTCCCGTAGATATAGCAAGAGAGATTGAACATATCAAAACATTTTCGCCAAAAATGTCAGAAAGCGATATAAGTATTCGTATTGCCGTAGCACTGTTGAGCAACTGCTCTTCCTTCTCCACACTTGCAAACCAGAAATGAATTAATGTTCTGATTCATCTTCATATGCAGTCTTACAGAAATATTTATTTGCACATATTTACGTTCCTCGAAAAAAATAGCTAAATATCTCGTTTATCAAACATTCCAAGGAAACATGAACTCTATTATATATTCTGTTATTTGATGTTAAGCAAATGAGGACTGATCAAACACAAATCTCATATTCGTAACTTCGCAAAACTATAAAAACTTGTTTCAGGACATTTCTTGTCATACATTGACATTATTCATAATCCGACATGCCTGTGCTTGACAAACCGTCATCTTCAGATTTGAACCACTGTGAGCACGTTATATCGTTACGAAATGTATATCTCAATTCAATTTCAAATTATTAATCATTCCCCCCCCGACTAGCACGATTAAGGTTTTCACGTTTGATAGTTATTCTTTGCAATTCTACATTATTTCTCTGTTATTCTACTTCCTCTCCTCTCTTCCTCTTTTGTGATATCGCAACTCTTATTTCTTTATCTACAATTATTTATTACAAAATTATTTTTAACTTTTTATCGTAAAAGTTTGCTTCTAAGCTATAAACTGCCCCGTGCACTGAGCTGTACTGACCAAGTTAACAATACAAGTTTATTTATTCTGTGTCATTTCCTGAACGGAACACGCACTTCTTTGCACTGCTGAGCCCTACCGGTCAAATGGAACACTAAGTGCTTTCTTACAGTCTCAGCACCAGTATGGAGAACGAATACTTATTAAAGACATGAGTGAGAGTATGCGAGACCAACATTTGTTTCAAAGAAGAGGGAGATTTAAAGGTCAACAAATAGTGAAATAGCAAGATAGAAAACAAAAAATGAAAAAATAAGAAAGGAGAAGGAAATGTGACACAAGTTTAGAGCCTCCTTGACTGTGAAGCTTGATTTTCATGCTATTGCCTACATACATATCGCACTCGTTTCTGGGAAAGTACTGGTACTTTGAGTAAAGTAATGTCTTTATTCACAGTATAAGATTAGTTAAAATAATCACATGCTGGCAAGCTATTTGATGATCCTCCAAAAAAGTTAGTATCCACGACTCACTAACAATATTCATGAAGTTAAACATCTCAGAACAAATATCTCCGCACACTTCTTAACACACCATGGGCCATCCCAATAGTAATTTAAAAACGTATCCTAAATCTAGAGAAGTGAAAATTACATTTCTTGGCCCCATTTTCATCCAATAAGCTTTTGCTTGTGACACATTATAATAGTAAGTAAAACATACTATTAAAAGTATGACTTTTAAAAGACGCAATTGTAACTTTAATGATGCAGTTAATAAATGCATTAGATTTTATGTTTAACTATTTCCTTCCTCAGATGGCTTGGAGAGCCTCTTACTCAAATGTCATACACAAAGGTTGGATAAAAAGTAATGAGACATGTTATTTTCCTCAGAAATGACTTAATTGACAGATGTATTTGCATTTACACCTTTCAAAATAGTTACCTCCGTTACAGCGTTTTGCCAAATATTAAGAAGGAGACATTGAATATTTGCGCGTCTACTTTTATTGATATTGACCGCCCTATATCATGAATAATTTCTTCTCTGCTATTGTACCGGGTTCTTCGGAGTGGTTCTTTCATTTTGCTGAAGGGGCCATAATCACAGGAACTTGTATCGGATGAGTGAGGTGGATGTTTCAGAATCTCCCACTGTCAGAGGCGCAAGAGTTCTCCACGTGGGGTCGTGCTGTATAAAGGTTCACTTCTTTTTAATGTGAACTCTTTAACCTATCGTTCGACTGTGGAGTATTACAACTCTGCATCACCACATGTTTTACGCAGTCCCTGAAAACATTCTCCCTTACTCCCTCTGCCTATGTAAACATAACGTTAGGGCACTTGCACAATTGTCATGACGTTCAACGATTTACACACTGCAGTAGATTGACAGAATATTGTTCCCGCTCACTACACACACTCGACTAATATTCTTTCCTTTTTTCACGACAGATGGCAGTACGCCAATTCACCGACTTTAAGTTACTGCAATATTCTCACTACTTTTCATCCAACCTACGTAATAATTATCTACCTATTATCTACCTACGTAATAATTAAACATTCTTTAAATAAAGGAGGGAAACCAAATATTGAAAATATTTACAGAAATACAATATTTCATTACGCAAGGCTACGGAGACCTCTTTCAAAATATTCAGAAAGGTCACGCCCCCAGACTCCCTGGCCTCTCTACTCCAATAGACTCACCTCATATATATATATATATATATATATATATATATATATATATATATTAAACGAATAGAAAACGTCTATACCGTTTTCGAGTGAGACACTCGTAATCAACTTAGAAATATTCGTATGTTCTAAATTGTACAACTCTGCGGAGCATCTAAATCGATCAGATACTAAAACATTAAAAACCGAGTTATCAACTTATCCACAGCAGTCAGAGATACACGAGCTCCACAACTAGTGCAGGAAGGATGTGGGGAAGCCAGGGGGCGGGGCCGAGGGTCGGTCTCGCAGCTGGTGTGAGATGGTCGATGTTCGTGTGTGGCGCGGGGCGGTCGGGCAGTGGAGGAAGGGGCGTGGGGGAATAGGGGTGGATGGGCGGAAAGGGGCGGGCGGTGGCGGTGGCATCGGGAGGTAATTTAGCGGCCTTGGTCGAAGGTCGGGCGCTTCATTTTTCTTGCGCGCGGGTGGAGAGTGGGGGACTGGCCCTGTGGCTGGCTGGGACGGGGTTCGGGTGGAGGGGGCGCGGGGCCGGGCGAAATGGACAAGACGAGGAGCCCCGACCGCCAGAAAGCAAACGCTGGGCTGCACGGAATGAAAGAGAGACTGGGAGAGCGTTGGGCGAGCGTTAGGAGGTACGAAATTCTGAATTGAAGGAAGGAGAAAGAGGAAAAATGGGAGAAGTGGGAGAAAAGGAAAAAAAAAAACGATTGAGGGGAAACCACTCTTTAACACTGAGTTCAAGATATATTGCGATGGATAATTAAAAGAGAAATAAGACCGAAAGTATATTATTAGTAATAAATTATAGTAAGTATTAGTTAAAGTATTAAATTATAGTAAAAGAGATGAGAAATAAAAGTGAGCAAAAAGCGCAAAAAACCCAATGAAAATTCGATAAGTTTAGATCATATTGAGTAACTTTCATTTGAAAATCCTGCTTTGTTGTTGTCAATACCTCTTTTACTTACCGCATGGTTTTGTACTAATTACAAACTCACTACCTTTCTCAGTGGAACATCCACATTCAACAAATCCATCATGATCGTCCTGTAATACCTTCACATGTTGCATCTGCTGTATGTTCTTCTTCTGGAGAATATAACTTTACACCTCTTCCTTACTTTCTTGTCAGTTTTTCCACTTTCCTCTCTTATCTACCTTAAGCTTCCTCTCGGAATAAAAATTTCCACCTACCCTTATCAACGTCCTCCAAAACTTCCTCTCTCTCACTCTTGAACGAAAGATTTGGGTCACTCTCGTATCATGCTTTCCTTACAGAGGGTAAAAACCAGAGAGTTTAAACCAATATCTCTCCCTCCTCTTTTCTTGTCTTCATAACCTCCGTTTGCAGTGAGCTCTTAATCATCTCATATTCTGCGTACCCCTGCAATAATCTGCAGGGTCTCTTTGTCCCTCTTACGCCAGAACATAAGGTATAAATAATTTTGTATGTTTCTCTTTCCATGAACAATAGGACTCAATATTTTCTCACATTTCACCTCCTATTTTACAAATTGTCCACTTGGAGTGAATTCAATATCGATTAATTTTCTGCCGACTCCTAGAGCACCCCGCACAACCTTCATTGTCAACATATTCCGTTCAGGACCCAAAGCAAATACAAATTGCTCTCGCTACTCTACCTTGTGTTGATTGAATCTGTTTTCGACAGTTGTACTCCGTTGTGCAATCAAAGTAGCTGGTAACAGCGGCAACATATTTACAACCAGCAGGCGCCAGGAGAACGCTACCAAGCCCTACCTGAGCGTGGATGGGGCCTGTAAAGGAAAACAAGTCCAATGCAGGCATGGAAGCCTCACTTCAGGGTAGATGACACCGTTAGAAAGTCAGCTAGCCTAAACCCGACTTGCAAACCTCGCTTGAGGGTAGTTGGCGCTCTCGCCACCCCAAACCAGGCTTGCACGCCTTGCTTGAATGTGGACGGAATCCTACAGACGTGTCTCATTTTCTACCTCGCTGGTGCTCCTTTCGATGCGCAACCTCACCTCGCGACTCTTCCCTCCCACACACACACACACCTCTTCAACCGCTTCCGCCTCTTTCTATAGCACCCCCTTCATCCCCTCCCTTCTCCTCCCACCCCTCCTCGAGGCGCGACGGGAACTTTCGCCCTGCATCCCTTCTATTGACAGTGATTCGATTTCTGCGCTGCTGCCGCCGCCGCCCTCGGGCTGGCCCCTCGCCCCGAGGAAGGGCTTTTATGAAGTCAGAACAATTCGCCAACTCGGCTTCGCGAGATCTCAGCCACCTCGCCCCCACGCTCCAGGCAACAGCCAAAGGAACGTTTACAAAACAAAACGTCGAGATCTTTGGAAGGCGAGGAGGAACGAACTTTGTGACCTTCGCCGCACCTCCGCAATGCTCCGAACGTGAGAGTTCTCGAAAATATTGTGTTCAATTTATCGAAAGAAAAATTAAATTTCTTGTCACGTACTTTTCATTGATGGCATTTATGAAATAAAAATTCCAAATTTTCTTATACAAAATATAAACTCCGCCTATCGGTCTTTCATGTTCATAAAATAAAATGCCACTTTTACCACGCGTAACATAAATAACTATTTTGTTTACCTATGCTACAACCACTCTCATAACCAAATGTCAGCGGAGAAAAACTGTACGTACAGTATGGAGAAACGAATTTATTCAAATCTACGTATACCCAACGCACCGATCAAAACAGTAAATTTCTCAAAAATGGTTTAATACTTTCTTTTTTACGTTGCAGCACTAAAAGTTTGTACGATTAAGCAGAAAAAAAGTCTCCTTATTTTAAATAAGGATTAGGTGGAATAAATATTTCATTATTACCTCAATTTCAGAACTGGAGTTCACACGCAGTTTATTGAAGTGGTTACTTCCATGTTTTCGGCAATGTGTTACTTGTAACTCATTTTGTAAGAAAACGACTATTGTTGCTTTAATTTTTAATTACCTAGAAAGAGAGAGAGAGGGGGGAGAGGGGAGAGAGGGGGAGAGAGAGAGAGATAAAGAAAATAATGTTTCGTTTTGATTTTAATCTATTCCCTGTTAACGGTCCTACGACTGATCAGTAAAATGTACACGTCTTTGTAATATGCAAATGGGTCAGTCAAAAGTACAAATAGGCCCACTGCACAGTGGGCTAAATGGCGATTCTAGACGGAACTAGCCTTAAATCTTGTGTTTTAAGAGATTCTAGGGAATGTAAACGGTTGTTAAGGTTGTGAAATTAATACACATTAAATATACTTCAGTTTTACTCATTAATGATTATAATTACTAATGAATACAAATTATTATTAATTAATGAATTGTGTTTGAAAAAATTTTAAAAAATATTGTGACTTCTCCGAACGGAAATATATTTTATTCTCAATAACTAAATCAAAACATAAATGAATTTATTAATCTTTTATTTTATATTGCACAATTTCTAAAAGATTTATTTAATTTTTCACAATTAATAAGAAATGTTTTTTGTTTTTCTTCTCCTTCTTCTTCAGTTTATGACGTTTATGTTTCACATAAAAGACACCAATCATAAAGTTTTATTGCAGATTAACCCTTTTCTAACCCACTGTTTGCCTATACTTGCCTTTTACACACTACCCATGTTGACCCCTTAAACAATTTCATTGCTACTTAAATTAAATGTTCTTATATCTTTCATTGATTTGGTTGATTCACACCATTTCCACTGACAATTTGACATTACAACATTACAATTGGCCAACAAGAACCCAACAATTGATAAGAGTCAGTCCTCTGATAATGCGAAGAGTTGTAGTCATCTCCTGCAACATGTTGGTCGCATCTCTTTTACCCGATGTATGCAGTGATTGCCTCGCTGCGAACACAATTTCTTCCTTCGAGTGCGACGTAAGTAATGTTTCGATGCGGTTTCTTTACCCTTCCCAGTACACTCATTAAAACTTTACCTCGGCCGGCTTGCACCTGAACTAGTAGATTGCGTAGCTTCAATCATTATGTTATTGTGTGTCATTGCCCTGTATACCACTTCGGGAAACTGAATTACAGCATCTAGCCACCCAGAATACTTTTTAATGAAATGATGCTCGACGTGGTCGCATTTTCTCCACCTACTTAAAAAATATTATAAAATACTCTTGGAGCATCTTTAAGGCATTTCTCCGTTGTTTTTTCGCACTCTTGAAAACCTAATTTATTCTTTACAAAAGATATTAGCTATGATTTCATGTCCCCTCTCTCACGCGAAACGGGAAATAGATTACGGTAGGTGACTACTGGATGCGCGCCATCGTCTGAAATAAAACATAATATCCTCATCTGGACGTATCTGGACGTGAAACTTAGTGCATCATAAAGTAAAGACACGAAGCTATTTAGTGACATATGTTTTACTGTAATGCAAGTTAATTTACATTGTTGAAAATCTACTTGAAAGTGGAGAAAATGGAAAATTTAGGTCTCACGCAACGCCTACTTTGCAGCTTATTTTACAAAGAGAGAAGAAAACAATTGAAATTATATAACTACTGTTGAAAAGTACATACTTCACTGAACATATTCCATATAGCAGAGTTTCGCATTCGCCTTTCATTGAGATCTGAGCGCGTTTGATTCTTCGAGTGGCTGCAGAGCGACTGCCTCACGCAGCGCTTCCTTCAAGATATGATAAGTAATCCACTTCCCCAGCGCAGCAAACGTGAGCCGAAAAAATAAACCAACTCTAAAATATCATTCTACTAACATCGATGATCAAATTCACTAACACAAAAAGTCGATATTAAAATGTTAGGGAGGGGGGTCTAGTTCCGCCTAGATTGGTCATTTAACCCTCTGTGCACTGGTGACATAGAGTAACACATTTCCAGATATTTTGTCCAACAGAAACTTTGGCTAGAATAAAATAAAAATTTTTATTCAGCTAGAAGATTATATAAAATGTTGCTAGCATTGTTCAATGGGAGGTTACATAGCCTACCAAGACATTCATCGTGATTAGCTCGCGCCAATAACCAGCACACCCTAATTGACAGGTTATCTCCTGAGCAAAGCGTTCTGAGTCAGTGGCAAGCCACCCAAAGGGCCCAGAGTGGATAATCAAAGGCAGTCATGCGAGTAAGCGCATAAGAGCTTAGGCTCTGATTTGTGCACGCAAGCAAGCAGACGTTCTTATCGTTCGTGTGCGTGCATGCAAACTGGATTCGGGTTAGCGCTCATAGAACAGATAAACCTACGCAATTCAATTCGGGAAGGGGTCTGATAATGAAGGTATTGTTTGTGTGCGGCTGACGCAGCGATGTATGACAAGAAGCAATATCCAGACAAAGGTTAAATTCTTGTGGGTCCTTCTACTCCGAAAATAAGCCTTAGGAAGCAAAAATAAGATGACATTGACATTATACGCAATCCATGTAAGATTTGTTGACACAATAAGAGAGCTTGCTTAAAAATAATTATGCAAATAGCATTGCTTGTAATTATATTTGAGTACGTGCATTTGCCATAAAGAAATCTAAGGAGTAAACTGAAAATTCGTTTAATACGTTCTTACGCGAATAAAAAAAAATGTTTAGAAATCTTTCAAAATGTTTAAAACCATTTAATGCAAAATCTGTATGATACGTAAATTTTGAATTTTGTTGAAAATGTCGCTCAAACTGGTACAACAAAAGGAGGACACTGAGCGTGTAATAAGCACAGCAATATCCTTTTAAGGAAAAATCGTTGTGCAGCAATTAAAGTAAAATTCCAATATACCATTTCACATGGGCAGAAAAGTACTTAAACCAGATCATCAATATAGAAAACCGACAGATGTATCAGTTTCAAACGTTCTTTTGCCAAATTATTTTCCAAAAGTTGCTTGAGGAAACGGCCCAATTGACATGAATTTTCACAAAAAAGTTGTTTTAATCCTATGACAATATGTAAACAGGAACTCGCAAAGGCAAAAAAGAACTCAAACAAGTAAACAGTAACTCCTTTTATGGATATAGCTCCTTAAGACCAAGACATTTCACTGTGATCTCACACTTTACGTAATAGAGTGCACATAATTTTTCACGCCCCATGCAAAAGTTTCTTTTGTATCAAAATGTTTGCTAGAATGTCAATTACTTACATAACGCATTTTCGGCGCTTCTTTTTCGTCTTCTTTTTCGTCGTATTACTACACAATGAAAATAAAATAAACTTCATTCCGTTTACTTCTTGCTATTCGTTCGTCAATAGTTCGTATCTACCATTCCCGGATGTAATGCTTCATTCCCCGTGAAGTATCATCTGCTGAAGCATAACTCCATAGTCAGCGAGTGATGAACAGCCTGGAGCGTTTGATTTACTGCATCTAGGTCGTGAATAAATAAAGAGCAGGTTCTACTTGTAAGCGCTCGTGACACTGAATGCGCGTCCTTGGTTGCTGCGGATTTTACGCATAAAAGCGCTCGTAGAGGGCAGGAAAGCTCGTCGCAGATTACTTTAAGTTATTAGAAAGACTACACTGTCAGAAATGTCATTAAATATAATGTACATTAATGTATTGTACATGGAACTGAATGTAACTATACATTAAAATATTTCAATATATTTGTACATTAAATTTAATGCATAAGCTAAAAATCGATGTAAATTTAATATAGAGGTTCTCCCATTTCCCCTGCCTTATCATTCATATCGTATATTCATAATCACCAGTTCATCAAGAATGTTCATTCGTACACGTAGGCTTCCGCGGCTCGAGTCCCGGACAGTCAAACCGGGAGAGATGGCTCAGTGCATCAACCTGATGTCACGGCAGTCCCTCTGACCGGGAGGTCCTAGGTTCGAGTCCCGACGGTGGCGGCAGGAATTTCGACACTAGCTTGTCAGCTTGGTAGAATTCAGTCGCTGTCTGGAGGCGAATTCTAGCGGCCGGCTGCTCTGATCGGTAGTTTTCCGTGGGTTCTCCGATCAACACCAGGCGAATGCCGGAGTAAAACTCTAACAAACGGGCCACGGACCGCGTGATCTCTCCCTCCTCTTCCTCGTCTTATCCTCTCCTCATACACACACACACACTTACACTAGCATGCACTACACCACCACACATGCCGGGAGACCGGTCGGGAGCTTACAGCTTGTCCCGGCTGGAGCTGTGCCCAGCTGGTGGGAGATACCTGGTTGAGGAGAAAACCCCGCTAGTCGACGATAGGTCAGATCTCGTCACCCAGCGGGGAAAAGATCATCTCCACCTTCAGAGAACAAAACACCCACTACACTTACGGGACAAATGACCTAATTAGTTCACGCGCCTGGAAACACGAATAAATCTACCAATCAATCAACCGGACAGTCAAGAATTCAAAGATAATTCATTCATTTCTTTCATATATGGCCATAAAGCTTTGACTCTTCCATCCTAATGTACACGTGTACATTAAACTTAATATGCATTCATGATAATTACTTTAATGATATTTACAATTAAGTAAATTTCTTACAGTGTATGTCACCTGCACATCTCATGAAGGATCCAGTTTACTTTAAATCTACTTAATCCAGTTACATTACCTCTTATTCAATGTAAAGCGTGATTCCACGCTCGTTAGATAGCTGCATTGAATTTAACCATTGTCTGAAGGATAATTGTAGCGGCCAGAACCTCTAATCGGGACTTTTCTTTGGTTTCTCGGGTCAACATCAGGAAAATTCCGTGACACTACCACAACAAACAGACCGCACACGATATTTCTTTTAGTATCCTATCCCCTCCCCTCCTTTTACACGCACATTTTTACTGTCAGAAATTTCCGCATTACTTTAATGAAATGTACATTCAAATAAATATCAAGAAAACACATCAAATTCAATGTACACATGTACATTACGATGAAAAGTCAAAGCCTTATGGTCATATCTGGACGGAAGGAATTAATGATCTTAATGAACTGGTGATAATGAACACACGAGATGAATGATGATAGGCAGGGGAAACGGGAGAATCCCTACAGCAAAGACACACTGATTCCTTATGAATTAAATATAATGCACAAATATATTAATATATTTTGAATATACTTTGGTACATTAAATTTCAAGTATAACACATAAACCTACATTAAATTTAACGACATTTCTGACAGTGTACATTTACAGTCACGGATGTCGGGAACTTAGAGCTGGTCCCGGTCGATTGTTGCTCCGCTGAGGAACGCACATGGAGGGGGAAACCGCAAGTCACCTTCTGGGAAGTAACATACTCTTAAGAGACTAACGCCTTTAGTAATTGACATACCCGAAGACAATACTCACAACTCATTTCTACCCTGGGACACCCTGTGAACTGACGGATCGGACGGATTATTTTGAGATGTAGGGATAGTAGGGATAGCATAGAGAAGGTTTGCGCTGTCCATGATAAGTACTGACCCGGAAACCGTCTTGAATTGGCGAGATATATGAGGAAGGAAAAATATTGACGCCACTGTAAACGATTCGGTAGAATTTATTCTGAAGTAACGATAAAAATATTAATTAAGATAGATTAGTTCAGGATGATAAGTAAGGAAGGGAGTGAACTGGTAAAATGTGTGTGTGTGTGTGTGTGTGTGTGTGTGTGTGTGTGTGTAAGGGGCGTAAGTGCGTATACTGATGGAGTTGATAACAATTTTCTGAGTTGATATTTAGTTTCAGGGTGCTGAAGAAGCCTAACAAGAGAAATCTCGCCATTTCGAGCCCCAATATTAGTTTAGGAAGGATTTAGTGGGCATTTTTCATCTGAAGGTCCATTTTCCCTATTTATAAGTTATTTACTAAGCCACTCCATACTCCTTTGCGGAATTCTGATGCAATGGAGAGTTACTTGGGATGAATACCAGGATTTATAAGTTGAGAATATTGCAGGATATAGACTTTGTAATGGTTGAAGGATTTAAAGTGTGGCTTCTGTCTTAGTTACACAGAATTATGTAAGGTAATTTATATTTGTAATAAATATCATACTAAATCATATAAAAAAGATGCGTAAAGTAAAATGATTACCAAGAAAGTTTTTCAGTTTTCTTAAGACGAGATGAGTGATGCTTTCAGAAGAGTGAGAGTAGTTCGTCTTAAAAGAAAAAGATAAAAAGATGAATGTGTATTCAAAGTTCCATTCTGAACAAAAAGCTACATACGGTCTACAAAACTGAAGATTTAAAGAAATCTAGAATAAAACGGCTTTACTTGAGTGCCAATGTTAACATATTCCTTTATTCAGATAGATCAGTAAATTACTGAGATAAATACGTTTATGGACGAGAAAAGCAACCTTCAACATGGATTTCAATTTCAACCGTTCTCCTTTAGTCAAGTTTATTTTTACCTTGCCAACAAAAGTCACCTGAAGGAAAGCATTTTACTAGGAATACCTTGCCGCACAGAATGCGGTTGCGTGATCGTGTATTTTATAAAGCGAACGGAAATATGCGTGCGGTTATGCCCGCAAGGATTGCGTGTAATAACACACGCACGTTTTCCTCCTTGCACATGTGTAAGTAGTATGATCGTAAAAATGCTATACACGACACTTATCTTCAAGAAAATTTGCTCCCGGTTGCAAAATTACGTAAACTTCAACTCACAGATTGCTAAGATACATAGCTGAGTGATATAAATGGAAACAGTGAGCAGTTGTATGGATCGAGGTCATAGCATTCTAGTTGCCACATTCAACGATCTTGATTAACAATTCACTCTGAAAGATAACTGAGAAGAAACGTACAGTGGGGAGATATTGTGAAGAAACACACACCAAGACAACTGACTGGTAGCTGACTGGTCCGTTCAATAGAAGAAGACACAAATTTTATCTCTGCTTAACTAATTAATGAAAAAAAATACCCCTTCATGCATTTTCTTATGAATGGAATTTCGTCAGTTCCTGCATTGCACATTGGAGGACATTGCTTGTCACAACTTTTTAGACCAGCTCTGCAATTCCAAAATTTTTCAGGTTGTTGTAATATTTACATTGTTTTTTACGTGTTTACGTAGCTTTGTGTTACATTTCGAGAAGTATAAAAAATAACTGTTTTTGGAAATTGAAGCTTTATATTTCGTCTTAAAACATCGTCTTGCCATAGTCAAATAAGTGATTTAAACAGCTGTCCCTTGAATTATCAAAGTGGAAGGTAATTAAGCTATACATTTTACAATAAATGAAAATTTATCGTGTTTGGATTTGGATTTTTGATTGATTTTGATATTTTATATTGAAACAGATACGCGCTTTTTTAATATTTCAGAAACGTCATCTCAAAATCATCACGTCTAATGAATCCCTTTTGAGCAACTGATTCACTTACATTTTTTCAATTAGGTTCCAAAGTGACAGCAAATTCCTTCCCGCCGAAATGTTTTCGACCCACTCGTACATCATATTATTTTGACGCCAGCGACAGCCCCAATAAAGAGCACTCCTCACTCTTTCGACAGGCGAGAAACAGAAGTTGGTTCGACCGGGCAGGGCCGGCACTCGGCCGGGGGCGAAGGCGGGACGAAAGAGCGGAGGCGGCGGACAGGAAAGGCGGGGACGGGAGGGAACGGACAGAGGAGGAAAGGAGGGAGTGGGAGAGGGCGGGATGGGACGTCGAGGAAAGGATGGGGTGGGAAGGGGGAAGAGGAGGCGAGGCGAGGCGAGGCGGTCGGGGGCGCAATCAATACGCGCCCGGTGAGAACAGCAGACAATCGATGGGCGCGGCGCGGCGCGGCGCCGGTGGCCTGCAAACGCGCCGCGCACCCAACGGCCGCCGCGCACGCCAAGACGCGTGGCGCCGCTTTCCGGCAACGGCGCGAGAAACGCTCCGCTGGCCAGCTGCTCTGCGCTCTATTTTTACTTTCTCGCCGTACTTCGTAAAAGAAGAGAAAGGATCATATTCGTGCGATGGAGAACGGCAATTTTTCTACAGAAACACTCTTATTGCCTGGCCTTTGTAACGAAAACTGGATACAATTTGTTTATATATATATATATATATATATATATATATATATATATATATATATATATATATATATATAGGTCGTAAAAATTTTGTCCGCCCGCTGGTTGCTTAAATTGAAGTTTTCGATGAGAAAACATGTTTTGTGAAACATAACAATTTTTTTTAGTTTTAGTGGGCGCACCGATCGCTGAAACATCGCATTTTTTGGTACTTTTTTGACATTTGATCTTGATGCATAGGGAATGTCTGAATATTTTTTATGTTTTTCCCACATTTATACTGAACAAATCTTGTACAAATATTTAATTTTTTGGTTGACCTAAGTGTTGTTAAAACGTGAATAAAAAGTACCATTATCCCCAATATTTATGATTTTCTGACCTATACATTTTTCTAATCGCCTATTCGTCATGAAAATTCATACATTGAGGTTTTTTGGGCCTCTGTATACAAATCTGATGTCACATGGGCGATTAGAACAATATATGGGTCAGACATTTTTTTCGACCCACCCTAATATATATATAATTTCCTCTAAAACGTTGTGTAGTCAGAATCCATGTTTTGGCGGCACTTCGTACAGAAAAATTGGTTGACAGCGAAATGTTGGTTTGTCTGTCTGTCGGTCTCCGGTTAGCGCAAGCGTCTAAACTGTTCAAAAGATTTTCTCCCAAATTAATATTCCCAGACCTATTTAAATTAACTGAAGACACAGGCAATGTGTTTTGGTGTGTTTTGATTCTTCGTGGTACTTTACATGAAGCCTCAACAACATTTCCAAAATTTTCTCAAAAAAATGGTTCCAAGTATTTTAATTAAACATTATCCGTTAGCTTAAAGAACTCTTAAAAAACGACGTGGGTGTCATTTTCTTTGAAATCACTGTGTTTTGTAGTTCGTGGTACGGAAATATATTCTTTGCAAGAGTATTGCATATTTTTTCATCGTGGTTAGTCAACATTAACAGATATAGAAATAGTAAGTTTGGTATTATGGGTGCCATTCACCTCGCGCAAGTGTTGCGAATACTAGTTTGATAGCATGTGTTTGCGAATTCTAACAAAAATATATGTTTGGCACACACTTCTCGATGTTTACGTGTACGATGCGTACGTACATTTTTAAATGGAATGAAAAATTATCTGTTTAGCACACGAAAACTCAAGCACGAAAAAAAACATTTCGCGCACAACGTGTTAAAAAAATATTGTTAACATATCCTTTGTTTAAAGCCAAACACGAATTCCTCGGCAATTAGTCATTCTTTTCAATAGGTTCTAACACCCGATTTTCAGATTGCTGTGCTCGTTTCATCAGATATTTTTAAGAATGATAGCAGTTGATTATAATAAAATAAGAATAAAATAGTTTATATAAATTAACTCTTACTTTTAAGTACACTAGAGGAACCTAGTAGTTTATAGCTATGTATGTACGCATTGTAATTTGAATTTACTATGCAGATAATTTATGTAAAATAGCACGGGTTGGTACAGTGAATCATGGAATCACTCTTTCTCTCCCTCTTCCCCCTATTTCCCTCACTCTCTCTTTAATCCTCTTCCCCTTTATCTGTCCTTCTCTTTCTGTCATCTCTCTCTTCCTCTCTCCTTTCTCTCTTTCACTCTCGTCTTTCTCTCTCCAAACAGAACTGACCATCTCATATTGTCAGTTGGCCTTCGAAATGAGCAGTTCGCCCTAATGTTGGGTCTCCCGAAGAGTCCTATCTTCGTCGTCACTAGGAGTACAACTCGGAGTATAACCTATACAGTAATTGACCAACTGTGAGTGTGCATGAGTGCGGTACCGTCACTCACGGTTAGGCCACTTTCTATGCACCAATCGCGACATATGAGGTGTCATTCGACGGATCTCGGTCTCCTGATGGGAAATAGAATTTGTTTTCGAATCCGGCCCTAAGAGTCAAAGACATTTCAAAAAATAGTGTTTTTTGTGTTTTGGTGCAGGGATCTTAGTCAGTATGCGGGGAATTAAACCAACGCCACCTAAATAGATCTATGTAGATGGCATCAATTAAACCCCATTACCCCCGTGGTTATTTTCAGTCCAAGTCACCAAACTTTTCTTCCATGAAGATGGACACTGATTTTTGACAAATGAGTACTTAAATATCGCCTGGAACAATTTGTTGTCAATTCGTGCATTGATAAAGTATTTCATGCATGAGTGAAGTATTTCATGCATGTAATAAATTTGCAAATTACGTTAGAACATTAAATTTGGAGAATATTAAGTGAATAAGAAGAAAACAAGAACTGTTGGTGATACTACAGAATACATTTATTAGGCGTGCAAAAGTCGATTTTCAATTTAATGTGACTTACAACTTATTCACCTTATTCACATAAACATACGAAATAGTAACTATTTAATGTTTATATGTATTCACCTTCAGAACACAAATAAGACTGAGTTTGTGGGGTTTTACAATCTTAAAAAATCAGGGGATAAAAATATGGAAGTGTTAAGCAACTTAGGGGAATCAAATGTAGAAGATTTTGTGACAGAATTATTCGAACTATTTGAGAATAGTCTTATATTATCATTAGAGAATAACCCAGAAGAACAGCTTCCAGGTGATCATTTATGTTGGTATAGAGAACAAAACGTAAAAATTACAGATGTACAAAATTCTATGTGCATCATTCATACCTGCAAATATTTTTTACGGCGAATATAATTTTGAAATTGCAATATTACCAGTTCATAACCCGTATGGAGTTACTATTCAAGGCCATTGGATGTGGGGAATTTTCCAACAGGAGTATAACATTAACAGCTACGATTCATTGGAAAGCCATATGCCAGGTACTGTAAGAACATATTTGAACAATGCTAGGCATGAAAGAAGTGAAGTATGAAAGAAATTTTCAAAACATGAAAATACTTATCAACAGTTTTTCAGCGTCGGGGAAGCCACATTCAAACAGTGACTTGTACTTCACTCATATGCAACGAAATGTGACGTTTGTTACCGATTCCAAGCATCGGCACGAGGCAGATATGTATCCTAGTGAGAGAGGTCATGGGAAACACGGTTCCTCCACAAACGTGTTTAAAATACTCAATTCATTGTCAGCCATTCGAATATAATGATGCATCATATTTCAAATGTCCATTTGCGTAAAGAATACACTTTTTTAAAAAGTTTATACTAATATTTACTATTCCAAGAATATTTCTTGATAATCTGAGCCGAAAATGCTCTCTCCTACGCTACTGTAGAAAGAGTATTTGAAATACCATTTACAAAGTATTTATGAATATAATGTGAAAAAACATTTATCGAATGACGTTTAAAAGAATGGTGCGGCTCTAATTGTCGTTGAAAACTCTGATTTTTCGAAAATTGCAAAGATTCAACAATTTTTCCCCCTCTACAACTACAATTATGAAGATACAGATTTTTTTCCTTTAATGAAATCTATTTCTTACAGATAGATTTTGAAATAAAGTCATGTAAAATTTTCTGAAAATTCGAGAACTTTTCGCTTAATTGCGCGTGAAAGTATGAGTTGTTTTAACCCCACTAGCTATTTTTTTATTTTATTGCTTCTCGTTCGACCCTTGTTTCTTTTGAGGATTTTAAGGATTATACAACTCATCGTAATTCTCATATTTCCTCCACGTCTCTTTAAAATACGTAATTGTTATCATTTCTCACCTTATCATCTTGTATCACCAACATAATTACGTGGGAATGATAACGACGGCCGCAGTGACATTATGACAGAGTATCTCCGACCATTATGTCTCTATCCGTAGAGCATGGCAGGTAATAAATAAAACATTCCGTTACGTAGTCACTGTTGTCTCATTAGCTGGAATAATTAGTGAAACATACAAACATGTCCGTGTATTCAAACAATAACATAGCGGCTTTTCCAAAACTGCCACAAACGAATTTTAAAACCAAACCGCCAGCGAACTCGTAATATTAGTTACATCTGCAAAATCGGTGTGGTTTTGCATGTTTGGATGAGTGCTTATAGCAACTTCCCCACACAAGCGTTGAGATGGGCCTTGTGATGGAGAGGTGCCTCTGTACGTACCGCATATAGCGCAAAAAACAAATTAAAATACAACAAAATGAAATGAGAGTAATAATTCAATGCAATAGATTTACTCCAAAGATAGACATGATAGAAACACCGAAATTTATTTCAATAAAACAGATATTTCTTTGTAAGATTCGTTTTTATTTTTAAATTAATTAAATATCAGATAACAGGAAATTATCAAATGATATCCAAAGAGCGAAGCATAAAGAAGCAAGGGAAAAAAGACAAGCACAAAATTTTGTTATTAATTCAAGTTGGCAAAAATTGGCAAAAACATACCATTAAAAATTAAAAATCTTGATAAAATTGAAGGATTTAAAAGAAAAAATTATAAAATATATAAAAATAGAAAATTAATTCGGTAATTAGTTGTACGCTTATAGACGCTTATAGATGGAGTACTCTTATAGATGTAAACAATGTAATATGTATTTAAAGAACAACACAAATAGCCGAGAACGCTAAATAAAACAGATCTATCTATCTTTAAACTTTTCTTTTAAATTTTTTCAGAAACAAGCAAATGGTTTAAATCTCACCGTTGAATCAAACAACAGTTCAACATGATCTTTTCCGAATTTTTGTAAAAAAATTACAATTACATTGTCCACATATTTACATTATTATAGTTTTGGTATTTCACCTCCTTCTATTGCTAGTATTTATTGCATTGCAATTTATGGTATTTGTTTCACAGCTACCTCGTTAACACAACAAATTAGTTTAAAACACTGGCACAGTGTACCGCAGTTGCATTTTCAAAATGCAAACGAACGAGTTCCTCAACCATCCAGCCAGCGCGCCTGCAATATTATCCGGCATCAGTTACAGCTGCGAAGTCGGTGCAGCGGTGCAGCGTTCTACGTGTTTGGATGAGTGCTTAGCAACATCCACCCGTGGCGCTAGCTTTGCGCTCGGCGGCGGCGTCGCGGACAAGCAGCGCGGTTGCAGGGGGGGGGGGTTGGCGGGTGCGCGGCGCGCCCTCGTTAGAGTGAGCTGATTACTTCGTTCCGCGTAAATCCGGAGGTCCATTGTTCCTCCCCGCCAAGTGACAGGACCCGGGCACTCCGGGATTACAGCGAATTTTGGAATCCTCACCATTGTGCGTCGGAAACGCCGTGTTTGCGATTCTTTCCGCTCGCGGCGCCACCGTCGCGTCGCCGCTCGCCACGCGCTCGCTTTTTGTTTCCAAGGTCGCGATTCTATACGAGCGTTGTGCTTTAATTTTATTACTCATTGGTTTAGATACTAAACTAGTGGCCCTGCAGTTGCAAAAATGCTATTAAACCAAAGTAAACAACATCTTTTTTCATAATGCAGCACGCACTATATTGAAAAACAACAAATAAAATTCTCTAGTGTAACACTGTAGTAAATTGTTTTAACAAAAAGAGGTTTCTCTAATACTGCAATTCATAGCGTTTTTGTAGAGTACAACAGTTCATTACACAATAACGAAAAAATCTAAAATATTTCTGTTCCATAAAGTAATAGTGAATAGCAATGATTTGCTGGTGAGCGGCCGCTTCGCTAGAGCAGGGCTTTCCAAATGGTGGGCCGCGGGCCGCATGCAACCCGCCGGATCTTTTTGTGCGACCCGCGACTGCTTTGAAAAGTTTTATTATACCAGCCAAATACAATACAATTTCCCAATTCACGTATTTTTATTTAATTTTCTCGAATGTCCATTAATCATTAAGTATGTCGAACAAAAGTCGTAATTAATATATATCTGTTTCAGTATAATCTCAGTTGTTAGGGTAAAAATCATCTTAAATTACGGTGCGGCCCGCGGCTTAACTAGAATTTGTTATGTGGCCCATAAGCCCTTCTGAGTTTGACAGTCCTGTCCTAGAGCCTTACTGTTAGACGACGTCAGTTGTATCGTGCCAAAACGAGTACACGAATTCAGTAGGAATGCGCAGGTCGAGAATAACCGGATTAACATAACTAAATGTTTGCATTTTTCGGTCAAATTCAAAACTTTTTCATCAATTTTGGACTTTCTCCACCTGTGTATCTATTTCTCCACCCCTTTCTCTTCCTGTGTATCTATCAAAACAATAGACAACTCTCATTACGTCGGAGGCTGCATATTTTTTTTCCTACAATTTTTGCGCGCATTGGCAATCAGTAATATAGAGTATCAGATATAATTTCGCTTTAATATTCCTAGCTTTTTTTAAATGTTGGCGTTATCTTCAGATTGATCGCTTTAAGATTTAAAATAAATGCGCTTGCTTTTCAACTCATGTTATTTTCTTCTGTGCACTTTATTGTGTTACTTCATTAGTTTGATTGCCCTAAATAATAGGTAGTGTTCTTTTCAAGTTGAGCCTTGTTCTTCCCTTGCAGCGCTATTCTTTTCAATTTTATTACTCATTCCTTCAAATCATTCGTGGATTTGTCTCTTTTTGGGGTTCGCCATTTTCTGTGTTCTCGTTTTGCTTTAGTCCTGCTGTCATTTCGAAACACTGGTGGTATTTCTAATTTGGAAGCATTAAAATTTTAAAAAGTATGAAATTTTGTCCCTTGTTTGAACCCAAACTTTCTGCAGTTGTTTTATGAAATTTTAATTTTTCATTATTAGCGTAAGAAAATTCTTTAGTTTGTGTTTGAGACGCTTCAATTTCTGTACATAAGAAATTTTTCCAGAAGTAGAAAAAGTTTTGATAGAGAAAATAGTTTTGAGATTTTGTATTTGAATTTGTACGATTTCATTACCATACACTGATAAATGCTCAGTATCTGATTGTTTTCTCGTTACAAATTCTTTCGAAAAAAACATAATCACTTTTAAAAGATATTCTTCAGTATTACGACAAATGACTAACAAATAATTTCATAGAATTAATTTTAACCGAACTCATAAGTATTTACGACACGCAATTTCAACAATGATCATATAGTTACTTGTATACTGTTCACTTTATGTACACGAATTATTTTTTAATTGGTTCGGATGTCTGCGAATAGCAAGATCATTATACATTAATTGAATCAAAACTTTATATATTTATCGTAGAAGATTTCAAAAAATAAGAGCTTGATGAATAGACCTTGTGTCAGAAAAGCAAACGAATTTCGTGGCTTTGGTGTTGCATCTGTTTGCTTCGTACCACGTAAAGCAAGTACTCTCAGGAGAAGGCTTTTTGTGCCACGCCGCGCCAAGCTAAACTCTCGCCTTCTAGAATCAAACCTTCGTGGGTGCAGTCAAATAGCGTGCTAATGTTCACAATACATCTTGTGCATTGTCTTCTCTGTCAACTCGGCCTCACATACTACTAAGAAAGTCAACAGACACTCTAAGACTATTATTAGCGCAACTATCGATCCGACTACAATCACAAGAACACAACCATTACTCCTCACTAGTGAATTCCGCTATCTGTAATAATGTTGAATGAGTCAAAGTTTTCATAGTTATATAATAACTTCGCAAATATCTGTTATACCTATATTTATTATCTTGGTTGCATAAAAAATAAAATCATCACACGTTTTAAGTAGACAAGTTGAAAACCCATTATACAAATTATAATTTAAAAATAAGACTTCTTTCAAATTCTCATTATCTGGAGTGGAGGGAGGTCGAATTGTACATTGCTTGTAATTTTACATTAGGTATCGTGATAATTAAATGTAGGAGATATATTTCGAGTTCAATATCTCTCGGAGAAAGTGCAGATCGACGATGGCTGGTCAAAAGGAGAATTGAAAAATATTCACAAGTGCGATTAAATATGAGGAGGAAATAAGCACAACACGATCGATATTAATACTATCATAATGTTGAATGACTTAAAGTAATGGTGAAAACATTCGTTATTTTATCATTAAAAACAAATAATCTAGCAGTAAGAACCAAATATAAGAAATAATAATAATAATAATAATAATAATAATAATAATAATAATAATAATAATAATAATAATAATAATAATTTCGTAAATACAAGAGTTTGGAAATCGAGATCAGCCGAATGTGGGGCGTAAAAGCACAGTTCGCCCCGATAGTTATCGGAGCTCTGGGAATTGTTCCGCAAAATTTGTGTAAGAACTTGGCTAAACTTCCAGGTCATTCAAAGGACTGGGAAGGGCAAGAAATTGCTTTAATAGGAACAGCCCACATTTTGCGCAAGGTGTTGTAAAGGCACCGACAGTCCCTAGATCTACTCCTTTGATAGCAACCTGGAGTAGATTTTATATTCAGCCGACACAGAACATCTTTAGTCGTGATTTAGAGGAATAATAATAATAATAATAATAATAATAATAATAATAATAATAATAATAATAATAATAGAAGGGAGAGGAGAGGATGGTGGGGCGGAGAGGTCGGTGGGGCAACAAAGCAAGTAGTGGTGGCATTGGCGAGCGATGGCAACGAGACTGGCGTCTGCAGTGTGAGAGGCAGCCAAGGTGTAGAGTAGAGATGGCGGGGATGGTGTCGGCATTAGGGAAGGCGAGGGAGGGGGCGAGGGAGAGGGCGAGGGAGGGGGCGAGGGAGGGGGCGAGGGAGGGGGCGAGGGAGGGAACGAGGGAGGGGGCGAGGGAGGGGGCGAGGGAGGGGGCGAGGGAGGGGGCGAGGGAGGGGGCGAGGGAGAAGAGCGAGGAAGTAGGGTTGAGGGAGATGGCCGAGGGAGGGGGGCGAGAGAGATGGCAAAGGAGGTTGCGAGGGAGGGGGTGAGAGGGGTGGCAAGGGAAGTGGCAAGGGAGGTGGCGAGGGGCAACGGGGCGAGAGACTGGTGCGGGGGAGGGTGGCGAGGGAGAGGTGTGAGAGTTGGCGACAGCTGGAGAGGCGGCTGTGGCGGCGGCGGCGGTGGTAGTGGCGGGAGAAGCGCCTGAAGGAGCGGCGGGGGCGGCGGAGCCAGCTGCGTAGCGGCGCGATGAGCCGCAGCAGTCGATAACCGGTGACAAATCGCTCTTGCGCCTCCGATAAAGCCCCCCCTTTGCCTTCCTCACCGACACCAGAGCGCGCCGCGATAAATGTCACACGTGCACCGCTCCCTTTTTCCGGGCGCCGTCGCCGAAACCCGCACGGCTAATGCCCTCTGCAAGGTAATGCTCAGACGTAGGCGTGACTTGCTTTGAAAGAACGTGTGTTAACACTTCTTGAATTGCTCGTTTCTTCTATACGTACTTTACGGACTTGGATAATGATATGTGGTTTACAAACTAAACACGTATACAAAGTTTCCCAGGTCCCCTTATCAATCGAAATCGTTCTCTGTGAAGGGAAGTCTAACCAGAGGCGTGCATTCACACAATGTAAAACAACTTTACAATGTTATTATTGTCAAAATCATCACCTTTGACCATCGTTATGTGGTATCTATTTCATGGGTAACTGACAATCAGAAATAAGCAAGACGAATTTGAGATAAATCGAAAGGAAATTGTAGGTTCTCAGGAGATTGGTTATGCGTTTGATTACGCACTGAAGTCGACAACATTGAAGAAAAAAGGTAGACGTAATATTTGAAAATTATGGGCATTGTAAATAAAAATACTCATCGGAATTGGGTGGAAATACAGGTTTTATCATAAAATCGCCCACTCAACTTCCCATTCTCATCTGCACCATGTTCTGTCGCAATGGACAATATGAATGTTATCACCTCTTTTAATCTTATTTTTCACGATAATGCGTACTACAAGAAGTTAACAAACTGTACCAAGGGGAGGAGGAGGTTCAATGACCGACTCAGGAGTAGGTTTTTCCTCTCTGTTTTGGTAAGAAGTTACCATTCACATATTTATATTACGAGTACTTCTTAATAATGTGATGATATTGTTAGTACCTTTTTTATCCCTAGGAGACAGTTTAGCCTTTCAATGCATATTGGATAATTACAAAATAATTTGAAACCGTCGCGATGTGCGTTCGCTTCCTGAGAGTTCTGGCGTTCTGTTCCAGCGAAAGCTGCCCACAATTACTTTACATTCACGTTTTGTAGCGTTTGCAGATTTAGATAACAGGTGTGCATTCGAAGTAAATATTGGAGCATTTCTTAGAAAAAGGGACTTAGTCCTCTATGCACAAAGGAAAGATAATTTTCACAAAGTATTTGCCCTAGAAAACCTCAAAATCTGAACATATTTTAACATAATCTTACAGGAAATTACTGCATTGTGTTTCTGAATACATGTAGCATTAATTCTTAAATATATAATTTTCTCCATCAAATATTTTGCAATATTTTGTGGTGTCCTCCGTGGATCCCACATTGGTGTGCTATGGATACCGGAATGACATTGGTAAGCGACTGTGAAGGCAAAAACTGAAATATTTGTATTCCAAGTGAACTTGATTTTCTGGAAACTCCCAACTTATTTTTTACTATAGTAGGTTTCCGAAGTAATATCCAATTCAATATATTTCAACATTTTTCCTTGACAGTGAGAACTCAACATCTCTCATAGACTTATTAATAAATTACAAAATAATATTTCTAATGTTATTTAATTACGCTAAATTCAAAATGTTATCAGTATAATTGTTGCAGAAAAGTTATTGAATGTGTTTAAATTCGCAAAATGTTAATAACTGAAGTATATTGCTGCATGACATCTAAGATGAATAAGAAATGCAAATACACATAAATTAAAACTAAATGTACCTAGATTATGATTAATGTCTAATACAGCAACCATTAAAAAAGCATGTCAAACAAAACTGATGGGGAAAAAGGTAACGTTTGAACTAGTATTATACCAAGTATAATACTAATGAGTTAATATTCCAAGTGTTAAGGCATAAAAAAGCCAGAAACCTCTTAATTATACAAGTCAAACATTCTGAGTCAAATTCCGAAAGCCAATCGTGTGCGGCAGGTTGTGCATTCAGCTTACATCAGGATTATCCGCTTTAAAAGTAGGTTCCTTCTGTTGTGGCGGCAGATGTCGACGAAAATACAAACCCCGGCAGCACTTCTTGCTGAAAGACTGTTACTGACTTCTCCGCACGGAAAAGAAAGAAACTCTGAACAATTGGAAGTCTGCCAAGACTCGAAGGCAGAGAGAAAGCAGTTATGAGTTTTGTCCTACGTCCCACGACGTCCATTATAAGAAACATTACGAAAGTATGATTCTTTAAAAAAGTTGCTACTAAAAATGTATTTTCTAAATTTATATAAGTTATACCTAAATATAAATGTTTATATATAACATACAAAATGTCTATTGAGAAAAAACCCAAAGAAATAATTAAGATATAGGAGAGAGGTGAAAGAGAGGGGCGAAGTACGAGAATGGGAAGAGTGGGGGAGAGAAAGATAGGAGAGCGAGGAGAAAGGAAGAGATTGCGAGTGAAAGCTATAGGGAAAAAGGAAGATATAAGATCTCAAGAGGGAAGTGATGGTAGGGATATAAAGGTCTGGAGAGATAAAGCGGAAGAGAGAGAGAGAGAGAGAGATCTAGGTAGAGAAATAAGATATAAAAGAGTGGAAGGAAAGAGGTGATAGAGAAAGGAAGACAAAGGGAAAGAAAGAAAGAAAGAAAAAGAGAGATATAAAGACAGGCGATAAGAGAAAAGAAGCAAAAGTGAATTTATAGGTGGATCATAAAATAATTAGAGCGAGCTGAAATCTGGTTACACTGAACTAGTTCGTTTTCTAATTAGATACGCAAGAGCGTTCTAGAGACCTCGGGTCATCATAGAGCTGCGTTGGCGAAAGAGGCGCAAAGCACCAGAGTAACCAACAACAACAACACAACAACGAGCGTTTACAAGTACCATTGTGACCGAACGCGGCTCCACTTTGACAAGCACTGGGGCTGACAGACCGCGGTCACTCATCGGAAGATCCTGCAGATTACGCGAGCGTCCTTTAGCGAGCACATCGCTTTGCAGTCCAAGAAATACGCATCTTGCACCCATTCTACTGACACGCACGACTCATCATCACGTTAATGCGACTCATCGAAATTAACACAGAGTTCTTATAATACTTGCTCGTCGTAGACATCTAAAAAGATTACATCAGAATCACATTCAACTTAAATCGCCTCCGCTGACATGTAACGCTTGGTAATATTTCAAGATAAATCTTGTGTTAAAAATGTATCTTTCATACACTGAAGGAACTTATTTATGACTTTTACTGATTAGAACTGATTTTTTAAATTTTTTCCGTACTGTAATAAAGAGAAACTTTATTCACAGGTTATTGCGCCATTACTACAATTCTGAGTGTTAGGAAACAAAGATAAGAATAGATGTTGCACTGACATTGCATGTTCATCAGCAGAATATACCCTCAGTTTTTATCTTTTCAAAAAACTTTACAATAATTTGAAATATATGATTTATATTACGTTTCATTAAAATGAACTAATAACTATGTAGATCAACTAATTTTCTTTTTTTTTTCCTTTGAATGTCAATGCATAGTCATTCTTCAATTTCCCGTGAACTATCATTGTCAAACTTTTATCAACATAATCATTTTGAATATAAAAGCTTTATATCCTTTAGAAAATAAAAGTCGGGAATCACACTGTGTCTAGGGGGCAACTGTCGCCCTAGTGTTGGAACAAATTACAAAAAAATTCAAATTTATATTATAAAATATGTATTTTTTCTACATTTTGAGAAAAAATTAATAATAATTAAACGAAAAATAATTTTATTACGCTCAGCTAATAACATACATTATTAAATTGGTGAACTTTAGTTCAGTATTATAAAACGCACCGGGTAATGTTCAGCGTTACTGTGAATATCCCTTAATAATAAATCATGCTTCAATTATGTTCTGCTTTCAAATGTAATGTACTTAGAAATTTAAGAGGTAATGTCTAAAATTACGAAACATAACACTCAAATTAACTCAAAAAAAAAAGAAAGAGCATTTCCCATTTATTATACATATATAATGCGCGGTACTCAAATTTTAAAATATAAAACAAAATCCAAGCAGCTACAATATAATATTATATTTATATACATTGAATTTATAAGTCATGCATGAAATACATACTGCGAGAAACACAGATTATTAACAAGTATATTGTTTAATACAAGCATACTTCATATTGCTTTTCATATATTTTATTAAAATTAATAATATGTAAACAAAGGGAATTTAAATAATTTTTTAAGTGTAGCCTAATTTTAAATATTAATAAAAATACCCCCCTCCCCAATAAAAGATCCGAAATCCCTCCTCTGGTATGAATACCGTCTATCATTTGCAGAACTCTACAGGGAATGCATTATGTTTACACGTCGAATTCTACGGATCTCTCGAGAATTTCAAATTAAGCCAAATAAAACGATCAAAACGAATGACCTTTGCATCTTCCTCATGAACAATGGGTAGTTTCACTTTTAAACACAGTTTTATTTCGATGCGTAAATGAACGAGAAAGCTCATACTGTGCTGAATGTTAATAATATTGAAACTTCTTACGTTCAAACGATGTTTAATTCATGTACGATGAAAATGCAACTGGGGAACATACGACCACTATTATTTTTCATTATAAGGCCACGGGTCCATTACATTCGTGAACAAATGCATTTGCATAGCGTGTCACTCCTCGTTCGTTAGCGTTTCGTTCAGGAAAAAGTTAGCGATGAAATTTTAATCACGAAACTTTGGAAGCGCTCTGTCCGTCGACTCAGTGACGTCACACAAAAACTACCTCCTCTCAGGTGATGAATATTTCATGCCATGCTAAATGTGAAAACGTTGCAACGTTCATCAACTTACTCGTTCACCAGCAGCGGAAACGCATTTCTGGGGATACAGCAATCGAGCTCACGGACTCACCTGCAATAAGAATTATTTTCGCACGTTAAATATATATAGCACCTTTCGCTCTAAAAGGTGTAAAGTTTTTACATGCCAAATTTAGTCTCTTCATTGCTCTTCATTTGTCTGAGGTCTGAAAAAATTAAATGTTTTTATGTTATATTTCACAAGTAATTATTTTATAAAATCTTCACGCATATTTCTTTTGAAATCTTCTAATACAATTTTTATCTGTAGTAAACAGACATACACATGCGGTATAAAGTATGATATATCCTAATGATCTTGTTCTTCAATATGAGAACTCAGGAAAACACAAAATAATGTCATTAATAAAACATTTCGAAAACCTTTCACTTGTAGCAAGCTTTTATGTTAACCAGTGTATTTTGGAGAACTATTTTCAAATTTAAAATAAACATTAAAGACTATACAGATCAAATAACACCCCTTTTCAACACTTGCAATTGCACAACGCTTTCCTTTCCAACTTCATATTTGCTTTTCGAATTCACAATTAAGCTACCATCAAAGGTAATATTTTCCCGCTTTGAGCCCGCAACTATTGGATTTTAAAACGCAGATACCTCTTAGTAGGGAGAGTAAATGTTTTTCTCTCGTTTGGTCTTGACTCATCCTAACCAAAGAACCAACTTTAAGTACTAATCTGCGCAATTAAAGTAACTATTTCACCTGCACCTAATATCATGTGTTCAGAGGAAGGTATAAGATGTAGAGAAGGGAGTGATGGTAGAGAAATAAAGGTCTGGAGAGTTAAAGAGGAAGAGGGAGAGAGAGATCTAGGTAGATAAATGAGATAGAGTGGAGAGAAAGAGGAGGTGGAGAAAGGGAGTTAAATGGAATAGAAAACAAAAAAGAGAGAGATAAAGATAGTCGATAAGAGAAAAATATCCAAAAAAGTAAAAGGTGCATTTATAAACGGTATGCTTGCACTGTTCTTTCAACAGACTGCTGCCGGTTTCATTTCAATCCTGAAGAAAGCAACCGGTTTCATTTCAATCTTAGTTCAGAGAAGAACGGATGAAGTAAAAAAGCAGAATATACTGTACGTGATCTGCATACAACTATCTACAAATAAAACATATTCCTATTATTTCTTTCCATGAATTGGAAAGTGTACACGAAACTGAATTTATCAAGAATATGTGATTTTGCACTGCGACGTAATTTAACTGCAATTGTGGACATCTGGTCAATATTATCTATTAGCATTTAAAGCAGATGAAATGCAATACGCGAACCTTAAGTAAAACTCATTGATTACCTTCTTAGCATAAAGTGGAAGAGCGGAAATAAAAAAATAGTTGGAAGAGAAAACACGCCTCCTGCAAAATAATTAGCATTGTTATTATTACGCGTAATCCATCAGACAGACAGGCAGATGGACAGATGCTTTGCCATCATTAGATTTTTCGATATCAAAGACCCACAAATCAAGGGTTCTCGCTACACCAAAGTGTTGCACCAGAGTGTTAGAGAAATTTTTTCTATATTTATCAATAGGATTTATCCGTTTTTTGTTACCAGTGCCCGGCAATAATTAGTTTTTCTGAAGAAAATTCCCTTTTTCCGCGCACAATTACGTAACTTTCTCTTCTAACAAAGTACTTTTTTAAGGCCAAGAAAGTAAAAAGTAAAAATAATATTTTGACATTTCTACGCAGTCCCGTGCCTTTTCTGCTGCTAAGGCCACTCCACTCCCCTTCGGCTGTGGTCGTGGCCAATCTCGCTACGAAGCAGTGGCCGGTGGAAGGCGTTCTCGGCCGGACGCTATCACAGACAGGTCTCTCGCCCACAGCTCAAAAGAGGTCCCGCCCACTCACTCAGGCTCGTAATGAGTCCGCATTTCGCACGACACGCACCGCCACTAAACAATTACTGCCGTTACCAGCGTGCAAACTATAAGGCGTGAATGAGGTACAGGCACTGGGGGTGGCCAACACGTTGCATGCACGTTTCAATCAGGGAAGATGGCTACTTCTCTTTATTTGTTCTAGAGACACATGCGGTGCACATGGTTATTTATTTATTTATAAGTACAGACAATGGCCCAACTGATACATAATTAGACATACAAACATATACATAAAGTCATAGCAATGATGTTCAAGAAAACACTTTTTACAAACTCATTTAATAGAGAGGGTTTTGCTAAATTAATACAATTTTTAATATAGTACGGGTCAATGGTTAAATCTTTTTATTTGGTCAAAAAATAGTAAAAATTGTATGTGACGTATGGGGAAAGAGATTATCCGCGCACATTTTCTTGAGGCCCAGAATTTAAAAAACGAAATTAACGTTTGAAAAACTAGAACAAGAATTTAAAAAAAATTATTTTAGAAAAATAAAAATTAGAAAAAATGTTGTTCCCGAGTTATAGAAAATCAATTTGAACGGTAAATGAACTGCTGATTTAATTTTTTTGCATTTCTAACAAAATAGCAACGAACAACAGTTCTACTCCTACCACTACAAGCAAAAGGAGTGCTCAACAAAACCTGCGCACAGTGAAGATACATTTACGCAAATCATTCGCAAGTTTACAAATTCTCGATAATGGTGCAATATAGAATTGGTTTGTATTTGCAAAAGGTGTTGTAAAATCACTTTGCTCCTTATTTCAAAATTTATTGTTGGAACTTTCCATTGCCCTTATTATCTAACAACTTAAATAAAAAATTGACTTTGTCATATTTCCTGTTGGACTTGAATGAGCTAATGTTCAAAAATGAGACCACTAAACTGTAATCATGGCTGATTCTTGGCGAGGGTAATTGTACTTTCCGTGAATCGTTATCATCATACTATATTGGCACATGTTTTGCATCACAGCTAATCAATGAAGCATAGCACTTACGTGAATAATTTGTAGTCCTTCATGAAATGTCAATGATATAAGCTGTAGTAGTTGATTGTGCGAGTACAAACATGGCGTTATGGGATTGTGGTGATTTTACACTGTTGTTACCTTGAAAGCAAAGTATATCCTAGATTCCTTCATTAATAATTGTCATATTGCTAACTACCTTGTACTTAGAGGTACAGTGTTCTTAGAGGTAACCATCCACCATGATATTGAGTTTTTCGTGTAGAGTATGCCAGAAAGTTCCCTAAGCAAATATCATAACGTACAATAAAATATGAGTCCATACGATAATTATGTTTCTCGTCAGGTGGTGATCTGGTTTTGGACGTTCTTTTATCTTCTCTCACGTGTGTCTTTCAAACATTAAACGAGTTGCATCTCAAACCTACATTTGTACCGCTTATTGACGCTTTACTGGTTTCCAAACAGTGTTTTCAGACTTATACAATTATATACATTTATCATTAATTTTACCTTTCACAGTCATTTCTTGGTTAGTCATCATTCTAAATAGCTTCTATTAATTTACGAGATGTAACAGTAACTATGACTATTCTGCTTCCGACGTCATTGGAACGACTTTCCAAATGAAACCTGAGAAAATTATCTCTAAGCAAAGCACGACAGCCTCCTCTGAGTCGAATGCCATTTCACCTTACGCCTCACTGCTCCAGCACCATCCGCCTTGTGTCGACCGACCTCGCTCTGCAACCGCGATGCTACCACACGCCAAGGCGCGAGTGAAATATTTAACACACAACACTTTTCACGGATGCACAGGCGTGCTGTAACATAGGCGAGGCGTGGCGCGGCGCCTCGTGACTTGGTATGGCTTCAAGTGATGTAGTATGCCATAGCCTGACATGGTTTGGTATTTCGTAGAGCCACTTGGCACGGCCCGGCGTGGTAAGGTCGAGCGCGGTGTAATGTAGCATGATTCTGCGAGACTTGCCGCTGGATGACGGAACAAAGCACCGCGTGACTTCTGACGTGAGGAGGCTTGGCATCGAGTGAAATGAATGGCATGCCTGGCGTGGCATGAGAGTAGAGAGGCACGTGTGGTGTGGCGTTAGAGTGCGATTTTTCTAATTCTGCCCCTCAAGCCCCTGTGACCACGATGGAATATCACACGGCATTTCGCGTCTTTCTCCCTCGTACCGCTAGAAGTCGCATGACAGCAAGCACTGTTTGATACGGTCGCAATCATGCGATACCTGGCGGCAAGGCGGAGAACGTCGCGAAATACCGTGACATATTCCACCGTGAAGACGTGAGAGGGACCGTGAAGAGGGACAAAGTTAGTACAGGTGGCGTGAGCGAATTGCGGGTCGTATTTGAGAGGCGCGCGACGGGCATGAATGCTGTGTGGCGGCGAGGGCATAGCAGGGAGTGTCAATGCATGACGATGCCAAACGAAGCGTGTATGATAAGACGCAGTGAAGTGTGGAGTAGCGATGTGATGTGTGGCTTAAATTTACATAATGGAATGGGATGGGATGTTCAAATTTTTAACTTGATTGTAAAATTTTCATTTATGTACGAATAAAAATGTCTCTGGAGTACGCAACGATATGTCGTTGGAAATTTTAAAATAAATTCATCAAATGTAGCAAATATACAAATTCCTACAAGTAGCCTACATTAATACTTTTTCATAAACTACATATTACAGAGTAATCAATGTAATTGTGCACAAAAAAGGGTCTGTTTTGAGAAAAAACATTTTGTGACACCCTAAAAAAACAAAATATGTTTTTCTTGCTCTAATGTGTGGAACATTATTTTCTTCTAAAAGTCTTGCAGTGAAAATTCTTTAATAAAAAAAACGCGATTTTCGTGAATATGAAAAACGTGAGTGCATGCACATTCATTCGAATTCCGGGCAAAAATACATCTATTTAGTCTTAGGATAATTCCCATTATCTGCGAGGTGGCAGACATGTTGATTTATGACGGCACAATGTTGTGTTTGTTTCGTTTACACTACAGTACGCGACACGCAAAATACTACTTTGCCGTACGACTAGCGGAAAAGAACTTTATAATCAATAAATGGGGACCGAAATAACCTGTTCCACGTATGAGTGCTAAGGATAGAATTATCACCTTCGAATCGAAAACAATAGTTGTTGATCAAACACGAAGGGATTAAATAATAGGGGCTGGGGGAAGGCGCAGCGCATTTATTGCGCGAGCCACGAACCGCGATTGATTGATTGATTGATTGATTCGTGTTTCCGGGCGCGTCAACTTCTGAGGTCGTTAGTCCCGTAAGTGTAGTGCGTGTTTTTCCCCGGGAGGTGGCGATGATCTTTTCGCCGCTGGATGGCGAGATCTGGCGCCGACCTACCGTCGACTAGCGGGCTTTTCCCCTCAACCAAGTATCTCCCACCAGCGGGGCACCGCCCCAGCCGGGACAAGCTGTAAGCTCCCGACCGGTCTCCCGGTGTATGTGGTAGTGTAGTGCATGTTAGTGTAGGTGTGTGTGTGTAAGAGGGAGAGGATAGGACAAGGATGAGGAAGGAAAGATCGCGCGCGGTCCGTGGCCCGTTTGTTAGGGTACTGCTCCTGCAGTCGCCTGGTGTTGATCGGAGAAAACCACGGAAAACTACCGATCAGAGCAGCCGGCCGCTAGAATTCTCCTCCAGACAGCGACTGGATTCGACCTAGCTGACAAGCTAGTGTCGGAAATCCTGCCGCTCGAACCTAGGACCTCCCGGTCCGAGGGTCTGCAGTGACATCAGGATGATGCACTGAGCCATCTCTCCCGGTACGAACCACGAGGGGAGCGACAGGGCGGGGTGTGGGACGCAGGGTGGGGAGAGGCGAGAGGTGGCCGGGTGGGCAAAGGGACAAGGCGGGTTGCCCGGGGAGAGGTGGGATGCAAGAGGGAAGGGGAAGAGGGCGTAACGGCCATAATGAATCAGCTGGGTGAGTAGGGAGGAGCAGGGCTGGAATTCAAACGCAAGGAGGCAAGTATGTGCAGGGCGGGGTGCGGGAAGATGGTGAGGGTGGCGAAAGGGCGGACGATAAGGATACGACAGTGTGGCACTCGAATGGGTGGAGAGTTGTAGAAGGGGTTGGGCAAATAAAGAAAATGAGACTGCAATCGTAGGGCAGGGTAAGTCGCAGACTGCAAGCGCAGGGTAGGTCGTCGGCGATACACAGTAGGGCGCGTAGTGGGACGTAAGCAGGTATGGGCAAGGTGTGGTCTTGGATTCGGGCGGGCGGGGAAGCGTCGGAAGGGAGTGTTTGAAAAACGGGGGCGGGCTGGGAGAGTGAATCTAAAACACAACACTGCGGGAGGAGTGAACGGCAAGGTGTGGGGTGCCCGAGAACGAGGAAATGGCGGAAGGGAGCATGGGTGTGAGGGTCACACGTACTGGAAAGGCGGGCAGAGAGTGGTGTGAGACGCGAGCGTGAGGGAGGAATGAGGGGCAAAGTACAGGACGATCGAGGGCGGGAGAGTGGTGGAAGGGAGCGTAAGTGTGTGTGAGGGGAGGGCACGTTTGGGGGACATGAACTATCAGAGTCGGCAGAATTGGACCTAGCTGACAAGTTATTGTCAAAAATCGTGCCGCTGTCGGGACTCGAACCTAGAACCTCCCGGTCAGAGGGACTGCAATGACATTAGTTGATACCCTGAGCCATCTCTCCCGGTCAGAGGGACTGCAATGACATTAGTTGATACCCTGAGCCATCTCTCCCGGTCAGAGGGACTGCAATGACATCAGCTGATGCCCTGAGCCATCTCTCCCGGTCAGAGGGACTGCAATGACATCAGTTGATGCCCTGAGACGGTGGGGAGTGGTTGGAGATGCGAGTGCGGGGAGGTGTGGGCGGCAGGGTGTGGGACGGCCGGGGACGGGGAGCCGACGGAAGGGGACAAGGCCATATACTGTGATTTTTCTAACTTTGCCCCTCAAGGCTCATCTTGACGATGGAAAATGTCACGGTATTTCGCGACGTTCTCAGTCGTCCAGCCAGATATCGCACGATTGCGATCGTATCAAGCAGTCCTTGCGATCATGCGACTTCTAGCGGCACAACGGAGAAAGACGCGAAATGCCGTGTGATATTCCATCGTGGTCATAGCGGCTTGAGGGGCAGAGTTAGAAAAAATCGCACTATAAGAAACTGAGGAGCAGCCAGAAGATGGCGGCCGGAGTCGGACGTATGTTTGCAGCAGACACAAGGTAGGACGGGTGGGGGGGGGCGAGGCGGCGACGCGCGAAAAAGGCAGGTGCGGTGCCGCGAGTTTTTCCGAGCCCGCGCGGCCGGCCGCACGGCCGGGCGAGCGGGGGCGTCGCGGCCGCAAAGCCCTGGGTAACGAGCCCGCGGGGCCGCGGCGGAGACGCCCCGCGTGAATTACGGCGGATCGGCGCGCTAACGGCCCCTCGCCGCACACCTGGCACCCTGCGCCCGTGTTTATCCCTGTGGACCCGGCGGGCTTAACTTCGCTGCTGGCTTCTTGTTCTGCGCTTTTTGATGGGACAAGTTTAACAGGATTTGACGCTGTTTGAATAAAAACGAAGGTTGGAGTTTTTAGAGTGATGTTACAGATGGGATATCTTTTCACTCTTGCTTATTCTGAAACAAAGAAATGGAATTGATATCTCGTGAAACAAAAGTGGGAAAAAATAATAAATTAGCGATTAAATGTGTTTAAATCAAGAACGGTAAACGTCAGTCTTGGTTACTTTAAAAAATATTTCATTCAAATACTTTTGTGTCGCGATTTCGTCTTTATAATGCAATACGATTCGATCGTATTTTCTTGAAATATGGATACTTTCTGACCTGACAACTATGGTTGAGACGAGCTTTCAGAATCTTTAGATTGTGAAATAAGGGAACTGAAACTATTAACCTAGAATAGTAATAGAACGAATGGGTAAATTAGAATAAGGAAAGAACTGATCTCCTTTAATGGAATTTACCAACAGAAATGCTAGTCCAAGAAGATAAATATTTGGAGATGAGTCTTAATTCCAATGTCGAGAAGATTTAACGAATAATGAACATTCGAGCTGTGTAGCGTTAACATGAATTATTATGTTATGTCAAATGAGTTAAGGTATTTCAATATAATTACTTAAATATTCTGTAAGGATGGAAATACTATCAGAAATTTCATTTATTTAAATTTAAAAAAAATCAATTAATTCGTGAAAAGAAATTTCTTAAAAACTTTTCGAAAAACATTATTTACTGCCTCCAAAGGCAGAGTATTATTAGCTCACATTATTTAAGGAAAGATAAATAAAAAATAATTAAAATGCATATTTTCACGACATGTATATTTATACCGTTAGTTACATTTCGCTGAAAAGCAGGCTTTAAATCTCTCGTTCCATTATCGCAGAAAGCTTACGAGAGAAAAGAACCGTACAACGAAGACAACACGACGCCACGCCGTACTTTTGGGACCGCGAAATAAAGCATATTAAAAACTGCGCAACGCTTCCTGCTATTCATGCGCGTCGTGCTCCCCCACCTTCTTCGTCGCTGTGAATCTAATCTCCCAGAAACTTCGTCTCCTCGGTGGGTGCCGAACGGAGCAGAACGTGGTAGGACGAGGAGGAGCGGGGAGCAGCGGGGCGGGTCGCGGTGGGGGCAAGAGGATGCCGCGAGGGGTGAGGATGAGCGAGGAAGATCACAGCGGATCGGAGAGAGGGCCACGAGGAGGGGAGCGGAGCCAGAAAGGAGGCGGGGACAGAAAGGAGGGGTGACAGAAAAGGAGCGGGGACGGAAAGAAGCGGGACAGAAAGGAGCGGGGACAGAAAGGAGCGGGGACAGAAAGGAGCGGGGGACAGAAAGGAGGGGGGACAGAAAAGAGCGGGGACGGAAAGAAGCGGGAACAGAAAGGAGCGGGGACAGAAAGGAGGGGGGGCAGAAAGGAGCAGGGACGGAAAGAAGCAGGGACGGCAAGGAGCGGGGACAAAAAGGAGGGGGGACAGAAAGGAGGGGGGCAGAAAGGAGGGGGGACAGAAAGGAGCAGGGACGGAAAGGGGAGCGGGGACGGAAAGGAGCGGGGACAGAAAGGAGCGGGGACAGAAAGGAGCGGGAAGAAGAGAGGGTAGCGGAGCTGCATGAAGAGAGATAGGAAGTGAAGCGGGTCTCGTGGAGTGGCGGAGTAGGGAGGTGTGGGACGGAGAAAGAGGATGGGGTTAGGGAAGGCTAGGGAAACGGATTAGGAGGGGAAAAAGTTCTAGACGACTTTGAGCGTATCAAGGATGGGCTAGCTGTGGTGGAGAGGGGGCGTGATCGGGGCAAACGGATCAGAACGTTGCAAGACACGAAGCGAGATGGCGGAAGAATGGATGAGTGTCAGGCGAGGCGTGGCGGGGAAGAAGCTGGCTGGACGAGGAGGGTAAAAAAGAGAGGGGCGCAAGGCGGAAAAGAGTTGGGCAAAGAAGAACAGGGCGGGAAAGAACAGACACGGGGATGGGGAGGTACCGGGCGGCAGGTGGGAGTGGAGGTAGGTCAGGTTAGGTACGGTAGGAAGCATCTTGCCGGGAGCAACAGGGTGGGGCAGCGCTGGAGATGTTGAACCGAGGAACAGTTCGAGACTCAAGTGAAGCCGGGTACGCGAGGGGAGCGGCCATGAGGGTGGTGGAATCGGGTTGGGGTGGAGTGTGGTGCGCAGGGTAGAGTGGCGGTGGGCGGGGCTGGGCGGGAGAGGAAGCGGAGCGCGGAAACGAAAAGCGAAGAACGCAAACACGCTAA
>JAHLJT010008756.1:38248264-38625048 GCA_031308135.1 Acheta domesticus | reverse complement strand
CCCCAGTTTAACAATATCATTAAACTAGTGAGTGCCACATGACGGCACACACGTTTTCGTACTGAGATACTTTATAATCTCTTAGTGAGCATTTTGAGGTGCGTGAAGTTGGCACCCCACTTTGTCGAAAATTCAAATGACAATACGCAAAGTTTGCCCAAGTTTTGCCCAGTTTGCCCAACCAATAAAAAGTTTTGCCCAAGTCACACAACGCCAGAAATCGAAAATCAAATTTTGACTTTAAAGTGACTAGCACCCCCCTTTTGTCGAAAATTAAAATGACATACGCCAAGTTTTGCAAGTTTTGCCCAGTTTGCCCAACCTTAAAAAGTTTTGCCCAAGTCAAATAAGCCGCAAATCGCAAATCAAAATTTCGGACTTAAACGTCCTGGAGCACTCCCACAAAGCTATTTCCAACTTTCGAACATGCCATCGGTTTGCCCACGATGAGACCAAGTACATCGAGTCATAAAACAGTTTTGCCCAAGCCACACAACGCCGGAAATAGCGAAAATCGCAAATCAAATTTTCGACTTTAAAGTGACTAGCACCCCCACTTGGCGAATTTCAAAGTTTTGAACAAACCATCGTGTAGAAGAGTTTTGCCTCATTTTTGAATCAACTTATAAAAAGTTTTGCCCAAGTCAAACAAAGTCGTAATTGCAAATCAAAATTTCGGACTTAAACACTGCTGAAGCTCCCCACAAGTCTTTAGAAATTACGACCAACCAGTTTTGCAGACGAAGAAACCAAGCAAATCGAGCCATAAAAAAGTTTTTGCCCGACCTCACAAAAAGTCTGAAATCGCAATAAATTTTCGACTTAAAACTTCCTAGAGCTCTCCCAAAAAAAATTTCAAAATTCGAACATACCATGGTATCGCTCACGATTGATTCAAAGTCTTAGCCTTCAATAAGATTTGCCCAGTCACACCACGCCAAAATCGCGAAAATAAGCAAATCATATTTTGGACTTTAAGGGGAGGGGACTTGCACCCCAATTCCGATTTCAAAGGGGTGAAGGTACCATCGTGTAGAAGATTTTTGTACATTTACGAATCAATTGTAAAAGGTTTTGCCCAAGTCACAGAACGCGAGAAATCGCAATCAAGTTTTGGACTTAAACCCCGTGTAGCTTTCCCACAACGTTTTTGTTCGAAATTTTGAACACACCACCGGTTTGCCCATCATGAGCCCATCTTCATCGACCATAAACAGTTTTGCCCAATTCACAAAAAGTCAGGAATCGACATCAAATTTCGGGGGGGGGGGGACTAAAACCTCCTATAGTTCTCCCCAAACCGAAAATTCAAATTTCGAAACATGTCATCGTTTTTGCCCACGATCGGCCCAAGTCCATCGAGCCTTAAAAAGTTTTGCCCAGTGACACACGCCATCAATCGAAAAGCAAATTTTGGACTTTAAAGTGACTATCACCCCCACTTTGTTCGAAAATTAAAATAACATACGCCAAAGTTTTTGCCCATTTTTGCCCAGGTTTGCCCAACTCTTGAAAAAGTTTTTGCCGCAAGTCCCACAACGCCGGAAAATCGAAAATCAAATTGACTTTAAAGTGACTAGCACCACACTCTGTCGAAAATTAAAATGACATACCCAAAGTTTTGTGCCCAAGTTTTGCCCATGTTTGCCCAACCTTTAAAAAGTTTTGCCCAAGTCCACAAAGGCCGGGGAATCGAAAATCAAATTTGGACTTTAAAGCGACCACACCCCCCCACTTGCGATTTTCAGTGTTTCGAAAATACCATCCTGTAGAATAGTTTACCCCATTTTTTAAATCATTTGTAAAAAGTTTTGCCCAAGTCACAGAACGCGAGAAATCGCAAATCAGATTGTGGACTTAATCCACTGTGCTTTCCCACAACTGTTTTTCGAATTTTTGAACATACACCGTTTGCCCATTCATGAGCCCATCTTCATCGAGCCATAAACAGTTTTGCCCAAGTCACCAAAAAAGTCAGGAATCGCAAATCAAAATTTCGGCTTAAAACATCTATAGTCTACCCACCGAAAATCAAAATTTCGAACATGTCATCGTTTTGCCCCACGATCGGCCCCAGTCCATCGAGCCTTAAAAAAGTTTTCCCAAGTGCCACACGCCAGCATCGAAATCAAATTTGGACTTTAAAGTGACTATCACACCCCCACATTTGTCGAAAATTAAAATAACATACGCCCAGTTTTTGCCCAAGTTTTGCCAGGTTTGCCCACCTTTAAAAAGTTTTGCCCAAGTCACACAACGCCGGAATCGAAAATCAAATTTTGGACTTTAAGTGCTATCACCCCCCACTTTGTCGACATTACATGACATAGCGAAGTTTTGCCAAGTTTTGCCCAGGTTTGCCAACCTTTAAAAGTTTTGCCAAGTCAACAACGCCGAAATCGAAGAATCAAATTTTGGACTTAAAGCGACCAACCCCCCACTTGGATTCAAGTTTTGACATACCATCCTGTAGCAAGATTTACCCCATTTTTAAATCAAATTTGTAAAAAGTTTTGCCGAGTCATAAAACCGCAAATCGCAAATCAAATCAAAATTTCGGTCTAAAACCTCCTGTACGTCTCCCACACTAAAATGTCAAAATTTCGAACATGTCATCGTTTTGTCCATGATCAGCCCAAGTTCATCGAGCCTTAAAAAAGTTTTGCCCAAGTCAGACAACGCCGGAAATCCAAAATCAATTGTTGGACTTTAAATTGACTAGCACCCCCACATTGTCGAAAATGCAAATGACGTACGCCAAAGTTTTGCTCATGTTTTGCCCATTTTTCCCAACTTTAAAAAGTTTTGCTCAAGTCAAATAAAGCCGCAAATCGCAAATCAAAATTTTTCACTAAACTTTCTGTAGCTCTCCCACAAGTGTTTTCGAAATTTTGGACGTAGCATCGTTTTGCCCACGATGAAACAAAGTTTATTGAGCTAGAAAAACTATTTGCCCACGTCACAAAAGCCGGAAATCGGAAATCAAACTTTCAGTATATAACTTCCTTTAGCTTTGCCTCAATAATTTCGACATTTTGAACACACCATCTTTTAACCAAATCTTGCCGAAATTTACCCAATTTTAAAGGAACATATTTATTAAGCGGAAACTTCATGTTGATTGTTGTTTTGAAAAATGAAAAAAAATGTATTTGCAGGACGACGCAAAAAAATATGTACTCTATTATAGGAGAACATTTTAAACAGAAAATTGGAATTATTTTTCAAGATAAGTTGATATGTCGCGGCTTTATTGACAGTACAACGATTACTCAAAATATCCATTGGATATCAGAGACTCCCGAATTCCGTGACTAACAATTTTGGAGAAAACCATCTGAGCGGTTTAAGTGCTAGCGTACTACACAGACGTACTACATATATATGGACGGACTGACCGACGGATGGACAGACGGACCACTAGATGGTGCGATAGACGGTCCGACGGACGGAAAGATGGATGGTCGGCAGATGGACGGATAGACAGCGGCGACGCGTACGGAAAGTTTTCGCGATATTGATTTTTTGTATCAAGGAACAACAAAATATGGATTCTGACATTATAAACAAGTTGTAGCCAGTAAATTACTATAATTAAAACAAGATTCATCCATTTTTTCAATACCAGGACCCCCCGCCAGTAATTAATAATAAAATAAGAAATAAATTGATAATAAAATATTTGTAATCATTTCCATCGTTTTTCGTTTACTTTCTTGCACATTTACTTATGTATACGATGTAAAGCAAATAGTATAGACGTCTTAATGCGTTCAAATTAGCAATATACATAATTTAGAGGAAGTTATGTGATGCCGGAGAAAATATATTTTCAAATTCCTACAGAACAACATGTTTCGGAGTCTCCTGATCCGTTAATTGTCGCTTTATGAAATCATTTTTCCGTCCATCACTCTGCCAGGGTTTATTGTACGTCCCTTCGTCAGTGAACAACACTAACCTAAAGAATTCGTCGGAGTTTTCCGAAATAAATACTCAAAAGTCAATTTGGTCCGACGCGAATCCATCCAATTTTTAAATTAATTAATTGTATTTTGATGGTACTTCACATTGATCCTCTGGATGATCTTCTTAATGAAATGATATGTCATTTCATGTTTTATTTTGTTTAATCAGCATTTGGACAAATGTAATATTAACGAAAATCTCACATGTAGTTAATATTTACAATAGGACTAATAATTAAATTTGTTCAAGGAATTGGTCGGCCCGACCGGGATTCGAACCCGGGTCTTACTGGTTTAAGCTCAGTTGCGCTGATCACTAAGTACCGAGTGAACAACCCTTTGAACAGTGTTCATGGGCACACTATCGCACCTGGTATGTATAAAGATGACAAATATATATTTATCTATAGATATAATATATATATATATATATATATATATACACACAAATATATATATATATATATATAGTATATTATATATATACCACAATAAGGTCGTTTTTTATAGATGATTTTATTAGCAAGTACAGGAACTTCAAATGATTCTCTATGAAGTGCCTTGGAAACTAAAACTTTAATGGGATAATTAACTAAAACTTTGCGTTTTCAGAAACGCTCATACGTCGTTCCCTTAAACGCCTACAAGTTTTTCACCGAAAATTAACTCATAAAACCAGATTATACCCCAGTAGAATATTAATTTGTAAGTCATATTCAATTATACTGTTCAGGAGCCGTTTGTATATCCAGTTGCTACATATAGCAAACAACTCTAACATAGCCAGAATCCATTTTTGTGTGTTCTTGACACCGAAAAAACCAATTGAGGCAAAAAGTCCGCCTGCCCTTCCCTGTCTGTTCGTGCCCCCGTGAACACCCACTAGCGCCTAAGCCATAGGTTCGATTTTTCCGAATGGAGATTCCCCGATCAATCTGGCTGAACTCGAAGCTTTGCGATTTTGAAAAGCATTCTTCAAAAGTTGTGGTATACTTTACTTGATGCTCCATGGATATTTTCTAAATTTTCTTCAAACAGCTTCAATTTATTTCTTTAAAGCTTTATCTTCCGCCACTGTTTAGTTTGCACTTGAGATTAAGTTTCTGTACCGCTTGTTCGATGTAAAGTGTAGTGGTCGTAAATTTACTTTGCGCGCCTGCTGGTGTCATAAAGTTGTCAATTTTGTGAAAATGTCCAGGGAAAGTATTTATGTGACTGAAATTCAGCGTATTCATTAAGAACTGTCGGATGATCAACATGATCATGAATTGGATAGAGATAGTGACCTGAGGGTTGACAATATAGAACAACATCAGCATGATAGTGCATCGGAACAAGAGCTTTCATTTATTTTTCATTGTTTCTATATTTTCATTGTGTCTCTTTAATCCTTAAATAACATATGTAATCTATAGAATATATGTTCTATATCATTCAAAGATATTACACAGCGAGATAAGATCGCGTAGTTCTACAATTTCTTGATTTTATTCTAGAGTCACGAATGTCGTAACATTTACGACACGCGCCTGCTGGTGAGAAACTTTTGCGCGCGCCCCGCTCAAGGGTTAAACATGGCTGAAATTAATTTTGGAAAGAAAAAAATTATTTTATTATATAAAATAATTTTTCACAATGTAAAATGCATGTGTGTGCACCCCAGCAATAAAAATTACAGAAACTGTAAAAAAGGACTAAACAGAACAAAGCACATTATAATGCAAACCTTGCCTATCTGAAGCTAATTAAAATAATTAAATTATCTAAATTATAATTGAAACAAATTATACCCTACATATAAGAAACAAAAGCCTATTGCGTATTATACAATAAATAATCAGCTAATTAACATTGTAGTGAGATATATCGACACTAAATACCAAATGGTGTTGCAGGACGAACTGATACACCTGCCTGAGATGGATTTGGAAAATTGAACACTATATCGTCTTTATCTATACCATACATTGTCATTTACCATTACAAACCTTTCGCTCGTGGTATTTAATTTCTTTAAATTTTTTTCCTAAAAAATACTTCCCATTTTAACTCCAAAAACCTCTGCAATATGTTTAACAGTTTTTTACTGCACAGTTTTGTGAGAATGAAATCACCTTGGCTTCTAGATATCGTCTACAAATTTCTAAAATAATAAAAAATAATCAATATATAACCTGAAGGCGAGTCACCGTAAGATCAGTTGTACTTTTGAATGGCCAAGGGTACAACAGTACATGTTGGTAAAGGCACAACATACCCTCTCATAAGAACGTATCATAAGAAGAAACATATTATAAGAAGGACAAACAATTGTTTAGGGAAATAAATTATAAAAAATAAGTAATTAATTTTCCAACTGGTTTTACTTGGTTGTGCCCATTACTACATTCTATTACACGTATAATGACTTCTGTACGAGTAACTGCATTCATCTTTTAAACAATAGCAGTAAAAAGTACTGTTGAAGTAAACTAGTGCTGCTACAGAATGGCACACACTTTCCCGTATTAGTTTTCTATTTCCTTGGGTCTTAGATATTCGGAATTGCCACAAAACCCTTTCTTGCCAGCTATGATCTATTACCACCAAAAGTACATTTTTTTGTCATTTTCTTAATTTTTCGGTTTCCTATTGGTAGAACGGAAATATTAATTTTAGAATATTAAAGAACACAAAAACCTAGTCCTAAATGGCAATTTTCTTTTAAAAATTATGTACCGTTTAAGAGAAAATGGCGTTTTAGCGCTCCTAAAAATGCGAAATTTGAAGCTCATTTTTACAGAAAATGTTTGAGTTTTCAAAATACTTTATTTGAAGTTATTTGAAGCACTTACACTAACAAATATAATAATGTTTACAAATTGCTAGTAATGTGCATATTAAAGATGTGAGAGATCTTTCAAAAAAATTACAATTATGTAATTTTTGAAAAAAACAAAAAAATAACTCAAAATAAACTTTACGCTATACTAAAGAGTGTAATTCGCACTATCCGTTACAAAAGTTTCAAGAAACAATTTGCAGCCATATATGAGAAAATGGCGTTTGAGCGTTTCTGAAAATGCGAAATTTTAAACTACTTTTCACTGAAAAAGGTTGTGTTTTCGAGAAACTTTCCTTGACATTATTTAAAGCACATGTACTCATAAGTATAATAATGTGAACAAATCGCCTCTAACGTAAATATTATCGACGTGAGAAACATGTGAAACAATTTACATTTTCGTAATTTTTGAAAAAAAAACAACCAATACAACAATATGGCTTTTATGTCATCTGATAGAGTACATTTACCATTATCCTTACCAAAAGTTTAAAGAAAAAATTTGGAGCAGTTTTTGAGAAAATCTTGGTTTTGTAATTTTTTAAAATTGCACATGTTGCATTCAATATTGCGCGAAAAATACTAAAATTTTAAAGAACATTTACATGACCTTAAAGAAAGAACTCACTATGAAGAACAAATTGTATTTGAAGGAAAAATCTCTATCTTCAATTTTGTAGTTCCAGAAAGACGCCGTAAAAATTTTAAACTTTTACAATTTTCAAAAATTCAGTTATCCGAGAAAATCGGACCTACGCCATGTAAATAAGAGTATTTTACTCTATTCATACAAGAAATTTAAAAGAAAAAATTTGGAGCCGTTTTCGAGAAAATTTTGAAAATTTAAATTTTTGAATTTACAAACCGAAGCGTTCATTCATAAACGACTTCTTCCAAAGCAGTCATAGGAATGATTATCTATAATACTTAATAATCTGAAGGGAATATTGTGAAACTGAATGGTTTTTCGGTAAAATCAGTTTACATTTTGCTAAATCAAAGTTTTTCAGGCATAGAAATAAATAAACAAGCTATAGGGTGTTTCGTGTGTGTAGCGTCCCTTACTGTACAATCGGAGAAAAGGTTCGATTTGGCTCTATTCTTCGCTGCAGTATGAAGCTGTGAGTGAAAACTGAACATGAAATTAATGCATTATTCTTGCCGTTTATTAAATAAATGTAAACCTGAAATGTTGCTGCCAGGACACTTATTAGTATTCTCAAAAATAAGAAAGCAATACTTCTCCAAAATGAATATTTTTCAATTGATCTGGCCGAGTCCAGAACCTGCGAATTTAAGACAAATAATTTGATGGGGATGCTTGATTCGAACTCCTCACACCATTTTCAGAAAATACAAACAATTTTCTCCAAATGTTTGCATCATTTTTTTCTCAAATGAAGTGAAAAAACGGTTGATAAAATCTCAGGTCTTATTTCGTTGCGATTCCTGACTTTCTGTGACTTGGGCAAAACATTTTTATGGCTCGATGTACATGGGCTCATGGTGGGCACACCGGTGGTATGTTCGAAATTTCATAAAACACTTTGGGAAAGCTACAGAAAGTTTAAGTCCGAAATGTTGATTTGCGATTTCTCGCGTTGTGGGACTTGGGCAAAACTGTTTTATGACTCGATGCACTTGGTCTCATCGTGGGCAAAACGATGGCTTGTTCGAAAGTTGGAAATAGCTTTGTGGGAGAGCTCCAGGACGTTTAAGTCCAAAATTTTGATTTGCGATTTGCGGCTTTATTTGACTTGAGCAAAACTTTTTAAAGGTTGGGCAAACCTGGGCAAAACTTGGGCAAAACTTTGGCGTATGTCATTTTCATTTTCGACAAAGTGGGGGTGCTAGTCACTTTAAAGTCCAAAATTTGATTTTCGATTTCTGGCGTTGTGTGACTTGGGCAAAACTTTTTTAAGGCTCGATGGACTTGGGCCGATCGTGGGCAAAACGATGACATGTTCGAAATTTTGAATTTTCTGTTTGGGAGACCTATAGGAGGTTTTAGTCCGAAATTTTGATTTGCGATTCCTGACTTTCTGTGACTTGGGCAAAACTTTTTACAAATTGATTTAAAAATGGGGTAAACTCTTCTACAGGATGGTATGTTCAAAACCTTGAAAATCGCAAGTGGGGGTGTTGGTCGCTTTAAAGTCCAAAATTTGATTTTCGATTTCCGGCGTTGTGGGACTTGGGCAAAACTTTTTAAAGGTTGGGCAAACCTGGGCAAAACTTGGGCAAAACTTTGGCGCATGTCATTTTAATTTTCGACAGAGTGGGGGTGCTAGTCACTTTAAAGTCCAAAACTTGATTTCGATTTCCAGCGTTGTGTGACTTGGGCAAAACTTTTTAAAGGTTGGGCAAACCTGGGCAAAACTTGGGCAAAACTTTGGCGTATGTCATTTTAATTTTCGACAAAGTGGGAGTGCTAGTCACTTTAAAGTCCAAAATTTGATTTTCGATTGCTGGCGTTGTGTCACTTGGGCAAAACTTTTTTAAGGCTCGATGGACTTGGGCCGATCGTGGGCAAAACGATGACATGTTCGAAATTTTGAATTTTCTGTTTGGGAGACCTATAGGAGGTTTTAGTCCGAAATTTTGATTTGCGATTCCTGACTTTTTGTGACTTGGGCAAAACTTGTTTATGGCTCGATGAAGATGGGCTCATGATGGGCAAACCGGTGGTGTGTTCAAAATTTCGAAAAACAGTTGTGGGAAAGCTACAGTGGGTTTAAGTCCAAAATCTTGATTTGCGATTTCTCGCGTTCTGTGACTTGGGCAAAACCTTTTACAAATTGATTCGTAAATGTACAAAACTCTTCTACACGATGGTACCTTCACCCCTTTGAAATTCGGAATTGGGGTGCAAGTCGCTTTAAAGTCCAAAATATGATTTGCTATTTTCGCGATTTTTGGCGTGGTGTGACTTGGGCAAATCTTATTGAAGGCTCAATGACTTTGAATCAATCGTGAGCGATACCATGGTATGTTCGAAATTTTGAAATTTTTTTTGGGAGAGCTCTAGGAAGTTTAAGTCCGAAAATTTTATTTGCGATTTCCGACTTTTTGTGAGGTGGGCAAAACTTTTTTATGGCTCGATTTGCTTGGGTTCGTCGTCTGCAAAACTGTGTTGTGTTCGTAATTTCGAAATTGCCTTGTGGGGGAGCTTCAGGAGTGTTAAGTCCGAAATTTTGATTTGCAATTTACGACTTTGTTTGACTTGGGCAAAACTTTTTATAAATTGATTCAAAAATGGGCAAAACTCTTCTACACGATGGTTTGTTCAAAACTTTGAAATTCGCAAGTGGGGGTGCTAGTCACTTTAAAGTCGAAAATTTGATTTGCGATTTTCGCTATTTCCGGCGTTGTGTGGCTTGGGCAAAACTGTTTTATGACTCGATGTACTTGGTCTCATCGTGGGCAAACCGATGGCATGTTCGAAAGTTGGAAATAGCTTTGTGGGAGTGCTCCAGGACGTTTAAGTCCGAAATTTTGATTTGCGATTTGCGACTTTATTTGACTTGGGCAAAACTTTTTAAAGGTTGGGCAAACTTGGGCAAAACTTGGGCAAAACTTTGGCGTATGTCATTTTAATTTTCGACAAAGTGGGGGTGCTAGTCACTTTAAAGTCCAAAATTTGATTTTCGATTTCTGGCGTTGTGTGACTTGGGCAAAACTTTTTATTGGTTGGGCAAACTTGGGCAAAACTTGGGCAAAACTTTGGCGTATGTCATTTGAATTTTCGACAAAGTGGGGGTGCCAACTTCACGCACCTTGCATTTTGGTGTTGGCCCCCCACTTCCCAGATACTAGCTAACGGCGTCTAAAAGACATTTTTTTCACATTTTCTCAATTTTTTCAGTTTCCTAATTGTAGAATTGAAGCTTGGCTTTAATAAAATTGTATAAACTATGACCTTAATAAAATGTTCGCAAAATTGTTTCTTACTGAAGGAATATGTTATTAACAAACCCATTGAGCTTTGTGTTCATTTTAAAACTAATGTATGATAGTGGAAATATATACAATATCTTATATTTGAATAGCGTATTGTTATCTTTAATAGCAAGGAAAAAGACAAAAAAGTTTTCAAATTTATGTTTTATGTTTGATGTAAAACATTCCAAATTGGATATGGTGTGTTTTTCATGTTTTTGTGTCTAATTCTCCTCATAAATTTTTAATACATTATTGATTTGTAATGGATAATGACTCGGCTAGTGGGAAAAGTCATGACGTAGTCAGAGTTGACAGGTTTTGATATTTTATGAGACACACACATCGATCGTTCCATTAAAACAGGAAAAATACATCAACTAATCACAAACATTTAACTAAGAATAGTATAAAAGTGTTTTTCCTGCTCCTTAAAAGCATTTTTGAATGCAGTACGCCTAACTGTCAACATATGATGATAATAAAATAATAGATAGAAATAAACTCGTATATACCACACATATTATAAAGTTCCACCTAATTCTCCTTTCTAGATCTGCTTCTGATTGACGTGTATCTAGAGGATACACGAGACTTGTTTACAGTAATTTGTAGACTATAAAACTTAAGAGAAGGGAAAATCCTGCTACGACACCAGGAAACTGAGCTTATCGCGGAATTTTGTGTATCACTGAAATATCAAATAATTTTCTACTGACGTGTAGGTACAAATAAGTTAAGAACACAATAACAATGTTTGGATGTAAAATAACGTTGCATGTTTTAAGTCAAATTTATTTTATACTGGTTGTACCTAAACTAAAATCAGAGGAGCAAACGGCATCTTTGTACTATAGTGTTTAGTGTTTTTGTGACAGGCGTTAAAATTGTATCCGTACTGATTTGTAAAAAAAACTGTAGTTGAAGATTTTAAATTATTTTTACTGAAGTAAGCAGATTAAGCGGGGAGGAAATCGCTATTTATTTCCACACAATTTTATTGCAGGCCTGCGTCATCGAACTGCAGCGCAGCAAGGAGTCGAAAACGACCACCTCGTTGGAAGAAGGTCCTCGCCCGTCGGAGGACGAGAAGGATTCCACTACGGGATGCGAATGCGACCTGGGCAAGGGGGTGGAGGTGGTGGGGGCGGCGGCGGCGGAGGAGGCGGTGGGGGCGGCGGCGGCGGTCAAACGGAGCTCCGATCGCGAAACGGACGTGGAGGTGGAGATCCAGGCGCAAGACGTGGACGCGGACAGCCGGTCCGTGTTGGACGCACAGCCTCCGCAGGTAAGACGGCGATGATGGTTGTCGGGGCGCAGGGAAAGCGATTTGCCCCGCTGGGAGATACCTGGTTGTGGGGAAACCCCGTTGGACGGCGGTTGGTCGGCGCCGGATCTCTCCGTCCAGCGGGGAATGATCGCAGCCACCACCCGCGATACAAATATGCCCTACACTTACAGGATAATGACCTTAGCAGTTGACGCGCCCGGAATGACTAATCAACCAACCAAGAAAAGCGATTTGATTTAATATATTTTCGTCACAAAAATGTAAAAACTGTATTGGCTGTATGGGGGAGAACTACAATCTTCGCACGTTTTCTTAAGCTCTAGAATCTCTTTTTCCCATCTTTGTACCCTAAATAGTTGAATGATGAATATAAGTCCCAACAAGGCGAGTTTTTCAAAATTTGAAAACTAGGCGTTGTTGCTCTCAAGCTACAAAAACAATTATTTGCATCGGTAAACGTATTGCAGATTTTATTTTTTTAGTACTGCTATCAAAAAATCCATATTCCCGTTTCTACTCCTACCACAACTAGCAAAATGAGAGCTCAACGAAATCTGTGCATAGTAAAGCTATATTAATGTTCAGAAACAACGCAAGGGATCATCTCAGCATTTACTGAATCGATCATGGAAACTGAATGAAAACCTGATCGAGTGGGGGGGAGGGTCAGGGCCCAAAGCTGAACTACAATAGTTGTTACAGATATTTATTAAAAAATATACTTATACAAATGTTAACTGTAGTACTATATATCATTATTAAAATGAATTTTATTTTTCCGAAACATTAGTTTTCTTTAGCTTTCTTAAAATGTAAATTGAAGTTTACAATTTGGATTTTTGTTGTATTGGTCCAAATTTGGCAAGCCATAATTTATTTAGATTGATCATTTTTCTTCAGTGAAACCCTCACATCCATTCCCTCTTCACTCACACATCGCTGCATTTTCCCTCCCGACTAAAACCATCGACACTCATTCCCTCCTTGCTCGGATGGTTCGTCGGGTGAAGTCCCTTGTTGCATCCAGTGTCGGACTTTCGAAGCCCATTCTATTGCGCAGACTAGCTATTGGAGGGCAGAAAAGAAAGGAGAGTACAAGCGATGTCAGAACGACGGAGACAACCTTGAACCCCCGACTTCAGACATTCTCTATTCAGACATTCGATTAGACATTCTCTCGCGCACCAAACGTAACAATTCTATATTACGTTCTTCCTAATAAATAGAGATAAGAAAAAGGTTCCTCATTATTATTTGATGTCGTCCTATGATAATTGTTTCTTTAATATTTTATTGTTCTTATTATTAAGTGATTTAAGCGAATCAGCAAAACTGAATTAATTACTTACAATAAGGGAATATTTTTTTTGAATCGTTAAGGTGTTGTGGATGAACCGAGTTAAGTTTCACACGTTGTACTTTATGATTTCATTATCAAGTTGCAGTAAAATTACTGCTTCTTCTGTGGGCAACGAATCATATTGCAGTGCTTCAAAGGTGTCTTAATTTTCATCTTGTCATTCACCATGTATTTCGTAATTTCAAAACTACGTGTTTTTTAAAATTTCTTTTTGCACAAATACTGTCATGATGCATCACCTCGCGGGTACGAAAATAATTTTGAATGTCTGAATACTTTTCTTTATTTATCAAAATATGTTTGATGAGATACTCTCCTTTTCTTGTGCACCAACGATTCAGTTTTTAAATACTGGTGTTTTTGTTTTAATATACGTGTTTATCAACATTGAAAATATGTTTCTATGTGGTATTATTACACACAAATTACCTCTATATCAATAAAAGCTGTTCAATGATCTCCAGGTGGAGAGCTCCTCAAAGCTGAACGCAGAAGTAAAGACCTCGCAGGTAAGAATGGCAACGACATATCCAATTTTCTTACATATCAGTACTTTTATTTCAATATAACAGTGTTTTGGTTTTGAAAAATGTTTCTACATTGTGTAAAATACTCAAGTAAGCATCTTAATATAATTAAAAACTGTTCAATGTTGTCCAGGTGAAGCCGTCCTCCTCGCGGATGAAAGCGGAAGTGAAGACCTCGCAGGTAAGGCCAACGGCACTACATCAAATTTTCCTACATACTATTATTATTTCACTACACCAATACACTGATATATGAAATATGTTTAGATTCTTTCATAAATATATATTTAGATAGATAGATGGAAATTGTAGGACTTCGATTGGTAGATACTGAATAAATTTCATTTGCTTCCTTACAGAAACAAACGGCATTAAATTCTGGATCAGAACTATTTAGTTGACTGACACTTTGACTGACTGGTACGAATTAAATTCGATGTCTAAATGTACCGAAATATTTTATGCACACCGATTTTCAATATATTGCCAAAATCAAAGGAACCTCGCAATTTGAATTATACTCGTATATTATTTCTATTATTCCCGTTTTTTAGGCAGATGAGTTTTTTTTTCAATTTACAATTGTATTTACTTTAGGTATGAAGTTGCTTTCACAAGAACACATTTTTAAGACACATTTCAAGATCATCTAGCGGTGTCACGCTATGAACTTTGAATGGCCCACAGCGGACACGGAGTGGTGGCCTGGCGTTGACCTACTCTTTGTGATAGTGTATGAGCCGAGGTCGCATCCTTTGGGACCCAGCTCTTCACAGTGTCCAAACTTGCCACGTCTGTCTCTCTGCACGACCCGGCTGTTTGAAAAGGCCTGATTACTTCCGCACTATCATCCGTGCTGAATCAACTAAAAGAAAACGCTTCATTCGCCTACGATTCGCTTGAAATTACAACCCGCCAAATTGTTGCCATCTCGCCGTTGCTATCTCTGGCTGGCTTATCCGATGCGTCGCAGGGAAATTTGTATGATGGAGCCATCAAGATATCTACTGATCGTGGCCGCACACAGCTCGATTTCGTGATAGTAGTGACAATGGCTCGTATCCCCTCTGGGCGAGTCATAAAACATACCTGAGCATGTGGCCTGCAGATTTCTACAAATTTGCCCCCCAATGTCAGCATCGTACTCCAAATCTTGTGTATTTTTCATAGATACCGTATTATGTTCATACCATATTACAGTGTGGCTCTCGGATGACACCAATACGGCTCATACAGGTGGCACCCCATGCGCTAGTGCCAGCGGAAGTGGCTCAGGGAAACAACTAATGTCACTGCAGTGCATTTGACCGGCATGTCTTAGGGTTCGAGCCCCGAGGATGGCAGGATTTTCAACACTAGCCACGTAGCTAGGTCAAAATCAGCCGCAGTCTGGAGGAGAATTCTTGCGTCCGGCTGCTCTGATTGGTAGTTTTCCGTGGTTCCAGTCGCACCCGGCCAATCGCAGCCGGCGTCGGCTACGTCGTCGTCGTGGGTGCAGTTGACACATCCGGAATCATTAATCAAACAATACTATGGGCTAGGCGCAGCCGGCGTCGGCGTCGGCTTCGGCTTCGTCGTCGTCAGCGTAGTCGTCACGCCAGGAATCATTAATCAAAGAATTCTATGGGCTAGTCACAGCCGGCGTCGGCTTCGTCGTCGTCGTCGTCGGTACAGTTGACACATCCGGAATCATTAATCAAACAATCCTATGGGCTACTCTCTCAGTCTGAATCAGTGAAAAACTACTGATTGACAGTGACTTTTCACTGATGGTGTCCGTTATAACCCTGCCACTGACAATCGGTGAATTGAACTGAACAAATCAGTAAAAATTGGGTCCACTTTTTGAATCAGTGAAACTTCACTGTTTGAATCAATGAAATGTGTGACATTAATTGAACATGGCGACTGAACGACCAGTGAGGGATGGTGGCGCGGCACTTTTACCACTGACGATCAGTGAAATGCTGGCGGTCATTACGAAAAGGTTCGCATATTCGTTGATTGTCAGCGAAACTACCGATTTCGACAGAAGATATCAGTGACTTCGGCTCTCACTGATTAAATCGGTGACAATTTCACTGATTGAGATTCAGAGAGTAGGCGCAGCCGGCTTCGGCTTCGTCGTCGTCGGCGCTGTTGTCACGCCCGGAATCATTCATCAAAGAATTCTATGGGCTATTCGCAGCCGGCGTCGGCGTCGTCGTCGTCGGAGGCGGCGGCGGCGGAGGCGGAGGCTGCGAAGTGCCAGGGGCAGAGCGAGGCGCCGCCGTCATCGCTTGCTTCGCGAGCGCGGGCGCTGGGCAAGATCCTGCCGGGGGTGGTGGCGTGGCGCTGCGAGGGGCGCTCCGCCGGCCACCTGCAGATCTCCAAGTGGAACATCACCGAGGACGGACAGCTCGTGCTCACCTGCCCCAAGGTGGCCATCAACAAGGAGGACAGCCGCACCTCGCAGGTGGGGGAGCGCTTCTGACTTGGACGATGCGTCGTTGGGGATCGCGCGTTTCGTCCCGAATAGTAGCACACATATTTGTTCTTTGTAAGTTTAGAATCGGACAACACACACCAGTTTAGTTGGCTTTTAGGAGTGGTGTCAAGGTCTTCGACTGGTGGCTGTGACACGCGTCGTGGCACCGTAGCATGCCACGACTTCTTCTCTGTGCAATTAGCGTCGGGAAAGGAAACTATTAATAACCCCGCCGTTTTACAGTAGGGATGGCGTTGTCTCTGGTGGCGGAGTGATAAACTGCGTGGAGGGGCGATTTCGTCGTGGTACTCGTGACAAAGACTCCCGCTCGTGGCATCAACCTTGACAACACTAGCTTAGAGTCACCCTACAAATGATCTTCGCTGCCCGAGTATCGCCGCGTCGAAGGTGGTGGGGTCGACGCATCGACCACCTTGTCGTGGGATTCCTCAGGGCCACGACAAGAAGACCATGACAAGATGGTCGGCACCACAGTCTTCGACGAGGTGTCACCCGGACAGACAAGAGAACTCGCAAGACAAGGGACACGGAAGCCTGCGACTTCATTTAGAGACGTATGGTCTCTGGAGTGCCTTTACCGGGAGGTCCTCATGGTCGAGATCCGAAAGTGGCAGATTGTCGACATTAGCTATGAAGCTAGGTGGAATTCGACCGTCCTCTGGAGGAGAATTCTAGCAGCCAGCTGCTCTGAGCGGCAGTTTTCCGTGGGTTATTCGATGAACACCAGGCGAAATACACGCCAAGTAAAGGATACAAGGGAAAAAGGTATTGGGGAATAGGTACGAACAGCGAATTGTCATTATAATTTCTTAAGGCAAAGCCGCGCCAAAAACAGATGCTCTTGGCGTCTGTGGGCGCGATAGCATTTAAAAACCTATTTTACACAGACCTTAGCAATCTTATTTGAGAATGTACCGTTAAGTATCCAAAAAATATGAAAAAATCCATTTGTTGTACAATTGTTGCAAAATTTATCTTTGATTATCATAGTCAAAGTTGTCTACCACAAAGTTGTCCCTTTACTTCGCATCGGTCGTACACTATAAGCTGAAATTCTCCTTCGGTTTAGAAATATTATGATGAGAAAATCTTACCCCATTGTTTGGATAGATGCCGTACTATATCATTCGCAAAGCATCGTCCGTCACTGCTCTACACTCTTCTGTTCTTTGCACTTTCCATACCAGCTGCAAACGCATGTTATATTTATTCCTTCTCCAATTCCGCGGACCGGACGACGCCTCAATGGGCGATCTTCTAAACGAAGTCTTAAAATGGAATACGTGAATGGAATAAAGAAATAATAGATGGAAATTGGTATCCAACAGGTCAAAGAGTATGCGTATTGCGGATATCATAGAGAAAAGGGGGTTACAAGAGGGAAGGGCCAAAGAAATAACGAGTAAAGGTGGGATGGTTCTGTAACAGGTGTGGAGGAGAATCAAGAGGAATACTAACAGGGTCAGGAAGGACCATTTTTGATAGTCTAGGAGGAGCGTTTTGATGTATGGAGCAGAGATCTGGAGATGACGGGAGAGAAGGAAGGTGGAACACAGGTCCTAAAATGGTGTTTTGGATTGAAAAATAGTACGTGAAGATACATGGTAAGAATAGAGATAATTAGAGGGAGAGGGAGAGAGAGAGAAAGAAGTATTTTTAGGAATATATTTAAGTGATGTGAGAAGGTTCTAAATAGGAGGAGGAGGGGGTATAGCATGATGATTTTGGGAAGAAGTAAAAACGGGATAATGCTAGAAAGCGATCAGTATAGGAAGAATAATCATCAGTATTGTTTAGAGAAAGAGGATAAGCGACAGAAGAGATAGGAATGCATGAAGAGGGAGGCTGGGATGTGCAGAAAATCTTAAGGGAAAGGGATAAGTTACAAAGGCAGAATGCATTTGGAAAAATTCGTAAATCTAGATATAAGATTATAGATTTACAAAGAAAGTAGTGTAGGAAATAGATGATCATACCTAAATGGAATACAAAATGAAAACTGTAGTATGCAGATAGCGAGATTTAGTTTATGTAATACGGTTAAATGTAGGAAGATGTGGGCGGTCTGGGGGGAAGGAAATTTAGAATACTTGAGGGGGAGAAATAGACACCGGAGCATGTAATGGAAGAGTGTTATCAGATGGTGAGAAGTCAGGATAAAAGGGAGATATATTATCGATAGAAAGAAAGCAGTTCTTATAAGATGCTAGAGGGATGGGAAAGAAAAAGGCGACCGAAATTGATGATAGAAGAAAAGAGCAAGGAAGAATAGAATGAGGGAAATAAGGTTAATTAGAAATGTTTTTAAATAAGGTGTACAAAGTATGGTTGCTAAAAGTAACATAGGTAAAAAATAGCAAATAAAGCGGATAGAGCAGAGAACAGTGAAGTGGTTGTTTATCAAAGGTGTAAATATAAGATTAGGTTACAGAAGCATGTAATAAAGGAAGGTATATGTAAATAAATGTTTGATTAAGTTTTAATAATGTGTAAGATAAGATATTAAAATTATATTAAATAAAATGTGCCATCAATTACTATTTAAGAAACGGAAGTAATTTAATCCAAACTGTTTGATTTCCAACGGGTGATAAGTGATTATGGGACAATCATTAGCCGTCCCCAGATTTGTAGCTGACCTAACTTCGAAAAAGGGGCATTCTTTTGAATTACGTTTGTGTGCAAAGGTACGTACAGATTGAGATATTTCTTCATCGTTATTTGTAATACGCATTTCTCTACAATCTCTCTTTGTGTCATGATATGTTAATTTGCGTAACTACACTCTCAATCTGCGTAGCTACACTCTCAATTTGTGTACCTACTCTCTTAATCTGTGTAACTATATTCTCAATCTGTGTAGCTGCAAACTTAATCTCAGTAGCTACACTTTTAATATCATGTGTGTAGTTATACTCTTAATCTTAGCTACACTCTTAATCAGTGTAGCTAAATCCATAATCTCCGCAGCTAAACACAATCTATGTAGCTAAACATTTAATATGTGTAGCTAAACATTTAATCTGCATAGCTAAACATTTAATCTTTGTAGCAACTCTAAATCTGTGATACTACACTAAATCTATACGTCTGTACAGGACTCTCAGCGCCCAGAAAAGGCGACTCAAAACAAACGTAATCAAGACTCTTCGGAAATAAAGAAGCCACCTTCGAATGCGTCCACCAACCGGGTGCAACAAGCACCATCGCAGAACAAGAGCGTGAACAGCACCAGCCGAGCGCAACAGCGGCCACCCACCCAACCCAACTGTCAGAATGCAAATCGTGGGAAGCGGTGTGCTCAAAACGGGCCGGACAACACCCGCTGCAACCAGCAACCTCAACGCGCCAACGTCCAGAATAAACAGTACGCGACTACCGGCAACCAGCGTCCGCAGCAGCTGGCAGCTGCAGGTTCGCAACGTAGACAACAGTCTCCCGTTGCAGGTGCCCACGAAAGACAGCAGTCGCCGAGTGCAGGCATTCAGCGAAAGCAACCGTCGCCTAGTCTAGGCGTCCCTCGACGGATATCCCCGAGTGTGGGCGGCAACAGTAGACAGCAGTCACCAAGCGTGGGAGGTCACCAAGCGGGACTGAGCGTTGGTCAGGGCTTGAGGCGAACTCCTGGCGGCTACAGAGTCCGTCAATTCGGTCAGCGCGGGCGTAGGTCGCCCGCGATGAGGGGTAGAAAGCGACCTCAGCAGCAATCGGCGACCTTCTGTCCCCGCGCCCAGCAGCTCATGGAGCTCGGCATGTCGCGCGCCAACCCCCGTCACAAGCCGCTGCAAAAGGGGGCGTGGCGCTCCCAAAACCCGCTGGCCACCACGGCGCCCTCGGTGCGTCCTGAGAGACCCCTGTACACGAAACCACGTTGTTGCGAACGGTTGGTGACGAAGAGGCTGATGACGTCCAACCTAGTGGTAGGCGGTCAAACTCCCACTAAGCCTGACACAGGTTTTGCTCTGAACCAACCGAAAGATGATCCGAGAACCCAGGAAACATCAGGCCCCTCTAGTAACGCAATCGCAGAAGCATCAAACAACGCCGAAAATATCTTGCTGCCTTTATCGACCACAACCTTTGTGGAGAAACCTTCAATCAAAGACACGCAGGTAATACACCAGCCCAATACTTCTACATCTCAGCCCCTCGACAGAGATGTGCAAGTCTCTTCAACTGATAACGTCAATTTGACCCATCATGCTTCACTCGTCAATGCGTGGGCGGCCAATAAACCTTCAATACAAAACACATCTGCTGAAGATCATTTAGAGGCTCAAACGGCGAAAAGTTACACCTTACCTGAAATAAGCACGTGGTCGTTTCCACTTCCAGAGAAACGGCACGATCAGGACTCTGAAATTCCAGATGATGCTCAGAATACGAACAACAGAGAAGGCAGTACGGAACTCTTTCAGCAACCACCAAACAACAACCTGCAACATTTACGGCAGTTCGAAATACAGGACGCTCAGCTCCACGCGTCAGAACTTTACACGGACCCCTGTTTGCAAACTTTAGCACAAGCGTCGTTACAAGTACAGAGACAGGGACAGAGCTTTGGAAATCCTGACGAAATTCTCGGGAAACGTTCTGAAGTGGGAAGACATGTACACTACTATAAACATACAATGAAACAACAGAAGCAGGATGTTCAGCAAGAACCGAAACACATTGTAAGTACTGACGCACAGAAAGTCGTAGCATCGGATAATGAGTACCAAGAACGATACGCTGCACAGAAACTCCTAGCAGCTAACGTGATGCGATTCCGACAGCATTTGTCAGCGCTTGCTGATGCCGTGCACCAAATACCAGCAGGCGCCCTGAGTGAAGCGCGGCTACTCCCCGATACAACGCGTAATAAACAATCGTCTTCAAATTGCGTCGTTCAACATGTTCATTCAATGAACACGAGAAAAAATCACGGAAATCCTCAAACGCAGTCGCAAATGTTAAAATCGAGCAGTCGACGGATTGTAGTGCCTCAACCTGACATCATGCAACGGTCTACATCAAGCATTCGACCATCCCGCAGCACGCTGTCCCGAGGTAGTGCCCAATTTCAATTGCAGAGGAATCACAGTACGAATTCGAGATGCTCCGATACGTCTAACGGATCGATCGGTAAACGCGACAGAAGGCCTGCTGAAAAGGGCATTCGGGTGAACAAGAAACTGACGCCGAGGCGTGTTATTAAAAACGTGGACGCTCACAACAAGTACACGAAAAAGATTCGCGAAACCCATCCTCTCAAGGTCGTATCACCGCACTCGCCTCGATGTAAGAGTAAAAAGTCCCACAGACCGCGAACCGTGACTCCCAAAGATCCTCCGTCCAAGCCATTGCTGCCAATCGTTTCCAGGACGATGGACGGTTCATTCGCAGAAACCGCCTACTGCCAACAGAAGACCTTCGCTCCGGCGCTTGGATGGAACGTTCCAAAGCCGCGAGTGACACACGCCCCGCTGGAGGAGAGGGAATCGCATCCCTTTGTGGAAGCGATACAGGAACCGGTTCAACAGCTTCCACAGGACGCAACGCCTCCTGCAAGAAGCCAGCCTCCGGAGACAGTAAGTAGCCAACGTGCTGAGGTGCGAGAACGCCTGACAATGGCCGTGTGTCGTGCGCTCAGGCCCCTTACCTCGTTCCAACCAATCATAGAGGAGGCTGGGCAATGTGTGGAAGAACCTGTGCGTGAATCAAAAAGCGATTTGCTAACTCTTTCAACTACCGCGCCTCAGGGTGAGGAAGACACCAAAGAATCGTGTGATACGTGGCCTTGTTCGCAACCTCAAGCAGACGATGCTCTGAACAGCTCGGCGACAAACTCCGACGATTCGTTCACTGTGAAATCGTTTTCATTAAATTCGTTCTCTCCCAACGGTTCTTCAGAGTGCTGCGAATTGGAGGAGACGGATTCGGAATTTGAATCGAATGGAAATGAGAAAGAAAATTCTCAACCTCCGTATCGTGGTTCGGGCACAGCTCTCTACGATTATGGCTCCGACTCCAGCTCATCCCAGTCGAGTGCATCACTCAAGCAAAGACCTTTTCTGAGAAGAGTGCATCAGGTGCTGAAGTCCCGTTTCTTTAATTGCAGATCCAGAATTAGAAATAGTTGTGGCTCAACCGTGTCTCTCGATTGACGAAACACTTCTTGCTACTTGTTATCTTCCTCTTATGATGAAAAATAAAAGTGCTCTCTTTTGTGTCTCTAATGATTTTGACATGTAAATAAAACGGCCAGATATTCTGGAAATTCGTTGTATGTATCGTTGCAAAATGACAAAAGGGGTTTGAGCGAGTTCATGGTAATTACTGACATAGCCTGCTAATGTGCTTAAGAGCCTCAGCTTGCCCTGCCACATGATACAGCTAAACATTCTATTAAACGCCGCCGGAGCGTTGCTCGAGGACTATTACTCGCACGGTCAATGTATTAAGAGGAGGAGCCGCATTCTAACATGCAACACTCATCGTGCTGGATGCACGGATTGACATGGAATTTTACCAGCTTGTTCAGCACCTTTCAAAACATCTACGTACAATTTTTTACGTGCTATGAAGTAAGTTACAAGTAGTGCTTTTTCGACAATTAGTATTGAGACCTTTCATGACCTTATCGCCTGTGGAAGAGCGGAAACCGCTGCTCGCCGCTGGTTCTGCGGCCATTATTCACACATCGCGCTGCCACTATCGGCGGCGAGCAGCAATTTCCGCCCTTCCACAGGCGGTAAGGTCACGAAAGATCTCAAAACTAATTGTCGAAAAACACTACTTGCAAGGCTTCATAGCACGTAAAAATTTGTATGTAGAGGTTTTGAAAGGTGCTGAACAAGGTGGTAAAATTCCATGTCAATCCGAGTATCCAGCATAGTGAGCGTGTAAGCGCGTGTAAGCAATGAACTTTACGGCTTAGAATTATTAAATTAAAATATTTGGACCTAATTACTTGATTCGTAACAGTAACGATATCCTTTACGATTACATGCTCAAAATCTCCTTGGCGTCGCTAGAATCGTTAGCGTCAAGGAAACCACGGATTCCTGGATGGGTGACCGTCTAGGAACCCCGGTTACTAATGGCACTGAGGCCCTGGCCAAAGGGTAAGTGGCATTGACTGCGATATTACGAGATAAAAGACAACTTAAAGGGATATTCTCCAGATATGAACATATGCATACGCTAAAATGCCCGAAAGGACTAAGAGACGTTCTGCGAAAAAGTCGGAACAAATATTTTAAAATGTTTTATAAATTACGTCACTGAAGTACAATAGAAATGTATTGCACTCTTGTCATGTACAAGGAAGGCTAACGATGCTAGAATGTGTAGTATATTTTACTAGATTTTTCACAAAAACGTTTGACATTGTGAATGTTGTATCACAACTAAGTTAAAGAAGATACTGAAATAATTAATTCTTTTAAGAACTAGCCAAGATAATTCTGACCATGAAGTTAACAAATTTTAACATCAATCCGTTTAATGTTTCTTAACGTTAATAAACTATTTAACGCAGGCCTTACATACTGTCTAAATCTTCCGTTTAACATGAACACTTGACACAAAGTAAAACTCTTACATCAAATCTACGCATGCATTATTTGTATTTCTAATTATTAATCTTCAGCACCGGTCAATCACTAACTTATGTTCTGGGAAAGAGACAGCTCTGGACATTTCTTATATTTTTATAGGACATTCATATATTTTCTCACACGCATCGTATTCATTCTTCGTGAATCACAAGATGGATGTTAATAGATTGTTGATGTGAATTTCTGATATCTGATTACCCTGTGTGGGTTGTGATGGGTTTTGGCTGTAGCCTAAGTAAAGGTATATACTTTTACTTTTAATTTCTACTTTTCACATTAGTCTCTCTCGATCAAAATACCTACCGATTCCCGTAGTTTCTCATGTGCATACATCCACTAAAGTTTAATTATAAGCACTGAAATGTTTAACCAAATCTGAGCTAGAACATTTTGGCTGAGTAAATGGTGATTTGAATTGCATTTCAGTGAGGGAATATAACGTTTGTTGGTCATTTTTGAAGGGTTTATTTTCTATATTTAAGGAATTAATTCTGGCTAATTCAGGCAAAAAAATACTTATTTTTTGTGTTTTATATTTTAGAGGACAAGCAAAGGAAAATTTTATACTTCATGGCTTTCTCCCTACGTTACTCCTTGCGCCTTGCTCGGCTCAGATACACGTGAGCTCTGCCTGACCGACCAGAGACCGACCAATTGCACAGCTGACCTTGCTCTCTTCCGCCCGCGTTACAACCGTCGGTTGCCTTGGTCCCGAATATTGCACAACACGAGGCAACGACTTCACCCGTTTGCTTCATTTTCTCAACCAACCTCCTCTTTCAACTAAATTCGGATTTCAGAGGGAATTGCTTCTCATTGGCCATACACAAGCTCCGTGTACCAAAGATGCTTTATAACTTACCTTCTCTCCCCTAAGCCAGCTCTCGGTGGTAACGGTTCCAACCGAGAGAGTATAACAAGAAAGAAGGCACTCAGTGTTAGATGAGAGGCTCTTAGGGGGAAGCCAACCTCTCCTACTCAGGCAGAAAGGTCCAACGATTGAGAAGCTTGTCTCAATCGTCAAATAGGTTCCTATATCATAGTCAATCATGCTTGATTCAAGCCATTGACTCTAGGTTTCGATCAAGCGTCTGGGATTTCCCAAAAGTTCTACAACGCTTTTCCTCGCTTGTAGCTAGTACTAGGTCTCTCAGATGTATAGTTCAAAAAATCACTCTTTACTGTCGAATAACCCTAACTTGCATTTTGAAATGTGACTTATTGGCTATAAAACAAGTTATTTCGATTATAAAAATACCCAGGAAACAAGACAATAAACAATTGACAAAAAACTTAACTCTTTTCTAACGTTCTCTGAGAGAAAATAATTGTAAATCAACCTAGGAGGCGATTGCCATCAATTGCAACTTCTTAGTTGCTTTAGTCTTACGTAGATTGATTATCGTATGAGTTTGCTAATCATTGTGCTTTATTGGCTTCGTATTGCACAGAAAAGACACATTTATTCCCATGGCCGAGTCTTCATTAGTCTTGAAATGAGCAAAATATGTTACAAGCCAAACATCATAAAGTCCCTGAAAAAATAAGCGTACAAATATTAAGCCATACATGTTAGAAATGTGCATATTGTCAAAGTACACCTTCCAGGAGTACAACGTTTTGGAAGAATTAAAAAAAGAAACTTAGTTTAATCTGCTCGTATGAATGCCAAATCAGTACCAATTCTCACATTAAGATGTCATTGATGGAATTTATAATGAAAGAAACAAGAGGCAAAATTATGAATCAGAAACTAACCCTGGCGTTCTAGAGTTAAGGACAGCCTGCACAAAACTAGATATTTGTAATATTCTTGAGTGCATCAACATGTGCATTGCTTGAAATTAAAATTACCAGAATTGGCCTATGTGCGGGCATTTCTCCACTTGTTAAAAGCCGACCGAAGGCCGTGCGAATAATTTGCTACTAGCGCTCCAGCGACGCCAGTGTGAAGCTTCGCGGGTTCGCTGGTTCCCATAAGGATGGGCTTCTCTCAAGTTGAATTTCGTTTTGATGATTGAAAGCTAAAATACGGTTATTACGGGTGTTCGATTGAATTTCTTACTTTCGGATTACGGTAATTTATCAGATCTATTAATTCTTTTGAATGTCTTCCTTATCAGTAAATAACGAAAATATCAGTAAAATAATTCAATTATTAAATAATGTTACTGATGATTGGCATTATTGTGCAGATGGATTTTTTAAACCTACTAGGCTACTCTATTTTTCTTAATCGTCCGTATTTTCCCCGTATTTCTTTTCTTAATTTATTTATAACGTTTGTTGTTGGTAGGTTGAATCTATATAATTATATTGAATTTATTTATATTCACCTTCCGTGGAATGCGGGTCTCATAAGAATCCTTCACAACTTTTGTGTTTCATAAATTTCCTTTGACTATTAGAATGTGTTGCTTACGTGTGGTTAGATTGAGGAATGGAAGCACGAAGTTTCTGAGAGAGCGGGACATTATTTTATAATTTATCTGTGGGGAATGCAAATCTGCGTTCGATAATGTGCAATTTAAAAATAAATTGTAGTTTGGAATGTTGTGACATGCCGAGAAGAGATTCTGTCATAACCCATTAAATTCTTCACAATTGGGGTATCTGCTATGTTCTTCACAATATTTAAAATTTCACATTATTCAATAGTCTATTTCTTCTTTATGTACAATTGTTTCACCCATAATAGACTCGCAATAAAAGTTTGTAGTCACATACATACTACCAAAAATCATTTGCGAGTAAATGATTAATTGTCAAATGGCACTGTCACTATTTACATCTAAGTTTTAATGCTCAGATAGGTAATATAACGGCATCCTTTATTTTGAAGGAACTGTTAATTAGATTTACATATTTTATTCAGATAAGATTACAAATAATGAATTTGCTTTTGATGTGAACTTTCTTTGGCGCATGTTAGAATAATTTTGTAATTGTTTACCCGAGAAACAAATGAAACGCTGCTTTGCCTATCCTGGCCAACTATTTCTATATGTTCGTCAATTTTACTTGTATTATGAATTCATAACAGAGAGAAGTATTGAAAACGCAAATATGCAGATCAATTTGAAGAAACTAAACACATAAGTGAAAGAATAAAAAATATTTGAATCCGCGAAGTATCAAGAATATTATATTGTTCTCTGCCACAGAAAAATAACAAACTCGTTATAGAACATTTCAGTTACAGTAAAACTGAGAATCTATTATAGAACTACAAGAGGTAAAATGATGGGAATATTAAGTTCAGGAACCAAGCATAGTCCTGCAAAGGAAGCTATTGCAAAATTAAAAAGCAGCCGTCGGAGAAAATGTTCACAGGAAATCAGCCATTCAAAACAGGTGGGTTAGAATCCATTATCTTTAAATTCCCACATACACATGATTGTTAGTTCCAAGATTTTCCTAAGGAGAATACATGACTCGAATCACCGGTATTCATACAAGTAAAATCTGAATGAAATTAACACATAACCTCTCACGGAAGCATGGAAGCTGACTTCACCTACAAAACAATTTCCATTTATTCACAATTGTTTATATATTTTATCTTTCCCCCGTATTTATTTAAAATACTATTGCGAGAAAAAAGTAAAAACTAAATTACCTTATAGATACTTTAGTAAATAATTTTATGTTCATTGGATGCAAAGTATATTGACTTCAGCACTAATAAGTGACAGTATAAACATTGTCATATAAACAAAATTGCAAAAAGCAATATTGTATTGTGTATCATCCTCAATTATATGTTAATTTTTACTCACTTTCAGATCCAGAAACTATTTCTTCCCAAATGGCCGTACTCAACATCTCTAAGACGGACCCTATTTATAGAGACATTATTTAAAAAAAGTCTCTATTAGACACCGTTAGTTAAGGTATATCTATTTTCAAGTGCCATGTAGCCCCTTGAATATTATTAAGAAGAATTTTATTTTCACTCTATATTTCTAAATACAATTTTGATATAATTCGATAGAAAGCTCCACTTATTGTACATTTGCCTTATTTTCGAAATTTTGATTTCCATTTAAATATGTTTCTTTCAATTATATTAGGAATCATTTATATACATAGAATATATCGTAATCTGAGTTTCATTGGCAATACGCACTCCAAGTACTAGAAACGTTTTACTGCTTTTACTTTTAAACTCTGATTAGCCATTAAAATTATTTTTAATTTATAAACATTTTGTATCCAAATAATATAAAAAGGGATTTTTACCCAATTAATAAATTATATTAAGAGTAGTTCTCGAATTCTTTGTTTGTCAAAGCAAATAACATAAGCCTAAAAGGAAACGTGACTTTTCAGATGTTTCTAATTGAAGAGATTTGATGCTGAGAGTGTCCATTATTTTTTCTGAATATTAATGTATCTTTTCTCTCTCCAAATCTCAAATGATGTGATTACTGTTTTACATGTAAATAAATAAATACACATGTAAATACAATATAAAATTCTTTTCTTATGGTTTGAACTCTTAAAATATAAATCGTGTTCGTTGATTACACGATACTGGGTTATTTTCTTCCGAAACTATCATCACTTCATTCCTTATTTCAGATACGAGATATCAAATAATTAAGAATAGTCTCTGAAAATAGGCATTTCATTTTAATACTGCATCATTGCACACTACTCACTAATTCTTTTTGTCCGTTCCAAATACGATGTACGTACTGATTTCTATCTTACTATTCTAATGATACTGAATATCTTATAAAATATTTGGTATTATTTGTTAATTTAAATCATTTGAAAGTTTAAGTCAAGTACGCTATTTAACGAAATTATCTTACATTCAAGTGTAATCATTAATACCGGACACATTACGTCTTCTAAACTTTCTTCAAAGTTATTGAATGTGAATTTCCTTCGCAGATCTCATACTATATAAATGCATGACAATCGCTGATTAGTAATGATAATAAAGTGATCGTGACAAGTGAAATGCAAAGTACAAGAAGGTGACGTAGATCCAGAAACGAGTGGTACTTGGAAATCATGCCGTCCCATCAATTTAAGTTTTGCCGCAAGGGTAAGCCAACTTTATGTTTATTGATAAATTGATTGATGATTGATTAGATTGATCCAGACATTTTGTTTCATACATTTTTGCACAAATACCAATGCCAGAGTTCATATGTCTAATATATTTTGATGTACACGTTAGTGTCGGTGTTGACACAGTGTGATCCCTTAAGAATATTTACGTGATAAATACTACGAAAACGCACATGCTGTGGTAGCACGACTATTATTGCATTAGATCAGTGATGTCAAGGTTTCCTACTGGTGGCAGTAGCACACTTAGTGACACCGTGGCATGCCACAAGCTTCTCAGTACATCGGGGAGGGAAACTATAGTTACTCCCCCGCTTTCCAAACTGATGGAACCACAAGTAAAAAAGACAATATGCACAGAAAAATAAAAGTAAAAATATAAATAAAAATTACAATAAACGTGTTTAAAGTTATTTATCTAGATTCCGCCTAACTGAACTTGATGTGTAAAGCGTAAAATCGTTCAGAGCGACTTTGACCACCTACTGCTCTCTTGAGGAGTGATTTCGTCCTGCTACCCGTGCCACGGACTCCCGCTGGCGGCGTCGACCTTGACATCACTGCGTTAGACTGCAACCCGCGACACACGTTGGGAGTGAAATGTTCGGTTGGGCCCTGTTCCATGCGAACACTCGCCGTGCGAAGGCGTGTTGGGCACCAAGGGGTGTGACGTGTGCGCAGTGAAGAGGCTGCGGCGCCTCGCCACCACGCTGGCCAACGTGGCCGACGTGGCGGAGCTGCTGCAGCGGCACGCCGTCCTCGTGCACTGCAGCACGGTGCGCGACGCGCGGGGCGCGCCGTCCTTCGGCCCCACCACGCCGCTCTCCGCCAAGCAGTAAGCGCTCCACGCCACAGCTCCAACTCCCTTAACAGGAACATGCACAAAGCTTGGGTCCCGGCAAGGGCTTACAGTAATATGGTCACTTAAACTCGGATAACACGAATTTTTATGACACGAACTCCGATCATTTCGGTCCCTTGGAATTCGTGTTAATGAGGACTTGCAGTAGTAGTACATTTTGAAACGACGATGGGTATTAATACACGAGTGTGATATTGCAGTTCGAGCGAGGGACGAGTGATGCTTTTTCTACGACTTATGGTAACTTTTATAAGTTAAACTTTTACATTGAATCGTTTCATGGCAGTTGATATGCAGGATTCAGCCAAGGTCACCAGTCATAATGAAATCTTTATCGTAAAAAGTGCCATTATGTAACAGGTTGCAGGCATCAAACGACAGAATTATAAAATGGGAGAAGAAAGCACACGTATTACATTATGGAACTAGTTTATAATGTAAGCTTTATTGTAATTTGTAAGATTGCAATTAAGCAACATTTTAAGTTGCAAAATTTGCAGTTGCATACGCTATTTTTTTATACAACAGCATTATATTTTATACACTAGTGTGGCAAACTAGTGTGACAATACGTGTGAGGAACGAGCGATACTTTTTCCTACGATTTATGGTAACATTTATTATTAAACTTTTCGACTGAATTGTTTCGGGGCCGTTGGCATGCAGGATTCAGCCAAGGCCACCTAGCAGAGAGCTTCCTTCCGTACGCTACCGCAGGTGGCTTTGGTTTACCACTGCACTAGTCAAATAGAATCATAGGGAAATTACGATCCAATTTATTTTCAATAATATTCCAAGTAAAAATACTGATAATAAATTAAAACTGACAAGCCTAATATATTAAATGCAATTTTAATGTATGCAATCGAACGAAACATTTATTAGAACAATTCCCAATGATTAATATTCAATACTTGGTTTATAAACTTCTCTGTGATTGACCAAGAATCTGTATTATAATGAAATATGTATCGTAATGGCTCTCATTATGCAACAGGTTTCAGACATTAAATGACAGAATTATAGAATGGGGGTAGAGACTTGTATATAATACAACTAGTTCTTAAGGTTAAGCTTTATTATAATTTGTACGTATGTAATTAAGCAACATTCTAAACGAGTTTCCTACGCTAATTTTTATATAACAGTATTATACATTTTTAAGACAATCAAAGTTAGTTTTGGAAATCAACGCATCGTTTCCTCGGCGTGGAAATAAGTTAGGCATTCATAAAGGCGTTTTTTGTATTCCAAGTATATAAACTACCTTTTTTCATTAGAAGAAATAGTTCGTAAAAGAACATCTTACGGCACAAATTATAAGAATTTGCCGTTCATGGCATGAATAATTGTGTTATCACAAATTCAGCCAATCGCAGCGAGCGAATGGTGGGGAAGAACAGGGAAAGGGAACAGCCGACCACCGATTTTCGGACAAATCTCAAATAACATATCAATAAAATGAGTGACGTCACACTCGCTCCTAACGTCACTCATTTTCAAAACGGTCCGCTGACGAAATGGTCACGGTCAGCTGATCAAAGCATTCAAAAATTTTAATATCATAAACTGTAATTTTGAGTTGTATCTTTTACTCCCGAGCCCTTCAAATAAAAAAATAAATAAATGGAACTTATTTTGTTAGAACGCAAAGCGTGCGTCAAGTGGATGTGCCCCCTCCGTCCCGTTGCAGAGCCCAGGAGGCCATCCAACGCCTGCAGTCGGGCCGCTCGCACGAAGGCGTGGCGTCCCCCGGCGCGCGCGGGCGCACGCCCAGCCAGGCGCACGCGGCGGCGCTGTTCGCGCAGCCCCCGGCGGCGGCCTCGGCCTCCGCGCACCCCGTGCTGCGCTGGAAGCACCCCGAGCTCTTCCCAGGTGGGCGAGCAAATGTCTGAGCTCTGTACGGCAGTCAGTGGGTTTCTGATTCACGAAAGGGGAAAGTTACTATCTGAAACCATTAAGATGACGAACTACCAAATGAATAAATATCAGTAAAACCTCACGAAGAAAATATAATTTTTGATATATTTTCTGTATTTTTGTTTAGTTTCAATTACGTGTCGCTTGTATCACATTAATGAGCTGATATCCCATTAATGGGTGGGTATGGCTCTCGGCAGTGGCACCGCATCCTCCAATTAAGAGGCATTAATCTGCAAGGCAATGATGATGACGGGTAATGAGGACAGAAAGAATATGGGCTATTGAGCGGGCAGATAATTCATTTCTGCACACCTCACTGCCCGTTGTCCCTGTCCGCCGTTCCCGCCTGCCGTTTCTGCTCGACGTTCCCGCCGCTGTTCCTCCTCACCGTTCCCGCCCACCGTTCCCGCTCGCCGTTCCTTCTAACCGTTTCCGCCCGCCGTTCCCGACCGCCCTCAATGAACATTGCCCGGTCGATCTGGCTCTATACTATCGTGCCCTATTGTACAAAGCACTGCGATTTTAAAAAGAATTATTATTACAACAAAGTCCCTTTTTTAAAATAAATATAAAATAAAAATGTATTTACTTCTAATTCAAACGAACATATAAGTAATATGTGTTGCGTAGAGAATTGAATTCTTTTTGTGCATTTGGGAGAAAGTTTTTGTTTGAAATAAAGCGCTTCCAAGGGTATTCTACCAAAGTCTCCTGTATTTCTCTAGGCATCCAGGGTGAGATGTATCGAGATTATGTTACTGTAATTCATATAGACATGTAAACATTACCTCGCCAAATGATGATGCAGTTGGCCAGATGCAGTTATAATGTCATCAATAGACCTGTACTTTCTTACACTATTAAGTTTTAATATTGACAATGTTTATATGAAGTGTTCTCCAATAGTTTTTAAAATTTTAACCTATAAAATATGAAATTTGTAAAAATATATTTTTACAAACCTAGATCCAAAATACAATTTATGAAAGAAACACAAAAAGGATCGAAACATTAAATGAAATAATATTTTGGAAAAATTAGTATTAATGTGATTGTTTTTTAAGAAAAGGTTCAGACTACTTTTACTATAACGAAATCACAGACGATAACATGTACCTTACAATATTCTATATTTTATTTCAGGAACTATCATGCTTCCCAACCTGGAGAGGACCCCTTCTCAAGATGTCCAAAAGCAAGTTGACGATCGGTTCGAAGACAGACATGTAGTCAAAACGCAATTCGATCAACTATTAACGGACATGACGACGAATAATCTCACAACAGGATTTGACACGCAACATATCAAGCAATCAACACAAGCTGAAATCCGTCCGCCTTTGGAAGCCAATGAAAGTAATACACACAATACAGCCAGTAGCGATTCGTCTTGTACACACAGTGAACAGATGCAATCTACTCCGAAAACAAACCAATCTCAAGATACTGAGTGCCAGTTAGAAAATGTCATAAGAGACTGTCTACTTCATACAACGGAAGTAAAACCTATCTGTGAGAAGAAAGTGTCCCTCAAGATGAAAGATTCGTCTACATTGACCGAAGGCCAGGTCATTGAACATTTCGATTCAACCGACACGAAGCTGACCAACGAGAAATCAGTTCCTGAAGAATCTCACGGTGGGAGCGACAATCTCGTGCCTCAGTGGACGTTAGCTGCTAGCCAGATCCACTTCAAACCACTTCCCCAAACCCCGAACCGTCCGATCCAACCGCACGCGGACGACTTCATGCTTGTCATGCATCTTCTCGAAAACGACCACAAAAAAGACCCTAATTTCCTCCGTTCCATTGGCATAGCGATCAGTAACAACCAAATGCGCTCTCGGGGCACTGCCTCAAAGCGGTTGCAGACATCCAAGATGATTCTCCCGCTGCCTCCCAAACAGACGTTGGCCACCTCGGCGAATCGCGCGCAGAAGCTCACCCAAGTCGTGCGGCGCTGTCGTCCTTCGGCGACGCAGCGACGGCAAAACCGGCGCACTCCCAAGAACAGCGCGCAGAAGAAACCCGGAGCCGGCGGCGGCGGCGGCGGCGGCGGCGGCGGCGGCGGCGGCGGCGGTGGCGGTCCGGGGGTGCGACCCACCGCATACGGCAAACAGACCGTCTGCAAACCACCGGCCGCGGCGCCGAAAGCGCCCAGCAGCGTCCAGAAGCGCCAGTCGAGCACTTCCCAGCGCTGCGCGCCCAAGGCCAACGCGGCCGGCGCGCAGCAGCGAGCCGCTCCGGACGCGAAGCGCATCGCGCAGGCGCCAGCGTCCAACCAGAAGAAGCTCCCGGTGGTGGGCTCCGGGGCGAGTCGCGCCTCCCAGCCCTCCGTCTCCAACACGCAAACCAGCAAGCCGATCATCGCGCCCAACCTGCGGCGCGTCCTAGAGACGTCGACAGCGAAAACCCAGAATGTTCTCAAGCGGGCGGCGTCCGACTGCCAACGTCTCTCGCGGATCTCCACCCCAAGCACAAACAGCCTCCTCAAGCGCGTGGCATCCGACCTCAAGAAAATATCGCGCGATTCAATGGCGAGCTTTCATAACCTTCAGCAGGCAGGTAGTAAACTCTGTGTTCCGAAATCGACCACCTCAAGAACGGTGGAAGGTTTGTGTGTTAAGAACTCAGTATTTAATAAAAAAAGTAAAGAACCTTTGTCACTCTCCTCATCTCGCGAGATAAAATGCCATATGCCGAATGTGACACCTAGTGCGGAACGATACTGCGTAACCCAAGTCACCACAGCAAAACCATGCGTTTCTAACTCATCTCGTAAGTCCAATTCATTGGAGGCGAGGAAAAGTATTCCAGACAATCCAGTTTTTACAACGTCCGTTCGAGAAGCCAATCCAAAACATCAACACAAGAACCAAAAGAATAATGCATTTGATGGACCACACGCACCAGAACACTGCTCTAACACACAAGATGCTGAGAAATGCAGTCTACCGATTCCATGTTCTAAGATGTCTCTTCACAATTCCAGCCAAAAGTTAATACAGGACGCTGAAAAAACTAACCCTTGGGGAGGACTACGACCTCCAGAATGTTGCACCAATGCTCTACAGCCGAATTCGACGCCTCTCACATTGTTTGGGCTACAACCTCCCCTTGCTGAAACTATTGCAGTCCAGCAGGTTGGAATACATAACATCTGGGATGGATTACAATCTTTATCAACAAATGCTACACTGATGCCGAAGTCTCCGTGCTTGCCTCCATTCCAACCCCTAGCCAAAGAAGGTGTTGCACAACCTGCAGAAACAAAAATTTGCAACCTCCCTCAGCCTTCAGAAAGAGAAAGGAATGAATGCGTTATAAAAAATAACAACAAACAAAGTATTGATAGTTGTGCGACTCTCGACACAACGCCGGTTTCAGCAGTGTCAACTCGAACACACACAGCAACTACCAAATCTTTAAGCTCTCACTCACAGTCAACGCAAGAATCATTAATGGCTGTAGAGACACTGTCTTCGCGAAAATGTTGCTTATCCTCTTCCGTGTCCGCGTCATCCACAGATTCGTTATTCTCCTCAGATAGCGCTAGTCAGTCAGAGGTGAGCAGCGTAACCAAGAAGAAAAGGGATTTTTCCACTTGTGACGAGTCGCAAAGTGTCGTCTCTGGAAAGTCGTCGGCTTCTTCGAGTAAGAGATCGCCCTTCTTTCGAAAAGTAAAGAACATTTTTAGGAACAGATTCTCCCGTTACAAATCCAAACTGCCGTGTATGCGATCAAGAGGATGTGGATGCATGTCAGCCTCGAGTGTAAATTAATACAAAAGAGAAGTGAACTGGTTCTGAAAATTCTTAACTGTTGTGAAAAAGAAAATTACTTGGGTTTAGCACAATTTAATTTGACTCGACTGACCAGTACTTACAATAGTATTGAACGCTTGTCGATGATTGTTCACCATTTAGAAATTATGTTTATACACAGAGTAATTTGAAAGATAATGAAATCCTTATTCAACAATGTAAATATTTGTTGTTATACTTCTCTGTTGTTATACATCGTCTTCTTTGTTACGAATTTGCCCTTGTAAGGTTGTATTAAACTGGATTTAACAAGATAATGTGTAAATTCTTCCTATGTCCGTTGATTGTTTATTAAATCTGGAAAGATTATTATTATTTATTTTGTGAAGTTCTGTTTCTTTTTTCACATGTCATTCGGATCTCGCTGGGTTTGACTTATTAATTTAATATAAAAAGAGAAATCGGAGAGATAACGGATTACGATTAACGTTTACGATAAGAGCATAAAATTGTACATTCTTGGATACGAAGTTTAAAGAAATATATGTAATGGTGCAAAAAATCAGTGGCGATTTTGACTAAACACACGTTTTGGAGGCTCTGATACCGAAAGGGTACTAGTGTTTTCAAATGTCTGAGTGTCCTACCAACACAAGCCCCGAAACCCTGCAGACAATTTTCACCAAAATTGATATTCCTTGATCTGACTAATGTTGCTGTTTACCGAATTTGAAACTTAATTTTAATTTTTGGGAAACTTTATTTCAATACCCCAAGCCTTTTCTCTAATAGAGTAAAAAATACTTATAAAAATGATAAAGTAGATTTAGTTAATCATTCAAAATGTGGAAAATTGAAAAGTTAAAAAATCAAATGCCCTCGTGCAACAATATTTTTGCACATCAAGTTCTTTATTCACAAGGCAATTTATTCTGTGATACTGAGTTGGATAAACATACCTATCGGGTATTTTATACCTATCGGGTATTATACAAAATATGTCGAAGAATAAGACAGGAAGGAAGGGGTAATACGGAAAAATATTCCGTATATCACTGTAGCCACTGGCAAGAATTGCCTCGTGGTGCTTTTTGTTATAATCTGAGGAGTGCTACTCTTTTTTTTTTTTTTGCATAGTGCCGCCAAGAGAGTTCGTATCAATCTTCCACACGTACAAAGTAAATAATTGAATACAAGTATACGTCCCAACTTTTGGAAGGATAAACAGTGGAATATTGTTTCTGCGTACGATATCCAGCACATGACATGGAGTTTGAACAATATTTTTTATATTATTTTTGTTCCAGGTTATATTTTAACCGACATCAAAAGAAGAGGATACTCAACTCGAGGTTTACATTTTAATTCTTCTTTAGCCTTCACTTTTATACATTCTTCCTTAGTTTATTTTTTTTCCTTTCCGCTAATGGGTGTAATGCTGCTGTATTACAAAGGTAACTTACAGATATTCTGCTTGGGAATTCTAAAGTATTATTTAATAACGGTTTAGGGTAATGCGTTAACCGTGCAAAGATCACTAGCATCTACATTTTACGAAGGATAGTTTTCAAAAACTGAGTCTCTCCAACAGAATTGGCTCAATTTAAAAAATCAGATAAACATTTTAACTCTAAGATTTGTGTATAGTACAATACAATTCAAAACGCCATACATTTTCATAATTTACTTTAAAAGGACTTCATTTTTCTTCAAATTTCTCTGAAATAGGTGAATGTACGAATATGGTAAAAGTTTGATTTGCATTAATTTCCTAAAATTGTCCACTTGAAAATTTGTTTTGAATTGTTTTGGGACACATCTTGACTAAAATTTTTGTCCACAAGTCGATCGGGACGAAGAAAATTTATTTTTCTACGGAGACGAGGACCAAAGGAATCCTTCCATACGAGAAATGGAAAAATGTAGCTTTTTTTGTGTAGCGAGGAATAACACGTTCAAGCATCAGGTATTTTCTATTACTATTCCGTTTGTTTACTTCACTCAATGTACATGGTATTTTCATCCTCCCTAAATCTCACATATTTACACATCAAATGAAACGGTGAAATTATAATTACAGGGAAAAAAGCTATTTTGTGAGTTGTTGTACTTGGGTTGCAAATAAAGCCAACTCCATGTCGTGTGCGGCCCTTCTATCATGACCAATTTTAGGCAGACGACACTTTAGTTCGCCAGTCGTCCAGTAGAATTGTGGTGCACTCTTGGTTCACAAATGTCGCTTATGTTCGTCTAAAGTTTAAATTGCACTGTCACACATGTCGGGAGACCAGGCGGGGACTTAGAGCTTGTCCCGACCTGGTACAGTGCCCCGCTGGTAGGAGGTACCTGTTTGCAAAAACCCTGATATATGACGTATAGTTCGGCGCCAGGTCTCACAATCCAGTTGGGAAAGATCACCGCCATCACCCGTGGGAAATCAATAACTATGTTTACGGAACTAATGACCTTAGCAGTTGACATGTCTGGAAACACGAAATAACCAATCTATCCAACTGTGGTGTTTGGAATGTTAAAGATGGAACGAGGCCGAAGAAAGACAAGCGTCCCGATCACCTGCAGTCGCCTCCCACCTCCTACGTTCTGCGCCCTTCACAGACTCCAAAGAACCTCCCCCCTCTCCCGTGCCTTCACTCCCTTCTCCCTCCCCTTCTTTCTCCTCAGTCTTCCAACAGAGCAGGCGTTGCGAGCGCACATACATTCACAAACAAATTACGATTACATTGAAAGAGAACACACAAGAAAGCCAATGAAATAAATTACCAACGCATGCACAATACATTCCTGGTCTGTGGAGCTTAGCGATTACAAACGCTAGCTCGCATTGGATTAGAGATTGTAATCTATGTTTTCTGAACAGAGATACAATTCATAACTGCGCTTGCAAATTGCACAGATATTTTGTGTGAACTCTACTCGTCTTCTATTTTATTCTAATCAGACCAGAAGTATTGGGCATAAGATTGATGGAAAAGTTGTACTCGGTCGTTTGGATATGGACAATTCCTAATGGAATGAATACTACGCTGTCTGGTTAACACGGAATGCAAGAAACCTTGGAACTAAAGCTTCCACGCGAAATATAAATAGAAAAATTTAACTACAAAATTATTCGTTGCCTTCGCACTAATGACCTTTTTTATTTTTAAATTTTTTACTCTCGTACTCAATGTACTGATCTTCACTTGTTTGCTTTCCTTTTCTGTAAAACGTAAATTGAATGTTTTCTGTTTTATCTTAAAACACATTTTAGAGTGAATTAATGCAAACTTGCAAGTTCATACTCTTGGAATCATTCTCAATAAACGAGGCGGCAGCCATATTGATTCTTTTTACCCCAGTGTTTTGTTTACTTGGCAATGCCATGACTTGTTTGCAGTACAGCATCTGAAAGTACCACATTTCAATAAAAAACAGCAAAGATAAGTACTAGTTTCCATTCGTGAGTCACATTTGTGACATTTCGTGAATTCGTAATACCCGAAACGAGACCGTTATTTTTCGTAATTTTTTTTCATCGAACCACTCGAATCCCCTCAACAATACGATCTCAAATTTTCAGTCCAAAAATCTTTGTTTACGGTTCCTTGGAACATTGACTTCCGAATTAATGTCTATTAGCGGGCTTTCAAAGATGATTACAATTAGTATGTACATGCAGGAGATCCACGCAGTTTTGTACCTCAAAATGATATCTGTCTGGATGGATGGATAGAAGGAAGGACGTAGTATGTGTGAGGCATAATTCGGTCAGATTAGGAGCTTTTAGTTCAGACTTTGTGAACACATTAAGAGTCAGGATTTGTTTTGTCGTTTAGGGGATCGCGCTATTTCGAGATACCGATCATGGATTGTTATGATATTTTAATTTTTGGAGAGAAGATTACTACAATGTGACACGTATGAAACACCTGTTCATTTGTCTGCTTTGTCTTTCACTTTCTCTGTTTGTCCCTGTTTATAAAACTAGATTTTCTTAAAGAAAGAGATCACTAACAATAAATACAATGATTTAGTTCGTTTTTTGTTACTTCTCCGAAGATTTTAGCAGTTTTTTCAGGAACCCTTTTGCACATTCAGTTGTGCAAAATTGAATGGAAAAATGTAAAACATGCACAGCGAAGTGCTTAAGAGGACGCATCATATTTGAAATATTTTTTCATTATATTTTCTGCATAATTTGCTTTTGACGCTTGCAATTGCGTCCCTTGGTCAGCCTCACGCTTTAATTATACTAATAATTATTACTAACACATTTTCTAGAAGATACATATAATTTAAGATTTTCATGCGACTTCAAGCTACTTTCTAGCATTATAGATAGCTCAGATGCCTTGTTAAAATAATTTATAATCACAAACAAACATTAGTGAGGAAATAATTATATTTATTTGAATCGTATATATAATTGTTATACAAAAGCAAAGAGTGAAACAATAAAATTCATTTGTCAGTTGCTAAATTTTGGCGCCATTGCCTTGAGGCACGCCTCCAGGGTATCTGCTCGGGTTGCCAAACTTCTTTGTAGTTGTATTTTGAATGATGCAATACTGTTTCTTATTTGAGCGTTGATAACGTGCTCTGGGCATTAAAGAAGAGTCAGCGGAAAGGCAGAGCAGTAGAAGGGATGGAGTTTCCATGCTGTTCAGAGTCGTTTCGTCAGCAGGTCGAATCATGGCGATTTGCTGGGTGTCCGCACTATATCGTCGCGTGTGCTGACATTGCCGATGGTACTCAGTGTTAACAAGCGAGCGCTGATGTCTCCAGCGTTCAAATTTAAGCCTGTGGTTGCTTCGGCCGTTCATGCTTGGTCCCTGCCTCCTCTGCAACCACCGCTTGATGGATAATTCAGACCTCAGGAAAGTTGTAGGGCTGATGCGGGTATTTCGCAGCAAGTTTCGTTTGTCGGTTGTGTCCACCCTCGTGTTGCTTTGAGTCCCGCATAGGCTTATGCCAGCAGTGTTCTTCCTTGGAGTGTCAGCATTCAGTGAATTTTGGAGTCGGCGGTGGCTAAAAGAGCATTTCTTCCTTCGCGCTCTGACACTTAACGATTCGAGAGATGAAGTCGGCCATACACCCCACGTCTCCGCGTCAGTTGATTCAGGAAGAGATGTCGGATTATCCGACCAGAAATCATTGGTGAGGGCTGGTGACTGTTGTCCTGACTGCAGATCAGGTGTACATGAATTTATAATAAAATTATTTAAATCCAACTCATTACCCTCAATATCTTTTTCATTTTCTAGTTGTACTGTTTGCGTCTCAATTTCTGCGAAATGCTTCAAGGCCAACAACGATGCTTCTGGGTTCTGTGTCTGAGTTGTTGATGAGATATTTTCACCCGTTGGTATGGCAGTATCTTCGCTAATATTTGAATTCGGTATGCTGTTTTCTTTTGGTCCTTCAGTTGAATTTCCCGTTTCTGTCTCTAGATTGGCGTCTTGAATATGAGATTCCTGACACTCGTTCACTAGCTCTAGATTCCCTTTTGAAATATTGAGAGAAACCCAAGAACAACTGTTTGGTTCCCAAAGTCGCCATACAACAGAACTTGTCATCTGCTTATTAAGAGCAGCGTTGTCCTCTTGAGTCGTTCCTTCTTCTATTTTCATATTTGCATTTATGTGGTCGTTTGAAGTGTTCTCGACAGGTAATGCAGAACATGTCTGCGATTCGTCTACTAGAGACTGTCGCAGAAGTTTTCCTTCGGATGAAGACTGAATTTGTGGATCATTAGTAGGTTCAGGGTACTGAACGTTTGTTGCTGGTATTTCTTCAGAACTTAGAGTGGTTGCATTTTCCTTGTTCAGAAACGTCGTTGCTCCGTCTTGGGGTTGCACAAATTGCAATTCAATATCCGCTAGCTGATTGCTAAGTTCTACGTTAGTTTTCTGTTGTTGTTCATTCGCAATTTCTGGCGACAAACTCATGGAATCAGGGGAAACCCCTTTTTCTGTAAGTTTAGCATCAGCATTTATGGATGGGTTCCGAACATTTAACGCGGACTGCAAGAGATTCTCGAAGTTCCTTTTAACTGGTTCTGCAGATTGCAACATTTGATGCGCATTTTTTTCTGGCAGCGACAGAGTGAACCACGAAGCACTCTGCGGATGCCAGAATTTCCAGGTAATTGTTGACGGGGGTTGATTGTTGTCTAAACTTGTTTCTGGAGATTGTTGGGTATTTGAACTTGCTGATAAAGGATTAGAGCTTTCTTGATTCTTGTGTATTATAAGAGACACCGAGCTGAGCTGTGTGTTTGTTTCTTCTAGATCTTCGGGGAGATGCGACACGGCGTCGATGGGTTGCTGCGAGTTCTGAGATGAAGGATGGCTTTCGTACGTATTATCACAGATACGAGCGTGTTGTGCTTGTATATCGAAAGTTAGACGCTTCAAAATTTGTTGGGCAATTTCCAATCTAGACATATTATTTTGAGTGTTCTTCTGAGGCAAGGTAGCGTGCTTCGTTTCAGATACATTTCTGATTGATTGTAATGGCGAATGTTTGTGCGGAATGTTTCCAACAAAATTGCTATTCATGTCGAACGCAGCAACAGGAACGCCTGCTGCATTAGAAGCACCGGTACTGTTGACTGGAACTGTTCCTAGGGAGAGACAATTTCCTGTTGTTCGTAAATATTTTATTAACTTAGTTTTCTTTACACTTTTAAAAATTATTTTTATAACTCAGTGGAAACTTTATAAATTATTACTTCCATTAAAATTATAAATAACTTCTCTGTTCAGTAAGTTTTTGAAGTCAATCATATTTCTAATAGTTGCTTCACTCAACAACGTGCCTAAACAGCTTTGAAACAAAGTTCATTGGAGTACGACAAATTATAAAATGATCCAGTGCAGCAGACAGATAAACTAGTGGCACCACAAAAGTGGCACAAACTTTCTCGTACTAGTTAGTTCCTCTTTCTTTTGACCCGAGCATATCTTTTCGATTTTTCCCAACGCCTTTCCCGACTACCACTCCGCCGGCGCTTGTGGGATATACCAGGAGCTCTTGCAGAAACTATCACTCCCCTGTGGAATAAGCAGTCAAGAGCTCCCTCGTACTACATCCAGAAAATCCCGGGCCCGTATGAGTTGTGTACCGTTACGCCCTTGCCAAACGTGGGCCAACCTCGACGCGCTTAATTCATTGTCTGGGAGTAAGGAGCCAGTTCCTCAATCCCTCAAACGGACTCCACACATCTCGCATATACCAATCAGTGCATGGTATTATGGGAGAAGGACAGTGTAGAAATTACGGACTAGGAGTCTTCCCCATAAAGTCCATCACAGGATTCAAACCCCCTCAGTCTCAGCGAGCACCCACTTGGGTGAACTTTCTCCGAGCCTCTTTCCTACGAAGCCAGCTGACTTCACCGTACTATTTGTAACGATTATGAAAAATTATAATTTACTACAAAATGATAAAAATATTTATATAAAAGTAAAATTGACCTTTTTAGGCATAATATTCGTATATATTAGTCAATAATGTGCTTTACAACACTGATTCTATTTTCACTTCATAACGCTGAATCCAGAAAATCCGTTGCCTTTGCAACAATGACGTTAATTTATTTTTAAATTTTTTACTTTCATACTCGTTAATGTGCGGATCTTCACAATTAACACAATTGTTTGCTTTCCTTTCCTGTAAAACGTAAGTTGAATGTTTTCTGTTTTATCATAAAAACAATTTAGTGTGAATTAATGCAACCTAGCAAGTTGATTCTCTTGGAATCATTCTCAATAAACGAGGCAGCATCCATGTTGATTTTTTTACCCCAGTGTTTTGTTTACTTGGCTAATTCCAGGACTTCTTTGCAGTACAACACCTCAAAATACCACATTTCAATAAGAACAGCAAAGGTAAATACTAATTTCCTTTCATGAGCCATATTTCGTGAATGTTTCGATCCCTAATTGTTAGTTATTTATCACTATTATCTAGTAAGCACCCTCGCCCGCTTCTCACGCTTCTCTACGCCACTGCTTCCTGTCACTCTACCCCGCGAATGTACCCCGCCGATGTCCACAATATGTTAATATGCGTGAAGGCAATGTTAAATGGAATAACATTCAATATATACAAAAAGTATGCTTGCGATACGTGCATGTTACATCCATAGGTGTAACATGTTGATTTTAAACATTAAGTTTTGACTTACGATCATATTTGAATGCGAATTAAGGGGCGAAATGTCACTCTACCTTTGCTCAAACAGAACGGTCCACAGGTGGGTGACGTCAAGCACGATGGGTCAGCAGGAATCTCCGTTGGCGTCGTGAGTGGTGTCTGCGTCGTTTGTAAAATGGGCGTTTGTGTTGCCGTTGAAGCTACTGCAAACGACGGCTTATCCGAGGGCATCGCCGATGACGGGGCCCACGTCGCTGACACAGGCGCGGTTGCCGGTGGTGGCACGGGCGTTATCGTGAGCGCTGGGGATACATAAGTACTTGCCTGTGTAGAGGATGGCCATGCGAAGCATTGCACTGCTGATGACATTGTGGTGATCATGTTTGGTTCGTGCATCGGCTTTGTCCACCTCTGAGGAAAGGATGGTTTAGTATCTGCGAGTTGGTATGGCTTTATATTCGACGCGTTATCTGCCATTGGATTTGTCTTTTCATTAACGGCGATGGTATTGTATTAGTCGCTGACGTCGTGGACGATCTCCCAGAAGTCGTATGTGCTGTCTGCTTTGCAATCGGCTTCATCGTCACCCTCATCATTGGCATTACTTGAGACGTGAATGTTTCGTCTTGTATCATCATGGACGGCGTCTCTATTTCCATCAGTGTCTGTGTTGATGACCCTGAATAAAGTGAACTCGGCGTGGTTGCCGGATCTATGTTAGGAGACGCAATTGCGAACTCTCCGGATGACGTCGATTGGACAATAGTTTCTGGCACCAATGAGGGCATCGTTTCGCGCGTTGTTAATATGTTAGATGAATTAGCACATCCTGATACAGAAGAAGCGATCTGCAGCGTACTTGTTTGTGGAGATGTCTGGGTAAACATTTGCTTCTGTGTAACCGTTCTTGTCGAAGACGGTTGCATTTTAATCGTAGGAAGCATTTCTGCTTTTGCTGGCATCAGACTTATATTCAAATAGTTTGGTGTCCTTGGCGGTGTACAAAATGTTTCTGGAGTTGCGGGCGTCATTGGTGGCGAAAATAACGGAGTCAGCGCTGGTGTTGGTGTGAACGAAGGTGTTAGCATTGGAGACCATATGAGAGTTTCAGAGTTTGTGTGCCTCGGACTAAAGTACGGTTGCGTTTGGAAAACAGACCGGCTTATTGCAGATCGTTCGAAAAGTGTTACTATATCTTGATCTCCGTGTTTTTTCTTTTCTTTAAGATGACTATCATTCTGGTCTTTCTTTGGTATATTGGTTTCAGATGGCTGAAAAATGAATGCAACAAAAATATGTATTACAGTGAGAAACAATAAATATTACTATTTAAGAGTATTATACTCTACGTTCTCTTACTGAATACAATGTAAAAAGGCAATTGGGGAAGCAATTGATAAACATTTTTGCAATGTTTTACATTGTAATGTTTTTAAACGTATTTCAAATATTTTAAAGCCTTCTTCCTTTACTCCCTTTGTATAATTAATTATCTTAGTGAATGGCTGCAATCAATTGTTGCATAATGATAGTTATTATGATTCAGCTACATAATAGTAGCAGGTGTTTGACCAGTCACAGAGAAGTGTACAGTTTTAAAGTAATCAATCATTGGTAATGTTCTATCAAATGTTTCGTTGGATTGTGTATATTACTGCGCCGAGGCTACACGGGGTGAGGTGACGGTAAACCACAAAGCCCTATTCCCAAAACCAGAATACAGATACAAACACCAACCAACTGTTGCCAATCAATCCCATTTAAAAACTGCCATCCAGCCCCGAACGGTATTTTTACTTGAAAATTACCGTAGAGATAACAGAGTGACTCAAAACTTATCCATGGAAATCAAGAAAATAGATCATGGTTTCAGGTGAAAACGAGATAGAAGCAACATCGTTCTTTGCCGATATTACAGAAGAAAACCAATGAACTACAAAAATATTACTCTCCAAACTCTAACATTTATGATCACGAATTTTCCATCATAGTGAGGCTTCTATGGAATATTGCGTTAGGTTGTGAAGGATCCATGTCACAAAGCTATGGCTTATCGAAGAAGCTAAGAGGCCGATAAAGAAGCTTAACTGCCAAACCCGTTATGTTAACCTAACCCCAGCTCCCCTATATGACAGTTTTGTGTCTGTTCAGCTATTTTGTGTCTGATATTGTGTTGATTCAAATTATATTGAGTTTAGTTAGAAGCATAATTTTAGGTAACCAGAGAGAAACTTACTTGGTTTTCGTGTGATGAATCCTACCCTTGCCAAGTATTGGAAGTTTATTCATGGAAAGAGAGGATATTTGTGAGAAGTGCTTATGTAAATCATACAAACACCTTTCAATCAAACAATTCTGGTGCTCAGAGAACACCAATGGCGGTCAATGACGGACCCCAGAATAAATTGCAAAATAGCTAATGTAAAAAAATATTTATTCAAAAATAATGTTAAATGTATTTAGCAAACATTTTATGCATATATTCCATATATTTTCCGAAAGTTATGGTTAAAATATTTTCATAATATATTGTATCGACTAAAGTCAACCAGAGGAACGGAAAGTCATTATCTACCACCGGCGACAGTTATAACTATTAACATACCTAATAATGTTATGAGTGTTGTTACTGCAGCGGCCAAAAGTTAAAAATCGAGGCGGAGCCTAGCGGAGCCAAATTTACGACATTACTGTGATGGTAAACAAATGAATTCTGTTGCTGGGGCACGTTAGTACGATATTGTGGGGTGTTACTTGCGATAGAATACTCGTACAACGTAGTTCGAGAAAGATGGTTACGAATCATTCTCCTTAACCTAAAGTTACGTAAAGAAATGATTGGTGAGAAAGTTGGTGCGTTGACTTCTAGTGGCGGCACCTTCACATTGTCCGTAATTATGATTACCAGAGATGAGCTTCATTTGGTGGAATGCTGGGAAAATGAGGTTAATTTACATAATATATATTTTTCTAATTTTAATATTAATAACATTAAAACTAACAATAATTGTCCCGAAAACTAATATGATTTACTTTTATTCTGAATTGTTTGAATCTGGTTTGTTTTGTACATCGCCATGGTTTTTTTTAAAACCATTTGACTTGCAATGAATCGATGGTTGTTTATTTACATTACTAAGAAGCTTAAAACTCGTTGCTAAGGATGTTAAATTTCTTACCACACAAGTAGATACAAGTGTACTACCTGTTTATGGTGTTTATATTTTGGAAATGCTGATGTTTTTTGAGGTAATTAAGTAAGGAAATAACGGAAGTCATCTTCGTCAACTTAATGGATTTATTCAGAGAGCCGACTTTCGAGTTTGTAAAACATTATTGTTTTAAAAAAATGTCAGGCACCTGATGATGGGGCAAAAACTCACCTGAAACTTGAACGGATGCATGTTAACAGGGAAGACGCAAGTGACCGATAAAGGATTTAATATTCATCCATCCCTAACAATAGGAACAGGTGAGATATAGTTAAGAAGGAGTAGGAGAACACTTATTCGAAAGAATGTTATTTATGGTTTATATTTTTTTCTTATGATGGTATAACGAAAAATACTGAACGACACGCCGGTAATACAAATAAAAGACTCGATTACTCGTTTACCGCAGTTCTTTAAATTTGGCAAGTTCATACATTTAATATAGTTGAATTCGTTTCCGCGGGACCGGGATTTCCAAGAATTTATTGCGTGTGGCGACGCAATGCAATAGTGTCTGTATTGTTATATTTTTACTGTAGCATATCATCATGCTATTTAGAAAACTTCTTAACTCCACATTCCCTCCTCTATTTTCTGTTTGCTTCATGATAAAATATAATTACGAAAGAAGAGTAATGAATAAAAATATAAAACAAATCCTGCACCTTAAATAATTGAGTTCCTCGCTATTGATAAGTTCAACAAGAAATGAAACTAAAATTTTGCTTCCCGTCTATGTTTATTCTTTACACTGCAAAACTGTCCAATCTGGAGTTACGATGTATGCTAATTAGAATGACGATATGTTAATCGCTAATGACTGCAGCAGTCGATGCGACAAAGGTTTTTTAAAGTTTCTCATAATAAAAGTCCTAAACAATGAAATATTTTTTCCTAATCAAAGATTCAGCACACAAAATATACTGGGGTCCACCGCTTAACTTCCATTGATACAGGACTTAAAAACAACTACCTCACGGCGCCTTTGAGCTTCCGGGCATTTCTTCTGCGTTGGCAGCAAGCAGCTGAGCAAAAGTTGACCGTGGTCGGACAGGTGCCATTTGGAGATTTCCAGAGGCCACGAATCTCGCCCGTCGAACAATTTGACGGCGACTCGAGGTTTCGCTTCCATCTTTTCGTTGCTACTTTCCTTGTCGTTGATTCGCCTCTTATACTTTGACCTCATTCGCATTTTTCGACTATGTTTTCTGTCTTCTTTTTCTTTTTTCTCCGACCGTTCTTCTATCTTCTCCGTTGAAATGTTTTCTGCCTTCGATGTCTTTACTTCAGTAGTTGCTATCGCTTCAGACTTTGATTTCGTCTTCGCTTTTTCCTGCGCCTCTAACTGCGAAAAATTATCATCAATTTTGTATCAATTCGTAGATATATGAAAATCAATTAGGAATATCGACTCAATGATTTTAATGAGTAATAATATTTACAATATTTATACATTCATAGTTAGTAACTGCATATTGATAAAAAGTCGACGACTAATTATTAAAAGAAGAACACCGGAAAAAGAGAATTAACATGTTTGGTGTTTATATTTTGGAAATGCTGATGTTTCTTTGAGGTAATTAAGTGAGGAAATAACGGAAGTCATCTTCGTCAACTTAATGGATTTATTCAGAGAGCCGACTTTCGAGTTTGTAAAACAATTGTTTCACAAAAATGTCACGCACGTGATGATGGGGCAAAAACTCACCTGAAACGTTGTGTGCTACATAAAGAAGGTTATATATTTTTAATAATAAAAATAATTAAATGTGAAATTTTTTATTGAAAGGGCATGTGATTTTGTATTGAAAGTGAATGACTGTTTAAAAGAAGTAAATGAACAGAAGTTATTATGTATAAAAAGTATTAAAATATATTATCAGAATCATTATACTTCTAATGTTAAAAATATATTATCAGAATAATATAACTTGAAAATTGTTATAAAATAACTTGAAAATTGTTGCATTGAGTGTACGTACAGTAGTCATGGTGTCGTATAAAATGGATAACTAAGAGGTTGTTCATGAAAGAGGAATAAAGGGAAATGCAATGACAGAAATGTATGCCCATAGAAGATGAATAAATAAGTTGTTTTATTTTGAATATTTAATAATTATTTAATGATTGAAAATGATATCGAGCAGAGATAAACGCATCACACAAAGATACGTATAAGATCTTTTTTATAAGTTCAAAAATTAATTGTACTTATGAACGATAACCTAAATGATAACATAATTGATTGGATTGATTGAAATTAGTTTTCAACAAATAAATATTGCTAGAGAAAAGATTGTATGGGAGTTTACAATTCACAACTAAAAATGAAATAAAAAGATAAATAAATTGACATTTCTTTATTTAATTCTTTAACATTGGAATTAATTTTTCAAACATGATTTGCTGTGATTTTTTCATCTCTATTTAATGTTTTCTCTTCTTTGAGCCAGTGTTCTTTGTATATCGTCTTTTTTTTCTAATTCAAATGTATTTTCTCCTCATTCAAATTTATTTTCTTCTAATTCTCTCCCTCTCTCTCTCTCTCTCTCTCTCTCCCCCTCTCTTCCCCTCTCCATCTGTCTCTCTCTCTCTTTCTCTCTCTTGCTATTTGTTGACCTTGCAGATCCTTTACATGGTTTTGCTTATTTTGCAGAAAATGCAGACATTCTTTTTAGAATTACCCTTTCTTCCTCCTTCGTTAGATACATGGTGTCGAAGGTGACTCATTCATACATTTTCTCTGGCTAGATGTTTTCAGATTATTAGATTCTTCAGCGGTTTCTAGAGCTATGCCTCTTGCTACATACTAAGTATTCTGCCGTTTTCCACCACCTATCTATTTATGTACTCTCTAATTAAGTCACATACTTCCTGCAGAAGATACTCTTTTTCCGATTTTTTTTCTTCAGTATCTGATCTGGAAATAAACAAAAATAATATACAAAACCGTTCAGCAGAAACACTATTGATAGTTCATTGCTTTCAATACTTCTTTCAACAGAAACAGAGATTTGAACAAGAGTTTTAACACAAATATTTTATTCGAAACTAAATTACATATCCCACATTTCCCTTAAGTACGAATCAATTTTAAATTAAATAAATTACAGTTATTACTAAAAGCTAGTTATATTGTCACCACAGGGAAGTACAGGGAAGGTGCGGGACCTCTGATGCAAACTTTTAAGATTGATGGCCGAAACAAATTACTTGATAACGATATTAACCGCCCACACTGACGGAAGACCGAAGGAGTATACCAAGGTTTGCAGAATATTACGAGGCTTGACGCCAGAATAAGCAAAAGTGTCAGACGAAGCGCTTCGCCACCGTCTCTTTAAATAAATATAAATTAAGTTCCCTCAACTCTTAAACGTAGGTACTTCCTAATGACATTTCTGACTGACTTAAAATCTGCCATTACAAATATAGAACCTGCAGCAATGTTTTGACATGTATGCACAATTTAAACTAAAAACCTGTCGCTCTAAAACTTAGCCGCAACTCGTACAGAGGAGCCTAATTCTCTGATTCTGTTTACGTGAAAATTTATACATTTTCTGTCTTGCGGCTGAATGGTGGATGCAGACAGCCATTAAGAAACAGAGACCTGGGGCCCAAGGAATGAACTGTGTCACTTGCCCTTTAGTATTCGAGTCAGAACTATATGAAAAAAAGGTCGGTGAATTTTGATGCTATAACATAAGACAACTACAATACAATAGTCTTGCGTTAAGAAGCTGTAGTTGGAGAAACGAAGAAAATGGGAGTTTTAAAATCGGTGATTGACTTTTTATAAATGCAAAGGTTAGAGAGACTAGATTAATAAACGCTATATTCAGCAATAGTTTGATATGTGAATCCCAAAAACGTGTCAGTGATTGTAAGTGATGCATTTCATTTTACCTTCTCGCTATGGAGTAGAGAGATTGTTAGTAATGTTGCCGAAAAACGGCGAATTTTCGGCGGAAAACTCTTTATTACAAAGCCCTGGCAACGAAATTGTCATAAAGCATAAATCCTGTTGCTAAATTTAGAAAAAATCTCTAACACGTTGTGTTGCCATGATACCGAAAAATCGAAGGACGGCGAAATGTCTGTCCGTCCGTCTGTAAACAATGCGACGCTAAACCGTTCAGTCGATTTTCTTCAAAATTAATATTCTTCTATCGATCTGGCTGATGTCATGGCTGGAATTTAAAATCGATATTTAAATTTGAGAGGGTACTTTACATGAAGCCCCTGGGACATTTTCAAAATTTTCAAAAAATGGTTCCATCGCTTTTATTAATTTTTTTGTTGGATAGTTTGAAAGACCTTTATGAGAATGGTACAGATCTCATTTTCGTAAAATACTCTTATTTTTCCAAAATTTAAGAAATTTAGAATTTTTTCGGCGTCTTCCTACAATTGCAATTATGAATATTTGCAATTATGAGATTTGTTCCTTAACTAAACCTTTTCTTTAAAGGGAGATATTGAAAATACGTGCTGTTTTAACACCACTAGTTTAAATTAATATGAATAGCTGGTTACGTTTTTAAGTTAACGGGGATCAACTACACCATACATGTACAAATCTAGGTAAATAAATAACATTTAAATTACATTTTCAGAAGCATGTTTAACTTTGTCTTTACAAATAGCCGTGTTTCAACATTTAGAAAATTTCATTTTATCTGTTTTGGAGAATACCAGCGTTTGGTGTTTCATTTTCTGCATGGTACGTATACAGTATATTTTGGTTGTAACGTTTGTAATTCTTTCTTTTGTGCGACGTACTCGCCGGGGTTCTTCTAATATCTCATAATATTTTGAATAATTGATTACCTGCGGAAGGACTTAAAGTGGGAATCTGAAATGTAAAATAGCGCCTGTGGTAAAATACAATAAAACAGCGTTCATATATTTATTTATATAATTATTGCTTTACTCATTGAACTGATTACTGCTTTACTGGTTATCGTTACTTCAAGGAATTTGGAATTAATTTATTAAACCTCTTTGGACAATCATTTATTTTAAAAAATCAATACTTTTTATTATATATTCCAAATCCACGCACTTAATTGTGACAGAATCATACATCAGTGGAAAAATAATTGTTAATTGAAGTGGAAAGTAATTCAGGAAGCAAGAAAGAGTTCATATTTTAGTGATATATGTTTAAATTGAGGTTATCATTTACTATCCTTACGTAACACAAACAAGAAGCAAGAATGTAACGATTGAGTTACACAAAATAGGAATGGCTCGCCACAAATGATCAAAAATATAACTATGAAGTATATAATATAATCACTCACTTTCTTTGTTGCTTCTGTCATTTTCGTTCCACAATTTGAGGAGACGCTGAATATGTTCTTTGAGGGTTCTCATGGAGAAAGCTTTTTTCTGTTATTTCTGCAACAGTTTACGCAATTTCATCCCACTTTGCGCCATCATCACAAGTAGCACCAAAGCTTCCCTCAAAAAGTCACAAATCGCGCTTCACAATAAATCGCAACAGAGAATTCATGGCAATGCAAAAATTCATGAGCATGCTTGTGCTTCCGCTTAAATCGCACAAAATAAACCTGACTGCTACCTGGAATTGACTTGGGGTTATAAGGTGGTGACCTACAACTGCTTCCCGCGGTTATGACATCGTTCACACCGATAATGACACGAGACTTTACCTACGAAATATGATATTACCATAAAGAGTGGCTTATTCTGTGAATTCAGTACTGTTAGTGTTGTCAAGGCCGATGTCACGAGCGGGATTCCGTGGCACGAGTGTCACAACGAAATCGCCCCTCCACGCAGTTCATCACCCCGCTACAAGAGACGTCATCACTATTGTAAAACGACGGGGTTATTACTAATAGTTTCCTTTCCCGACGCTAGTTGCGCACAGAAGCTGGTGACGTGATTCGGTGCCACGAAGCGTGCCACTGCTCCAGTAGAAGACCTTGACACCACTGCTCTAAGTGGTCGGTCGCAGTATTAGAGGGCGCCATATCATCTACAGTCACAACATAGCAGTAGGTGCGGCGGCGCATTAAACTGTGGACGCAATGCTGACCTCCGGAGGTGGAGTGTCCCTCTCCACGTCTTCGTGCTTGGCACTGCGGAGGGCGCTGCCGCCGTATGAGTGCGGCAAAGCCACGGGCCAAACAGCGGACTCGAGGCATTCCTGCGAGGAGGACTTTCTGTGGGATTTCTCGTTCAAAGCAAATCTCACGCGACGATGACGGCGATCTACAAAACACATTAGTTGCATTTACTTTCACATTGCTAAGCTATGATAATAACCATAATTGTTTATGTTGATTAATACGCTTGTTGAGCCCGTGCAGATACACCATACTTTGTACTGGTAAATCACTGCTTGCAAGGTAAAATGACTTTACACTAGAGTCAGTCACTGATTTGAGCAACATATGATCCAATGTTTTGATGCATTTTTACTGAATCCAATTGCTAGGCTTTTATTGAATCCAAAGAAACATTTCTACCCATGCGATTTTAAATTATTTAACAGAACACTGATTTTCCATTAATTTTGCATGAATCCGTATAATTAACATTTTTAATTGCCTGTGTGTGAGGGCATCCACATGCGCAAAATTAAAAAAAATGTAATCCAGAAATAGGGTTTTAAGGAGCTATGAATCAATATTCCAAAGTTATTTACGATGATAATGTCAACATAACGTGTGTTGTTTATGCTTATGCGCCTACTGACATTTTTATAACTATCTACAATGCTTTTTCTCTAAAGTTTGTTGAACGTGCTGTATGTTTGATACATAATTTCCTTATAAACAAAAGCACAAGTACTGAAGCTTGTACATATTTCACCTTATAAAACCAGAAAAATAGTCATTCCTTTGCGTGTTATATCTTGGTATTGTAATAAACTATACTAACATTACAAATTATGTTTCATGGCTGAAGCAACGTCTTATGGGTATTATTCTTAACGCTCTAAATTAACAAATGTTTCATTATTCTTTTTTAATGAAAACGTCACTCACGTCTAAAAAATTCCCTGCTCTTATTTGTCCTATCCTCACCCCTTACATACACTAGACAACCATACACATAGGATGGTCAGTCGAGGGCTCACAGCTTGGCCCGACTGTAGCGGCGCTCTGCTGCTGAGAAATACCTGGTTGGGTGGGAAAAACTAAACCCGATCTGTAGGTCGGCGTCGGATCTCACTATCCAGCGGGAGAAGATCACTGCCACATCCCAGTATAAAAAACGTGCAGTACATTTACAGAACTAATAACCCTTTCTCTTGACACGCATGGAAATACGAAATAATCAATCAATCCTACCAGCCGAGGCAACCAGCTGAGGCAAGTTGTTGGCTTCCAACTGGTCTCCTGACATATGTGGAAGTGTATCGCATGTAATTTAAGGGTAAAATGTGTGTAGTAAATGAAGAAGAAGAAACTGAAGAAAAAGAAAAAGAAATTGAAGAAGAAAAGTTGCAACTGAAGAAGAAAAAGAAGCCGCTGAAGAAGAAGCAAATTAAAAGGAAGCTGATGCAGAAGAAGAGAAGCAGCGGTTTATGATAAAGAAGAATAAGCTGGAAATGAAATGGCAGGAGCATGTGAAGAAGGAGAATGATGAATAAGCAAAAATAGCATCATATAAAAAAGAAAAATCGGCTGTTGTTGAATAAGAAGAACCAATTTTGAAGAAGCTACAGCACCTGATGAAATAGCAGCAACAAGTGAATAGAGAGTAGCAGCAGCAGGTTAAGAAGACGAATAAACTGCAGAAGTAGGCGAAGCAGAAGAAGAAATAACAGCATCAAGGTGAAGAAGGAGAGGACATAGCAGCAGGTGAAGAAGAAGTGAAGATGCAGGTGAATAAGTAACAGAAGCTTCAGGTGAAGAAGAAGAAGAAGGAGAGAACTTAGCATCAAGTCAAGAAGAAGAGAAAGAAACAGCAGATACAGGTGAAGAAGTAGCAGCAGCAGGTGAAGAAGAAGAGGAAGTTGCAGCAATTGCAGATGAAGAAGTAACAGCAGCAGCAGGTGAAGAAGAAGAAGAAATAACAGTTGCAGTAGCTAAATAATAATAATAATAAGAAGAAGAAGAAGGTGAAGAAGAAGACGTTACAACAACTGCAGGTCCAGAAGTAATAACAGCAGGTAAAGAAGAAGAAGAAGAAGAAACAGTTGCAGCATCTAAAGACGAAGAAGAAGCAGGGTGGAGCGGGTGCGTACGCGAGCGGCTCTTGGGGCACTCCCACTTGAAGGCGGGGCGCAGGGTGAGGGCGCTGCGCGCGGGCGCCGCGGCTGCGTCCTGCGCCTTCGCCATCTTGCGCAGCGACTCTTGCGAGCGCTGGGGCGGCCGCACGCTCTCCTGCGAACTGGACAAAGGCGCTGCCTTGGCACACGAGGCCCAACACCCAATGGCATTTCTCGTTCAAGTATGGCCTATGAATTTTCTGACTTTCTAACATGCAACTTGAAATGTACCATTCTCACGTCTCATCAAAAGCGTGGCTGTAATTATGTCCTGTTCCAAATTTATTAAGATTTGGGCGCCAGAAACAGGTTACATGAATTACTACCAAAGTTTTTCTATCTGATTTTAACAAAATTATATAAAAATCCAGCTAGCTTGGGTCGATGGGTCCGGATACAAATACTCGCTATCGCCTCGATAGCCGATTACCTGATCTGCCAACTATACAGTATGGCGTGGAATCTGAAATGTAATAATTATGCTACCAACTAATTGAAAATTATGATTGACAAATGAAAGCAAAATTCAACAATTTATTTAACTTTAAATTGATTTGATGGTCATGACCCTTTTTTGAATAAATTATCTCTTTTATACTGCAGTATTTTTTTACCGTTTTTGCATGCCAACGCTCCGTGGTCACTTCTCACTTGGCCGTTGTTAATTCCAAGTTCCGTTTCTTTCTTCGGTCTTGCGCCGCTGCTAACACGTCCAGTCCACACTGCCTAAACTATTTGTTAGTTCTTATCCGACGCTCCCGGTTCCTAGTCTCTCCCACCGGTTATGTAAACTATTGAAGTCCAACTGCAATGTCCAAAAATCTGAACAAGTCCTCCGCGAAATCACTTCTGGTAAATTATTTCAAAGTCCGAAAACAAACTATCACTTTTCTCACAAGAAAAATACAAGTCTCACTTTCCCACTATATGGTCTACTAACGATCTTTACGCTACGGCACCCAGAGTCAGAATGTCTGTTTAATGCATTTTTAAACCCTTTATGGCTCGGTAGGCGTCCATCCTTCTATTTTTCCAAAACACGGCGGTAAAAATTAGACTATCTAATCTTTAATAGCCAACCCGTGCGTCTCTTACAAATCCGAGTAGCCGCGACCTCCGTCAGTCATTCGTTTTTGCACCAATTATATCTTAGGTTCTTCAGCCATCTAGCCGGCGTCCTGACGTCATCAAGGCCCGTGTATAGTTTGTTGACCTAGCCAACCTCTGCGCTGACGTTGCTAAGGCCGCATACCGCCATATTGAATCCCCATTTATCTACCCCATGTATAGCTAACATCATTAAAATAAAATCTATCATACTCTGGTATATCACAAACTAGTGGATTCACTGTTATCGATCTCAATACTGACAAAAACACTACATTTACATTAAACGGGTTAAGAACTGTGTCGTTCTCGTGAAATAAAAAAAATTGGAGGAAGGATTAATGGGAAGGGGAAAAAGAGTGAGGTGGATGGGAGGGGGTTGGTGGGGGTGGATGGGGATGATTAGAGTAGATGGGTGTGGGGTGGAATGGGTGGAGTGGGGTGGGTGTCTTGGGGTGGAATGTGTGGAGTGGGGTGGGAATCTAGGACGTGGAATGGGTGGAGTGATGGTCTGTGTCAGGGGGATGGACAGGGATTGATTGGCTTATGAGGTGGAGGGTGCGGTGCGGTGCGGTGCGGTGCGGTGCGGTGCGGTGCGGTGCGGTGCGGTGCGGTGAGGTGCGGTGCGGTGAGGTGCGGTGCGGTGAGGTGCGGTGAGGTGCGGTGAGGTGCGGTGAGGTGCGGTGAAGTGAGGTGAGGTGCGGTGAGGTGAGGTGAGGTGCGGTGCGGTGCGGTGAGGTGCGGTGAGGTGCGGTGAGGTGCGGTGAGGTGAGGTGGGATGAGGTGGGATGAGGTGGGATGAGGTGAGGTGCGGTGAGGTGCAGTGAGGTGTGGTGAGGTGCGGTGAGGTGCGGTGAGGTGAGGTGAGGTGAGGTGAGGTGAGATGAGGTGAGGTGAGGTCTCACTCGTGCTTGCGGCGGCGCTGCGAGGGCGGCGAGGAGGAGCGGACGGTGCGCGATGAGCGAGGCGAGGGGCGCGCCATGCTGTTGCGTAGTGGTTGAGCAGCTCCCGCACTGGCCAGCCTCTGCGCCGGGTGCCGCAGTCTCCTCACTGCGCCCACACACACATACATTACTCGTACATCAACATTTGAACTTGCGTTGCGGTGGCTTCCGCAACTGCTTCTGTATCCCCGGCTAGCGAGCCACAACTACACCGTAAACACTATGTTTCACACCAAAGGGGAGTTAATAAGGGGAGCAAGAATGAGGAAGTAATTACTTGCGGTCTGTGGCCCGTTTGATGAATGAGTGCTTCGGTATTAATTTGGCGTAAATAGGAGAAACAACGGAAAACTACCGATCAGAGCATTCAGCCGCTAGAATACTCCTCCAGGCTGCGGCGGAATTCATCTAGCCAGAGTCGAAATTCCGCCACCGTCGGAATTCGGACCTTAGAACCTTCTGGTCAGGCACCCTGCAGGGGCAACTGTTGGTACCCTGAGATGTCTCATCCGGTTCCGGATTGCGACACGATGCACCCTCGATGACCATAAAACTGACCGCGCGACGGTGCTTTCTGAAGCCAACTCTCGGCAACGCTGCGGAGGGAGAACAGTTCTCCAGGGCGATCTGTACTTCTATTTTTCTATAGTGGCGATGACATTGTCATTGTTTCACCCCCTACCTTATACATTGAATCTTTTTAAAAGTGGTAAGTACATTAGTGAGGCCACGAGCCTCGTTCAGAAGGATGTTCGCGAATTAATTAAAAAGGTTCATTTTATAAGGCAGGAGGTGTAACAATGACATAATGTCATCTACCACTATAGAAAAATAGAAGTATATTCTTCCATCACCCGAACGGGATCCAGTGCGTTCCCCTCTCCCGTCAGGACGGACTGTTCTCATTAGGGAATTCCTGTCGTCGTTGCAGAAACGTCCATTTTCTTCTAATGCTAAATGTCAACATTTTTCTCTTTCCACACCCTGGTTAACTAGAAATTCAAACGGACATGTTCGAGTAGGAATAAGTAAGTATAAAGTTGGAAGTAATTCAGTTTGAAACAAAAAGTTTTGTACGACTACTGCAAATTTTATTACCAAATTTCTTGTACAAGTGGGACTAAGTACGGTTATAATTGAGGTAACAGTCTGGTTTTAATTACATTCTTTGAATGCTCAAAACTTTGAACTTTTTTCCAATCTCTCAAATGTTCTTAATGCAACTGACTCTTCAATAATGAAAACTTAAATAAGTCACGCACGTTTCTGAAAATATGCGTTTTTTTAAATTTGGAATTGAATTGTTTCAATATTTCAAAATTATCAAAAATTGAAATAAAATTAAGTACATTTTTCTTTGAATTTTTGTCTCGAATATTGCACAGTGCACTGAACTACATAAGTATGATGTAAGCGCCATTTGATGAAAACTTGAATTTCTTAGAAGTTCACATGTAGACGCTTTTCGACTGTAGTGCGTGTTTCATATTTACATTAGAGATTACTTATGTATTTAATGCAGTGTGGATTGTGTCGGATAAAATTTCTTGATATTTCAATGAACTCAAGAAGGCTTATTTTCACTTGTATTCTGATCTTTATTTCTCACTCTTTCTGCTCTTCTCTGCTATTCTGAATTTCAATTTCATAATATTCTTAGGAGTCGTATTGATTTCACAACCAGTCAATTGTTTATTAACATGTTTAAACCGGGTAGAGAGGCCGGTAAGCAATTCAACCTTGAAGCCGACCACGGAAGCTTACATTGATTACCAATCACTGATTCTTTAAAAGTAACAACCCCTAAACGAACTCTCCTTGCGTAAATGTATATTTGACGACACCTGTCGGAGGTAAGAAGACGTTTTGGACTGTAAATCCGCCGGGTTCCTCTGATTAAGGGGTTCGATTCAAAGGGTCGAAACGCACTTTTTACGTTTCCCCTTTTTCTATCACTACCAATCATTTACCTTTCTCATTAGTTGCAAGCCGGAACCGAACGTCGGAAACCACGACATATCAGTATAGTAGAAGCAAAGTACAATTTTTCTCCCTTTTCCCAATTCAAATTAAGCTAACCTCTTCATCCTATCCGCTTTCAAAATATTATTCTGTAGGTTGTCAAAACTACAATTCGAAACGGAGAAGTAAGTATATGTACCCTTATTTCCAGGGGATATAGTGATGGGTGGCAAGGAGGTAGCAAGTTTTTTTTGTCAGTAAAGAAGCTCAAAAGTATAAAACAAAAATTGAATTAAAAATACCAAACCCACAACAAAAAATATAAGAAAGCCCTTTAACTGAAAAATAATTAATAGCTTTTGAGAGTCATTTGATGTCACATTCACTTACCACGAGGACAAGTACCTTGCTTGATGCAGATTGAAGTCGTTCAGAAAGATTATTTATTTTTTTGCGCATTTCTTCTAAACTTTGTGTCTCTCGGGAATTCATCTTTCCCGCGATCATTTTCCCGACTTGCGCTTAAGAGTAGCAGCATTTAATTATTACTTTTGTCTGGTAACAAAAAAACAGATAATTTTATAGTGAAGTGTTATTAGCATTCCGATTATAGACGAATAATTATTTGGTTATGTTTGCAATTCGAATGTAACAAAATCACTTGCAATCCGTTACGTACACGTGTATACAAAGAGAAAATTTATTTTTTCTTAACAAAAAATTTTTTTTTTCATTTTGCTAACAAGGAGTAGGTGATTCTCACAATGTTGTTGGAATATTAGTAATAATATTTGACAAAATGTTTTCATGTCGGGCAAATTTTTTATGAAATAAATCGTCGCAGAAGTCTTACCTGATTCCTTCAATCTGACGACTCCCCAAATACTCGTTGAATAAAAAGGCTTTTGTGAAAACACTGTAATGATAACATTATTTTACATTGATGTATAGTTGGCCAAAGTAGGCCAACTTCTATAATCTTTTGTTTTGATGATAAACAGTTGACAGTGTTTCCAACATTGTATTTAAATGTTCTAGAATAATGATGTAAAACTTAGAGAGTATTTTAGAGGTAGGAAATATTACGTTTTTGTAACGAGATTTCTAGTGGCAAATCAATAGACAAATAATGTATTTGTAATAATCATGGTTTTATCAAGTTCAGTAAAATGGATCAACAGCTTTGTCCTTTGCATCGTCACTTTCACTACCTGAGTGACAAATATCGCTTGCTCACGTTCTGTGGGTTTTGGATACTGAAAAATTAAGGAAGCATCCCGCTTAATTTGAAACGGATATTTTTATTTTTGACAGTAATTTACATAAATCCCTAAGACATTTTCAAAATGTTCTAAAAAATTGCGTCAAATATTTTAATAGAACGCTTGTAAAAATTAAAATTCGCTTGTAAAAATCGAGTGGTCCATTTCCAAAAGCGCCTTTGTACGAAAGTTTAAGAAATGGAGATATTGGTACCACTGCATTTATTTAATAGTTCTATATCCAAAAATGTGTCTCACTGTTTCAAAATGCTTCCAAACATGTATTAAATGAATTTGAAAATTTCAAACAGAATCAAAACGCACCTTGTTCTGAACACGAAATCCATCATGACTGACTGCAGTAACAGGCATCAGCAAAGGAACAAATGGAACCTTGTCCAATCCGGAGTACATGAAGAATGTGATTCTTATTTTTAAAAGCACTCTTGTCCATTTCTCAAATATATTTGCCACTCTAGTTATAAAATTTCATTATCCACTTAGTAATAAGAATTTATACAATAAGTTTCATATTGTCCTGTTGGTTGTACCTTAATAGACACGGTGCATGAGCAAAAATAGTTTTCGGCGATCAGTACATCTGTGAAACATTATTTTATGTTGCCCCATTTGTTGAGGCAACTCGAAAATTGTTTTCAGTTTCTTATTTCCGTGCTTAATTTTTACTCGTTTAAGTAAGAACTAATATTCATCATTAATCTTTGCAATAAATTGAGGTTTAATTCATCATAGCAATTCATCATCATTCATAACAATATTGGACAATGGGCAGCAGCTGTCTGCAAATTTTGAGAACGATATTAGGCAAGTCTCTGATTAAGTAACTCTATCGCCCGAGGGAAGATATCGCAAAAAAAGAAGAAAAAAAGAAAGAAAAATTCTGTCAGACAGATGCAAAATGTAAACAATAATAAGCACTCTTCCAAATCACTTCCCAGCTTCCAACTTGTGAACATGTATTACTCGTTCACTTTACATTTGCAGACAGCAGAATTATGAACTAATTTTGTTTTGAAAGTGAAGGCCCGAACACACAACCGAGAATACACGAATGGCTCCGATGTGAATCAGCATCTGACCAATCAGCCGAAGGCAGCACAAACGCTATGGACACAGCTGACGAATTATGCTTTTCTGACAATGAGCTGGAGTCGTGCTCTTAAACGATTAAGATAATATACAATAAAATAAATCACACCACACGCTATTCACAACTTTCACGTACAATATTTTTGCACTTATCTACTGCTTGATGGTTACGTTCTTGCCCCGCTTGGGTTGTGTGTGCTGCTCACCGCCATCTATGTCATATTAAACGGTCAGTATATACTGCAGACGCGCGTTTCTCATTCAGTCGGCGGTGACTCCATGTAAACAGATCGCAGCGCTCCGTCTGCAAATGTAAAGTGAACGAGTAATAAGTAGGAATGATTTTCATTGTTCTAAATTGATCATGCACATAGTCGTGTTTCTGAGGCTCCCCCAAACATCTGAAATAGATCTCTTCTCCCAATACCCGGACCACTCCTTCATTCCACCCAATCAGGTGTTTGGTACAATAGAGAATGAGCTGAAAACCTGCAGAATGATTGCATTACCACATGAATTCTACAGTATCATAGAAAGAGTGTTACAGTGTTTAAGATTGGAAAAAGCTTTTAACATACTGAACTTGCAAATAGCAGTTACGAAAAAAACACAAAAGCAATGGCATTTTAGATTTTCTGTTATTATAAATTTCTTCTTCTTCTTCTCTAGCTCTACAGCCCTTTGTGGGCCTCGGCTTCATGCACAACAGCATTCCAGCCTTTTCGGTCTTCTGCCATCTTTTTCCAGTTCTTTATTTTCATGATGTTTAGGTCTTTTAGTACATCATCCTTCCATCTTTTTTGGGACGGCCTCTCCTCTGTTTTGAGAAGAGATCATCTTCTAATATCTTTTTGGGCATTCTTGATTTTTCCATTCTTTCAATATGTCCCAGCCATCTGATCCTTTGCGCTTTGATAAATAGGACAATGTCATTTTCTTCCAATATTAAATTGATCTCATCATTGCGTCTATATCTCCATATCTCTTGATCTTTGATAAGTCCATATATTTTCCGTATTATTTTACGTTCAAATTGCCTTAACTCATTTGTATCATTTGTTGGTAACGTCCAGGCCTCTTCCCTATATGTTACCACAGGAACTATTAAGGTTTTATATATTTTTATTTTCATGTTACGTCTTATTAATTTATTTCTTAGTATTTGCATATTTATATAATATGCTTTATTCCCTGCCTTTATTCGTTCTTTGATGCTCTCCCTTATGTCACTCTGATTACTAATAAGGGTTCCTAAATACTTCAAGTTGGTAACTCCTTCAAAGGTTTTATTCAATATTTTAATATTTTGGGGGGCTCCTTCTTGTGTCTGATGTGGAAAGTACCATATACTTTGTTTTCTTCTCATTTACTATTAGGCCTATTGTTTCCGCTTTTCTTTCCATTTCTTTGTAGCATGTTATTAAACTTCTTTTGCTTCTAGCTATTATGAAAATATCATCTGCATATGCACATATTTGTACTGATTTATAAAATATCGTACTGTAATGTGTTAAATTATTTATTATACTATGTAGTGCATAAAATTATTACTTATTTATTATTTCTGTTTTGTAATGAAACGGGGTACCACACCAACAGTGATCGTTCAGGGAGAACCTCAGTACAAAGTTGGTTATGTGAGGAAATAAGAAAGAAAGGTTTGCCGGCCGAAAATGGATGCAGGAGACATTGACTCTTCAGAAACGAAAATTGGGGGGCTAATAAAACTGGCGAAGAGGAATTATGTCCAATGCTGACTGGTCCAATACTAGGAAGAGAGCTGGGGTGATTAACGACCCTTGGCATTTTACAAAAAATTACTGATGACCTGTGTCAGTCACGTTGAGTTGCAATCTGAAGACGAAAGTAAATGTATTCTATGGAATATCTTTAAAATGTCAATGGCTAGATGAAAAACAACACATTTTTCTAACTCTGAAACAATATTGCAAGAATAAAAATGCCTCTTGTCCATTCCGTACAGTTCCAAAGTCTCCCTTGTCCACAATACAATTTTAAAATTACCCTTGTTCAAGAAAAGAAACTTACTTTAAACTAAACTAACAAGAAAATAATCCAAAATCCTTCAAAGTATCATTCCATAATTGAAAATAAACAAAATACAAAACTTTAATTTACATTTTCGTAGCTAAAGTGCATTTAAAACGTTCTTGTCATTTTCTGTAAAAATTAACCTGTACGGATAAGGGCGCATTTGGAAATTGACGGCTGAATTGTGCAGCTTAGTTTTTCGTTGAAATTTTGAATATTCGAAGATCAGAAAGTTCATATTTTCTGCATCTTCCTACAACTTCATTAAAGACAGAGATGTTTTTAAATGAAAAACTGTTCTTCAAAATTAAATCTTTAAATAATGGTGTGTAATTTTTTTTTCAAATATGAGTCGTTTTTGCATAATTTTGAATGAAATTGAAACAAATGTTTAAAATTACGTAAACAACATTTTCTCAATTCTACAAACTTCTTCTTAATTTGTCTATACTAACTGGTCCAATTTTCATTAAAACTTCTTAATCTTTACAAATTGCAAATGTTCAACTTTCATTTAACGCACCAGGACAGGTGTTATGAATACTCCGCCGGTTAGTGTATTAATTACGTTAAATGCTTGCCTGTTATTTTTTAATGTATTTATTTCTTCCTCTTCAGCAGATCATGCTTTTCACGGAGTTGAACAGGGACAAAGATATTAACATTTTGTATTTTCCTATTCTGAGTATCTGAGTTTGCTTCCCAGTATGAGCAAACATTTTTGCGGGTTCAAAGTATTCCTTTGGGTTCTGTTACGGTATTACGAAATTCATTTATAAAAAATTCCGGTATTATAATATTTTGTAATCGTTACAAATAATGAAAACACGTACGTGCTATGTAGCATCAGCGATTTCAATTTAATGCTAAAAAAAGACCTTAAATGTGGATTTTTTGGCCGAAAATTTGGCATCGTATTGTTGAGGTGATTTCAATACATTTCCTCCCTCTACTACAGTATAGATAATCTACTACAGTATAGAGAGGAAAAGTAAAATAAGATGGCATTAAGGAACGAAAATATAATAGTACTTAAAAGAAAACATAGAGGCGAGATTTAGATGTTAGAACATTAACTCTTGATTTCTCTTATTTAGATGAAATCATCGCAATTTTGACGTATGATTTTGTCGTCAAATAATCCTGTGCAGAAGATTAGTCAATTTTCATTCTGTGTTGGACACACTGCATTCTGTACAATTGAAAAACAATAGAATCTTTGTTTTTGCCTCTCTCGGCCAACTGTATAATATGAATGCTAGTTTAATCTATATTTTCACAAGACTAAGTTATTCATCAGGAAAATAAGGAATCGAGGGAATTTAAGAGATTGAGTAATGATTATGATGCATGTGTAACCAACCTCTTTAAATTTAGATTCACTATTAGCCAAATATGCAACTCTCAAAACTGATGGTGTTTGCACTGGAATCTAGTGAAAATTCATCGTATCCTATTTCAGTTGTCAAATATACCTGAATAAAATGTAATTCAATGTTGTTCCTATCTTAACAGAAATTTAGAAGATAAAATGCACTTAATACCCTCAACATGTAAGTACTGAAGAAATATTGCAGATAAATTTGGGGTGGGAGTGCGAACATAATGTTATATTTATATTAAAATCAGTCGTAGCAAAATAATAAGGGTCGATTTTATTCAAGTATGAAAACTACAATATTAATCGCTTGTCGCTTCAGCAAAAATGTTACTTCAAAAGGAGGGCTCTTGACGGAGCCCAAAGATGAAATGAAATAACATGCAACATAAGTGGGAGCCATGATTTGGACATCTTTGCTCCGTACACGATATAAATACCACATTCATAGGTAAGTTTATGCAATTCACCATCTCTCTCCAGGTAGTAAAACTAGAAGGAAAAATAATACTTTCTTCATTTCAACTTGTAGAACCTGTAGAAAAATCAAAAATTAATTTAAAAGAGTATTTGGTGAGTGACATTTCACTTATTTTATAATCAAATTTAGAAATGTCAATTAAGAAATTAGTGTTATGCTAATTTTATGAAATATTAATATAACAAAATGAAAATTTTAATTTTAAAAATATTTTTCGGAATTCAATACTCCTTATATAATATCTTTCATTATATTTTTTCAAACTTTTGTCGTAGTTTAAAATGCATGAGAACATACGGAAACTCTTTCTAGGCTTCAAGAAGGGCCGACAGGTTCATTTCAAATGACACATTAAATATTTTTTCTCAACAGTAATTGGAATTTGGATTATCGGAACTCTGAAGATGGTAAATCCTCCTAGTTCAACGATCCCCAAGTAAGTACATTACTAGGGACTTACGCATGTTGAAAATTAGATATTGAATTTAATAAATATTTTCAGAAATCATGTGGAGCATTGAAATTTTAGTGAAACCAATAGCATTGTATTTTCTTATTTCCCCTTTTCTTATTTATCGATACTGAAGGCATAAATTTCCAATTCACTTTTATACCCCAATCATTATAAATAATTAATACTAACCGAATCTCTCAGAACATTTTGCACTTTGAAGATATTTGCTTTAAAAGACAAACTTTCTTCGTAATAGAACCCAAAATTTAACTGTCTCTGAACTGCGTTACCGTATTTTAGTCCCGGCACTGTGACATAGTAACCATTGCTTTATTAATGCATATTTTTATAAAATATATTAGCATAATGTTGCTAAATGCTGATATTAATTTCACAGAAAATAAAAAAAAAACTTTTGAATTTATCGACGAAGTTGATTTCTGTCTTTTTCCTTCAATTTAATTTTTCATAGATTTTAGGTTTTTTCACTTTTCTGACCACTCACGCATAGGAGCATCAAAAGAAATAAATCTGTAAAAGTGAAATAATACACTTGTAATGTGTAATAATACATCTATTTCATAGAATATTGCTTAAAGAAGCATAGTGCAGGTCCTACCTTCACTTGTCTCTGCCTCTCCCCTTCCTGTTCTCCTCCATTTCCCAACATTTCTCTACCTGACCTCCACATGTCCGTCATTTCCTCATTTCAGCTTCAAAAACCGTATTCCAACAAAACGTCTTTCCCGCAGGAAGAACAAAAGATCCTGGTTTTAAGGCCCTAGAACGCATTGTTTATGAACTATGCACAATTATACGTGCCATGTGTACAGCAATAACCCATTTTTTATATCACGTGAACATTTATATTTTTTTCGTTTTAAAACTTGGATACACAGCTTGGGAGAGATTCGCAAAAATAGTGCACCTACAGGGTTTTGTTACATTGTTTCTTATAAATTGTCAAAAACCATCATCTACCCTTAGCGTATTGTGTAATTATACACGTATTTCTACATAATATATTGACAAAGAAATGCTGGATATTTTCTATATAATTTACACATAATCGTAGGTTATCAGAAGTAAATATTTATAGTTTTATAAAATGTTTTACTTAATATTGTCACTAACTGAAACATTTCCAAACTTTAGTGTTCAACCCTGATTCTTCATTCAAAAATTGGATGTTTCCTGTGCTTGTTTCAATTATTTAGATACAGTCGCATGGTGAGTTAGAACAAGAATGTTCTAAGTCAAGCGATCGCCATGACTCGCGCCGGAGAAGGCACGTCCCTTACTCCATCTCCCAGCAAGGACAGCGCTGATGACCAGGAAGAAGTGGAGGGCTCTCTCCGATGGCCTCCCAGGTCGGACACCATGCCTTCATCGAAGAATCTCGAATCGTTGTCGCACTTGTCGTCTCGGTCGCCAACTCCACCGCACAGCGCTAGTTTACCTGCGAAGTCTCCGCTGCGCTCATCGTCGTCCTTCGACTTGAAACCGGGGTCTCTCACGTCTTACTTCGAAAATTCGTCGCACAGCAAGCTGTTGTTACGTACGGCTTCTTTTCGTTCGAATACGAATTCTCTGAAATCGACGACCTCCCCATTAGTGTCCACGATACAGACTCCGAAGATTTTCGCAACTCTGGAGCCTAAATCTGATTTATACGCACCGGAATCGGCTGAGGAAAAGGAGATACTGAGATCTGAGCTGCAGGTCTCACCTGAATCGGTTGAGGAAAAGGAAGTACTGACATCTGAGTTGCAGGTCGCACCTGAATTGGTTAAGGAAAAGGAGGTACTGACATCTGAGCTGCAGGCCGCACCAGAATTGGTTAAGGAAAAGGAGGTACTGACATCTGAGCTGCAGGCCGCACCTAAATCGGTTAAGGAAAAGGAGGTACTGAGTTCTGAGCTGCAGGCCGCACCTGAATCGGTTGAGGAAAAGGAGGTACTGAGTTCTGAGCTGCAGGCCGCACCTGAATCGGTTGAGGAAAAGGAGGTACTGACATCTGAGCTAAAGATTCCATTAGATACACACTCGCCGCCATCGTCTTATATCGATGTATTTTTACAATTGAATTCTGCGGAGACAGTAGGAAGCAAAATTTCAAGATCTGTAATGTGCCCACTTCAAACGTCGGAAGTAGGATTACAAACGTCAAAATCCACGTCCCGAGCAACAAGCGCTGCTACAGATTCTACGTTTTCATCAGAACCATTCAATACCGCGTCGAGAACGTTGCACGAGATTCCATTATGTTCGAGTACGTCAGGATTAGACGACTCTTTCGAGTCGCCAACATCTTCAAATATAGTGTTAAATATTCCGAGGGCCATGAAAATGGAATCTCCATCACCTTCTCTTAAAACCTTACATGAAGCATCAGAATTGCAGTTTGAGACTGTAAATTGTACAGGCCATGCGACAACATCGTTAGCTGGACACTCGTTATTAGAAATTAACGAATCAGATAGAATCCAGGATTCTTTACGACGTATCTCATCAGCTTCTAATACTCTGGGCACTGATTTAGCCACTGAATTCCTCAAGCCCTCGATTTCACAAACAGGTTCTTCCGTACCGACAACAGTTGTGCCACCATCGATTACTGCAAGAACTTCAGTGGATCAAGCACTTCCAGTCTCTCAATTTCCGGATCCAATGGCATCCAAGTTGTCTTTAGAGTCAGCAACATTACCGAATGCACAACAGCAATCGTCGACATGCGAACAATTGGCTTCGACTCCATTACCTCCAAATGCCCTCCCAAATACAAAGATGTCGTCTGAATCAAGTCAGGTGGCTTTGCAGATGCCAACTCATTCTTCAAAAGCTTCCAAGATTACACTGCAGTCTGTGACGAGAAATTCAGCAACGTGCACGCCAACAGAACTGTCCGATAATTTTTCACCTCCCACTTTACAATCCCAGATGTTGTCAGACGGACTGAGACATTCATGCATCCAAAATCCACAGGATGCTTTTGATGCTTCGTCGAATTCTCTGTCTTTACCGACGGACACATTGCAAATGTCACAAGTCTCTGAAATCTCTACACATCGAGATAGGTCATTTCTGCAGACTCCTCCACCACAGCCTCTGGTGTCTTCAGATGCGTCCAGGCACTCACAAATAAAAGCTTCACTGAATTCCCCCGCATTTTCGCAAACGTCATCTGATGCGTTTCAAAACCCTTCACATCTTCAAATACCTTCGGAGGCAGTTCCCCTAGCGCAGAGTGTGCCCAAGGATAGATCAATTCCTGTTTTACTATCCACAATTACAAAGTCTCTCAATCACTTTTCGTCCACACACAAGACATCGATGATATCGCCTCTGCTACCTTCAGAATTGTCGTTACCAGCGCAGATTACATGTAGTTCATCCAAGGCTCTGCCTCCATTCAAAACGCAAAAAACTTTCACATTCGATTGTCAAACTTCGGCTACACATTCTAAAGTATCTACAGTATGCTCAAATCTGCAATCCCTTCCACCGACTGCATCTAAGGCGTCGTTAAAGACGTCAGTTTCGCCGATGAATGTTGAACAGGTTCGAGGATCTCTCGATGTGGTTGAAAATGATTTAGTAGAGAGCGTATCCATTACGTGCTCGTCCTCAATGAAAACGTTATTGCCTCCTATGCCAGCACAGCAACATTCGTCTCAATCTCCCTTACCCTCCATCACTGAAATGCGAACTCAATCATTTCTTAGGTCACCGTCTTCTGCACCGTCTTCCCGCAATACATCCACCATACTGATGTCATCACGAACGTCAGTTAACGAAGACATGCAACGTACACAATGTACTTCACCGCACGCGCCAGACTCTCGAAAATCACCAATATCATCAGTTCTTTCTCAGAGCGCTTCTTTCTCAGCTAGTGATTCGCCAAAGCCAAAGACGGCAGCTGTTACGATACATGATAATCCACCAGACTTTTCAATTAACGACCACAATCACCAAGCATCTGTTTCGGCTTCGCCTCCGAGAGATTTGTCTTACAATATTTCGTTTAGGATGGTGCTGAATCCACATACAACGTCAGGGGCAGAGACCTCACAAGACATTTCATCCAAAGAGATTTTCGTTTCATCTACAAACTTAGGGGTAGAATCTCCTAACAAAACCTTGTTCGAAAAAGACGTTTTAGCCACAATGACAGAGAGTGAAACTCCTGACAAGATTATGCACAAAAAGTCATTGAATGACATTTCGCCCACTTCAGGGGAAGTCTCTGTACGTAAAGGTTCCTTAAACGAAGTTTCAACAATTTCACCTAGTACGTCAGTGGCAGAAACTCAACGTGTAAGTTCATCAAAAGATGCTGATGGTACCCAGTCACCAGAATCAGTGCGTGAATGCGAGAATTTGTTCAAGGGAAACGAATTTACTTCTATAACAACAGGAAGAGAAGCTTCACGCAACATATCTCTGAAACAGGTCATATCCACGACATCGGAAGGAAAAACATACCAACTAACAGATTCTGGGATGACTTCATCTATATCGCCAAGTGCTAATCTTTCAAACACATATTCATCCAAGGAGGTTGTGATTTTAACAACAGCATTAGGCTCAGCGATGGCATCCAAGTCGTCGTGTAAATCGGCGAGTCCACGTATATCAACAACAAAAACTTCAGCTTGTAACGCTCCTAAAAAGTCTGCATCATGCCCCACATCAAAAGTAGAAATTCCTCGGAAGATTTCGTTGAAAAAAGAGACGTTGTCGCCAAAAACATCATCAGCAAAGAGTATTCCAGGTTTCCTCGTACGCAAGACGGAACCTCGAAGATTGACGTCATCAGCGATGACTGCAACCGAAGCGATATCGAAGAGTGCTACGACACGCAAACCCGTACGGCAAAGGAAATCTTCATCCGATGTGGAACAACCCAAAAAGGGGTTAGACGAGTCTAAGGTATCGAAAGCATCCAAAACCGAATCCAACGCTCCAAAGGACGAGATTGAGCAGATGCTGCTGAACGCGTGCCGAAGTTGGGTGCCTCCTCCGACGCCGCCGCCTTCTCTAGCCTCCCTTCGCTCCACGCTGTCCAAGACCTTCCCGCAAAGCCCGTCTCTCACGTCGCCGGTTCTCGAGACCTCGTTGGCGACCGTCGAGGCATCTGCGCCCCCAACGCCGCTCTCGCCCGCATCACCTGCATCTCCCACATCACTCGAATCGCCTTCACATCCCGCTCCACCCGCACAGCCCGCTTCGCCCGCTCCAGCTGCGAAACCCGTTCAACCTTCACACCAAACTCCAACCGCTAAGATCGCTTCATCCGCAAAACCCGCCTCACCCGCAAAGCCTGCTCTACCCGCTAAGCTCTCTTCACCTGCCAAGCTCGCTTCATCCGCTAAGCCCGCTTCACCCGCTAAGCTCGCTTCACCCGCTAAGCTCGCTTCACCCGCGTCATCCGCCAAGCCCGCTCAACTCGCTAAGCCCGCTCAACCCGCTAAACCAGCTCAACCCGCTAAGCTCGCTGCAGCCGCTAAGCCCCCTTTATCCGCTAAGCTTTCGCCATCCGCCAAGCCCGCTTCGTCCACCAAGCCTTCTCCACCCGCTAAACCCGCTGTCTCCGCCAAACCTTCTCCTCCCGCCAAGTCCGCTTTATCCGCTAAGCCTTCTCCATCCGCTAAACCCGCTCCACCGGCACAGCCGCCGACCGTTTCCTCTTCGCCCACGCACCTCGAGCCGCGCTCTTCGTGGTCGGATTTCTCGGCGACGGAGTCGGAGGACGCGCTGCAGTCGCCCCCGCCGTGCGCGCTGTGCGGCGCGCGCTCCTCGCGGTCGCTGTCGCCCCCGCGCGCGCCGCTCGAGCGCAAGGCCCCGCTCAAGACGGTCACCTTCTGCGACGACGCCCCTTGTGCCGCCCCCGCGGCGCCCGCCGCGCACCACGTGCACCCGCGCCCCTCCGAGATACTCACGCTCATGACGCCGCGGTAAGCGCTCGCTGGGTCGATTGGTTCCGCGATTCCGGGCGCGTCCACAGCCAAGGTCGTTAGTCCCGTGAGTGTAGTGAATGTTTCCCTTGGAGGCGATGGTCCTAGCGAGATGGCGAGATCCGGCGCCGACCTACTGTCGGCTAGCAGGGGTTTTCCCCAACCAGGTATCTCCCATCACTGCGGCACCAGATGGGACAAGCTCTAACCTCCCGACTAGTCTGTCTACAAGTGCCATAGTGTAATGCATGTTAGTGTAAGTATGTGTAACTAAGAGCTGAGTACAGGGCAAGTAAGAGGAAGGAAAGATCGCGCGGTCCGTAACATGTTTGTTAGAGTACTGCTCCATCATGCGCCTGGTGTTGATCGGAGAAACCACGGAAAAGCCACAGAGTAGTCGGTCGCCAGAATTCTCGCCCAGACAACGACTGAATTCGACCTAGCTCTCGAAGTGTCGAAAATCCTGCCGCCGTCGGTATTCAAACTATAACATCGCGGTCAGAGGCACTTCAGAGACATCAGTTGATACCCTGCGGCAGTTGAAACTTTACGGAGTAATTTGGTCAGGAAGTTACTTCGTATGTAAGATCTTGGTGGTATTATTCCTTATTATCTCTGTTGTAATGTCTATTACTTGGTGTTATGTTTGACATTTCATTTAATACACAATTATTAATATAGTTTAAAATGGATTTTGTACTTTTGTCAATGTGTATTATACTTTTTATGTTCAGATCATTCCGGGTTCGGATCATTCCGGGTTCGGATGCTAGTTTTGCTAGTTATTTTGAAACACGAGTTTCTAAGCTCATTGTAGACGTGTTTCGATTGCTTATTGGTGGAGTTTTATGTGAATAGCGTTTTTATTGACAATCTATTATTCCATTAATATATTTGTATAAATATCAAAGATACACAGAAACAGAAGTGCATGTTACAAGTTCCTTAAATATTACCATAATATAAATATTTTTCCAAAATATAGCCTACTTCGGAAAGGAAGGTTCTGCTCAGAGAATGTGTTTCCCTCAAGCAAAGGGTCGAAAGAAGACGAGAATATACTTGGAAGACATACATAGTGTTCATTGACTACAGCAAAGCATTTGATAGCGTTAATGTAAGGAAATTGCGGAAAGTTATGGAGACAAGAGATATACCACTCCACCTAATAAAAACTATTCGAAATGTACTCAGGTACGCAGATTAGCATAAGATTAAAATCTGGAACTGTTATACAGGAAACCATAAATAAGTCTTAGACAAGGGTGTCACCGATACATTTTGATTTATATCTCGCCATTTTGGTACGTGTGTAGATCGGATTTTAGATCTTAATACAGTAGACGATTTTAAAGGAAATAATTTTATTAAAACTCATATTTTTGCTGAAGACCAAGTTATAGTTGCCGACGACGAAGACAACTTATAGAGAGCCATATAATAACTCCATAAAGTAATAAAGTCCTATAATTTAAAAATATCCACAAGTAAAATCAAATCCATGGCATTCCAAGGACTCCAACCTCTCAAATGCAAACTCATTCTAGAAGATATAACAATAGAACAAGTCAACACCTTCACATTTTTAGGATGTGATATATCTTATCTCGACTAGGCAGATGTGGGCAGGAAGACTGAAAAATCCAATCTGATGTGTGGCATGATTAAAAGAACTCTCAGAGTCAATGTTAGGAGCGATACAATGCTGAAGCTCTATAAAGTGATGACAGTGCCCTGTGCATTATATTGTATTGAAAACTGGACACTGAATTCTAGGGCATATAGCAGAATCCAAACAGCAGAGATGAGATTTTTAAGATCAATTTCAGCAGTAACAAGAAGAGACAGAACAGAAAATGATAGCATGAGGAGAACCCTCAGAATCTACAACTTGAATAATAAAATAGAAGAAAATATGAAGAAATGGAAAGACCCTGTATGAAGAATGAATGTTTAAAGCATTCCAAAGCAAGTCCTATACTACACATCCAGAGGAAAAAGGAATATCGGTAGACCCAGGAGAAGATGGATCAATCAACGAGTCGCAACGGACCAACCGGTCTAATGCTTAAAGAAGAGAAGAAGAAGAAATATAACCAATTAAAAGGTTCATCACAAGAGTGAGGCGATATTTTTGCCAAAACAAAAAAGAACTATCAATGTTTCAACGTAGCATTACTACGTTGTGATTGGCTCTGAACAATAAATGGGGCATCCGCTTCGGCCAGGAATATAATGAAGCGAGCTGAAAAGTGAACCATAGTAATTCGGATAACCCATCCGTGCCACATATTTGGCCGAGGCAAGACTCACACTCGTGACTTTTCGAACAGACATTAGTAAACTGTGTCTGACTTACCAATCTCGGCTTTTGAAAAATTATGACGTATCTTAATACTTCATTTTTTTATTTTTCAAGTCTGGTAAATAGGTATATATCCAATAGTTACCAATATAACGCAAGCAGTTTTGGTTCTGGTTGTCTCGGCGTTAGACCCTTCGCTCGAGAAGTGACATTTTTCCAACGCCGGGCGTGCGCCAAACAGCTGACGAAGGTGTCTCCTTCTTGGAAGCAATGCCTTAAAAAGCGGTATGAATAATCTTTGTGGACAAGGCTTTTAAATACATGTTATATGAGATATTCTTCCATGAGCAGGCGACTCAGGGCATCAACTGATGTCGCTGCAGTGCCTCGACATCAGTTTTTCGGCACTAGAAAGATAGAATAAGTTCAGCCACTGTCTGGAGAATTGTAGCGGCCGGATGTTCTGATCGGTAGTATTTCGTGTTTTTTCGATCATGACCAGACGAATACCGGACCAGTATCCTAACGTACTTCTCACGGCCGCACGCGATCTTTCCTCTTTGTCGAGGCTATGCGGGATGAGTCGCGTGTCTGTCGTGGTGGTTGACTGGGCAGTACGCTCGAAGGCCGCAACACGTTGGCCAAAACGTCAGCCACCAAGACGAGAGGCGATTCATCCCGGATAGCTTAGACAGAACAAACACCGGGCGCGGAATCCTGTGCAATCATCTCTTCCGCTTCCTTGACCTATCCTCACCCCTTACTTACACATACACTTAAAAGCACTATACTACCACACATGCCGGAAGACCGGTCGGGAGCTTATAGCTTTTTCCCGGTGGGGCGGTGACTCGCTGATGGGAGATAGGTGGCTGGGGAAAACCCCGCTAGCCGGCTTGCAGGTTGGTGCCGTGTCTCGCCATCCATCGGGACATGAACACCGCCACCTCCCGATGAAAGAACACGCACCAGGGTCTTTTAACTCCCGTATAACGTGGTGGAGACCATTACAGAGGCGCTCTCTGCTGTAGCACCAGTTTACAGGAACCAAAATACTAACTGCTGCAAACGAGACTTAAAACATGCGTGGATGCTGCGTAGGTTCGCGAGACGCAAGCAGGCGCCTAATGTTACAAAAAATAGCGTCGATGTTCGCACCTTCTTCAGAGTGTATTTATATGAATATATTATGAATAATTGAACATTCAGAAGACGCTTTTCGTACTTATCAGAAATCGACCAATTTTTATGTGCGGAAGTTGGCGAGCCTAACCTGCAGCTGCACTCGGCGACACTAGCGCCTCCTATATAGTGCGATTTTTCTAACTCTGCCCCTCAAGCTCCTACGGCTCCGATGGAAAATCACACGGCATTTCGCGTCTTTCTCCGTCGTACTGCTAGAAGTCGCATAATACCAAGCACTACTTGATATAGTCGCGATCATGCGATACCTGGCGGCGCGACTGAGAGCGTCGCGAAATACCGTGACATATTCCATCATGAAGACGGGCTTTGAGGAGCAAAATTAGAAAAATCGCAGCACCTTCAAGTTTTGTCTCCAGTTTCGATAGAGAGTTGCAAGGCCCTGACTCGCACTACACTTACGGGCCAAAGCTGACGCGCCCGGGAACCCGAAACGATGAGCGTGCGAGCGCGATGAGCGAGCGCCGTGTGTGTGTGGGGGGGGGGGCGTGCAGGGCGTCGCGCGAGGGCCGCCGCCGCGCCAGGCGCCGGCCGCGCCGCCCCAGCCCGCTGGCGCAGGACCTGCTGGCGCTGCTGTGCGTGCAGGCGGCGGGCGGCTGCGGCCTCAAGGACCCCGACCGCGCGCTGCACGCCGCGCTGCAACAGGGCGGCCTCGACCGACACGTCAGCGCGCTCATGAAGCGCATCTTGCTGGCCAAAGGTGAGACCGCGCTCCCCTCCTCCCTCCACAACGTCTCCTACATCATTTCAGTAGTATACTCTCACACGCAACCAATCTGAATAAAGGAGGTCTGTAAAAAAAGAGAAGTTCACGGAGACGTGACGAATTACACTTTGGCTTTAAAAACATGAAGGAATTGCTTAAAATTTAATAATAATAATAATAATAATAATAATAATAATAATAATAATAATAAAGTTAATAAAAAAAGGTAAATAAGAATAGTTTGTATTGACGATGGTGTATTCCCCCTAAACATTCATGTAAAATGCAAACTGGAACGCGCGTCAGTTTTTTTCATCTGTATCGTTAAATAGCTCCTAAGCAAAGCGTTCTAGGACCTTAAAAACTAAAATTTTGAGACCAGAGGCCTCAAAGAAACGTTCACTTTACCGTGATTTACAAGACGAGATCTTCTTGAACATTCTTTTACTATTTTCTGGTTCGACACTTCTCGATTCTATCCCCCCTCCCTTGTTCAGAGCCTGTAGAATCTGCCACTGTATGTGAAATTACTAATAAATTGATATTCTATGCGATTGACTTACACAGGTGTACCTCTTTGTTCAGTAATAAAGTTAAATAAGAATAGTTTGTATTGACGAAGGTGTATTCCATTGTTATCAATTACAAGGTGACATATAGAACAAGTGACGGAGGATACAAGGGTCTCGCAGAAAAATGTATATTAAAGAGTTAATATGGAAATGGAAGAATAAGAAAGAGGGTGGGGTATAGCATGTGAATGAGATGGGCAGAGGCAGAGACAGAGACATACAGAGACAGACTGAAACAGGGACAGAGAGAAACGGAGAGACAAAGAGAGAGAGAGTGAGGAAGGACAGAGAGAAAGGGAGAAGGAAGGGGGGAAAGGGAAATAAAGGGCAGAACAACGTCTGCCAGATTCCGCTAGTAAGAACTAAATCTTGAAAATCCTTTTAAGTCCCAAGCTGTTATATTTACGATATTTTATGTGTTTACGGTATTTGTTTTAGAATGCCCGTGTAATCACCCAGACGCATCTCTTGCAGGGTATCAGCTGTTAAAGAACCGGGACCACTCGAGTGAGAGCCTGAAGGAAGGCGAGAGCGAGAGCAGGAAGAGGTCGTGGGGCGAGAGGCCGCGGAGTCCGCGCGCGTCGCCCTGCGCCAGCGACAGCGCCTCCTTAGTGGACGCGGGCACCAGCCCGCGCCGCGCGTCGCCCTTGCCCACGTCACCGTCCATCGGCACCATCGGGGCCATCGGCGCCGAGATGAACTGGGACTGGCCGGAGGGTATGGCGGCCGCCGGCGGCAGCCACGACAAGGCAAGTCCTCACCCTCACCTCCCCGGTTGGTTGGTTGATTAGTCACCGTGTTTTGTTTCAAGAAAACGATATGGTGTTGCGGGCCTTCCTCATTTGCACAGGTTGCACTAGCCGTCCTCAATAGTCTTATTTATTTTTTTACGACTCATTAGTGATTCCGGGCGCTTTGACTGCTAAGATCGTTAGTCCCGAAATGTTAGTGCATGTTTTATTGCTGGAGTTAGCTATGATCATCCCCGGCTGGATGGTGAGATTCGGCGCCGACGTACCATCGGCTACCGGGGATTTCCCCAAACAGGTGTCTCCCACCAGCGGGGCACATGTCCCAGCCGGGACAAGTTCTAAGCTTCTGTCCGCTCTCCCGGCTTGTGTGGTAGTGTAGTGCGTGCAAGTGTGTGCGTAAGTAAGGAGTAGGATAGGACCCATATTTTTCCTCTTATTTTTGAAGACATTGAAACTTCACAAACTGCGTCTAGTTTGTGTTCATTCTTACTTCTGCAGTTGATCTATTAATCGTTTGGTACGCTAATCTTTATAAACATTAAAAGGAGACTGTTTTGTACGAGTATGTTTATGTGAATAAGGTGTCAGTAACGTTTATTAAAAATTAGTTCTGGGTCACATTCATGTGTAAATGTGTATTTTAGGAACGTAAAAGTGAGAAATCGTACGTAAGAACGTTTTCCATTCCCTTACATTGCTCACAGTTTTGTTTTCTCCGTATTCACTTAAAATTCGTTTAAAAAATTAATAAATTCCAAGGCAATACTTATTGTAAAGTTTGCAAATTTATTTTTAAAAAACTGGTAATAGGCCTACGGCCAAAACTTAAAATGAACTATGCCGCACGATTCACTTGTTCAAATTAACTTCACTTGTTCATTTAAAGATATCAACATCAGTGTTGCAAAAGTCATTATGGCGTATTGAGCGAAAAAGTCTTTGGATATTGGTGATTAATCAATGCAACCTACCTAGACTTATTTAGGTGGCGTTGGTTTAATTCCCGGCGTACTCACAAGATCACAGCGACATAACACGCTAAAACACGTTTTTGGACATTTTTTTAATCTTCTGGCCGGGTCCGAAAACAAATGATCAGCTCCCCATCAGAACACGGAGACGCGTCGAATGACACCTCTTATGTCTCGGTTGGTGCACAGAAAATGGCCTAACCGTGAATGAAAGAAACCGCACTCACGCACATACGCACACTCGCAGTTAATTACTGTATAGGGACGTATTATGTAATTCGTGTATGTATATCACTATATATTACACGTCATATAAATGCTTCAATATTATATTTGATATGTACTCATTCATTTGCGTTTTCATTTATTTTTGTTCCTTTGATTATCCGACTTTCAGTGTTTTTTCGTGGATGAATTATGCCCATAATCACAATGTGAATGTCTATAATGTAAAAATGTATGAAACTGATGGCACCGCTGTCTTTTGTGTGTTCGAACCAAATGAAAAAGGTTTGTACAACCTTCGTCAAGCAGACTACCGTCCCTCGACCGAGATGATCCAGATGCCCTGGTTACGTTTATCCTCTTATTTCGCATATGGAGAGGCGTTTTAACTTTGTTTTCGGTTAAATTTTATTTACAAATTAATATGCCCGGACACTGTGAAATTAAATTTTGTTGCGCTCAAAATTAATGTCAGAGTTTACAAAACCAACTTGAAAACATCGATGTTTAAAAATATCGATGGTTTTTGGTCGATGTAATGTTAACATAGATGTTTTGATTTTGAAGATTGGCGTTTCGCAAAATCGATGTTTCATTGTCGACATCGCATCACTAATGTGAGTGCTTGACCTTTAATTTTAATTATAAATCAGTGTTTCCAAGCTCGATGTCACCAGCGGGAGTCCATGGTACGAGTGCCACGACGATATCGCCTCTCCACGCAGTTCATTAGCCGGCCACTCTAGAGACAACGCCATCCCTATTGTAACGGCGGGATTTCTAAAAGTTTCCTTTCCCGACGCTAGTTGCGCAGAGAAGCTGGTGGCATACAACGGTGCAACAACGCTTGCCACTGCCACCAGTAGAAGACCTTGACACCACTATTATAAATTAATACACACGGTCACTGCGAAATTAAAGTTTGTTGCGCACAAAATTGATGTTAGAGTTTACTAAACCAACCTTACAACATCGATGTTTAAAAACATCGCTGCTTTTTGGTCGATGTATTATTAACATGGATGTCTGGTTGTCGATGTCGCATCGCTGATGTGAGTGCTTGGCGTTGGCAGCTGAGCGAGCAGAAGTCGGCGACGAAGAAGGGGTCGCCGGTGGCGGTGTCGCTGCGCCAGGGCGCCGAGCAGCGCAAGCTCGAGATCTCCAAGTGGCACGTGTCGGACAACGGGCTGCTGGTGCTCACGTGCCCGCTCACCAACCAGCTGTGCCCGCACAACCTGGGCGAAGAGGCGAAACCCGCCGAAGTAAGCACCGCGGCAGGTGGCTCAGGGCATCGCCTGATGTCACTGCAGTGGACCTAACCAAGCAGTTCTTGGGCTCCACAACCGACGGTGATATTCGAAACTAGCTAGAGGGTTAGGTCGAATTCAGTCGGTGTCTGGAAGAGAATTCTAGCAACCGGCTGCTCTGATCGGTAGTTTTCCGTTTTTTCTCTGATCAACACCCGGAGAATGCCGGAGCATTACCCTCACAGACGGGTCACGGCCCGAGCGCGATCTTTCCTTCCTCTTCCTTATCCCATCCTCGCCCTTACTTACACACACTTTCACTAACATGCACTACACTACGACTCATGCGGTAGAGCAGTCGGGAGCTTAGAGCTTAGGCTGGGGCGGTGCCCCGCTAATGGGATACCTGGTTGAGGAAAATCCCACCAGCCGACTTTTTAAGTTGGCGTCGTATCACACATACACTCACACTTACATGCATTACACTAGCACTAACACCGGGAGATCGATCGGGAGCATAGAGCTTGCCCCGCTGGGGTGGTGCCCTCCTGTTGGCAGATGACTGGTTGAGGGAAACCCCGTTAGCCAACGGTAGGACGGCGCCACATCTCACCATTCACAGAGGGAAGTTCACCGCCACCTCCCGCGATAGGACATGCATTACACTTGCGGGAGTAATGACCTTAGAAGTTAACGAGCCCAGAATCATTAATCAATCAATTAGAAGGAAGATTTTTTTTTATTCATTCGCATCAAATGCAAAATCATAACGATTTCTTTCAAAATCTCCTTCATTTTGAAATGTATGTAGAGAAAAGCAGAGTACATTAAATATACATACACTTTTACAGTTTTTATGAGTTTCATTGCTTGTAAAGAAGTATTTTTTCTGTGAAGGAGAGTCATAAAGTCCTCTCTCTCCTCTTTTAATTTGGCTGTACTCGTTAACTTAGAAACTATTAACCTAGTGTTGAAATATTTAGAGAACAGCTTAGTGGAAATGTTTTAAGTTTCTGTAATTTGCATCGTTGAAAATTTCTTTAATTTTGAGCATAACTGAAGTAAAAGTCAATTTTTTAGTTATTATTTCGCCATATGGAGAAGAGGGAAAGTTGTGAAATGCTGCTCGAGAAAATGGCGAATTTTCTTTTTCTTTTAAGTATATGCTTTTTAAGCACCACTAGTTTTTTTCTATAATTTCATGCAGAAACCACAGGCATCAATATGAATTTCTATATATTTCTGTGAGAATTCTTTAAAAAAACGTGAATGAGATACTCAAAACCAAATGCCATTTTGGCATTTGCAGATTAAGGAAGAAAATATAAAAAAAGATCATTAAAGAGTGCATTTTACAAATGTATTACAAGTGTATACCATTTTATTAAAAACGCTAAATATTTAGAAAAAGTTAGAATTTCAAAAACATTAAAAATTGGTATTTTTGCATTATGACACCCTGAAGAATGTTTATATGTACAAGTGCCATTCTACGTCATTTTTATATATGTAGGATTTCCTACAGCCATAAATATCAAACTAGCTGAATCCTTACCATTATATCACACAAAAAAAAGAATTGTAGAAAATTTAGAACAGAAAATACAACCTATGCACCTTAAAGAAAAATCGAATATCTCAAAAATATTGCTTCATGTCGATCTTCGAAGACTATTGAAATCAAGAAGGTTTAAAAATTCTATACCAACACAATCACAATTCACAGGGAACACCAGAGTTCGTGTTTCTGAAAATTTAATTGAATATTTTCTATTTGCCGTTTTATGCGATAGCAGATATGCGTTTGTTCTATTAATTTAAGTTATAGAAAATTAGGATTAATACTATAAAACTGGTTAATAAAAGCAAGTTAAAACTCTTGCAAGACACAACCAGGTTTCATTTTTTAAAAATCTCTTAATTTGGTTGAGTAGGAAGCTTTAACGTGTTTAAATCCAGCGACGTTGGGTTAAATAAAATTTCTCAGTTTAATAGAAACACAAGAAATAGGTAGGGGTCATGATAAATTTATCGTTAGGTATAAAATATAATTTTACGTGTTTCATAGTACTGAAAAAAATATTTCGAAACTTCCAATGCTATAACTAAATAGAGGTATCGGGCTTCCATAAATAGTATGAAAGATAAGCTCAAGAACATTTGTTACAGGAAAACCAACACTCAACAACGACCATCGAAGAGAAACCATCAGCTACTAGCAAACCCCTCCCGAAGCTCCCAATCATCAAAACTCCGAAACCTCGGCCAGTTCGACGAGGACTTCTGCAGCCGCGTACAACATTCACCGACACGCAAAACATCCAACAGGCCGTGTCGTCCCTGACGTCCAGCCACGACTTCCGGCAGCCCATCGTGCCCGAGCCGGCCCGCGCGCCGTCGGGGCTCGAGTGCCCGTGGTGTGCCCGCAGCGCGTCGAGCAACTGCGCCGTGTGCCAGAGGGCCTCGGCTCTGTCTTGGGGCAAGGCCAGCTGCACTAAAGTGGCCTCCAAGGGCAGCACGGGAATCCTCAGGAAGTCCTCCACCGTCGGCACGTCACGTACCGCGCTGCCATCGACTGTCGAGAAGAGAGGCGACAAAGGGCACGCGGCGCCCGCGCGACCCAAACCAGCGCCCGCGAAGGCAGTTCGTGAATCCTCGACCCACAAGCGACGAGCTGCCAGGTCGCGTAACCGGGGCCGCAGCAAGCGTCGATCGGTGACCGCGAAACACCGTTCAGTTTCCGGCCCACGGCACGCGAAACACCGTTCAACTTATAGATCGCGTCACAGGAAAAAGCGTTCGCAGTCTAATTCCCATCGCAGGAAACCTCGGTCGACTTCGCAGTCGCTTCGTAGGAAACAAAGTGTCCCGTCCGCGTCGAATCGAAATAGAATTCGTTCATCGTCCCAACCACAACGACGAAATCATCACACACCCGAACCGCGACGAGGGAAAACCCGATCGGTGTCAGGGATGCAGCGCGGAAATCAGCCTTCTACGTCCAGCTCGCAACACGTGCGGAACCGATCAAGATCTCGATCTCGATCTCAAACAGGAAAACCCCGTTCGACATCCAAGCCTCGCGTGGCGCCGCACCGTTCAGGTTGGGAAAACAAACGCCCGCAACCGTCCGGCTCGACCTGTCGACCGACGACGGGTGCCCGAGCCGGGCCCAGTCGCAGGCAGCTGAACTCTGGACCGTACCGTCGCAGCGCGGGGCAACGCGTTGGTCCGACACGACGCGGAATGCCTCAGAAACCGGTCAAGCCCAAGAAGCTGACTCGCACGCAGGAGATGCGCCTGATCCAGCAGCGCCTGGCGATGAGCGCGCACCACGCCGACAGCGCCTCGACGCTCTCGTCGGGCTCGTCGCCGCCGTCGTCGGCGTCGTCGGTGACGGGGGTGACGCGCTCGCCGTCGTCGATGGCGACGGAGGGCTCGGACGCCGCCCTGAAGGAGTACTGTCAGGCGCGCGGCACCGCCCACCTGCACTCTGCGCAGATGCGCACGCGCATCCTGCGGCAGGTGCACGAAGTGCTCAAGGCCAAGGCGGAGGAGCTGGCGCCGCGCGCCCACGCCTGCTACGCGATGACCGGCGCCAAGGCCAGCGCCCCCACCGCCTCCAGGGGCAGGGTGAAGAAAAAGGCCGGCAAATAGCATTGTTCTGTTGCTAAGAGTTCTGTTCAAATCTTGTGCTTGTTGTATTCCTTACGACGTATTACTAAAGGGGAACTGTTAAGAAAGCTTAATGAAAATAACATGTATTTTAATGTATCAGTTATATAATCAAGAAACTAATAAACATTATTTGAAGATGGTAAACATTATTTGAAAAGAGGCTATCTTAGATTTTCCAGGGATTGGGAAGACATTTCCAATAAAGAGTTCGGAATCTATTCTTTGTCCGCACTTTGCAAAATACACATAACCAAAGAAATATGTGTGCTATATGTATGTATATGTGTGTATATATATATATATATATATATATATATATATATATATATGTAGAGAGAGAAGGAGGGAGGGAGGGAGGGAGGGAGAGGTTGTTTGTCCCTTGTCTTTCAAGTATGTGTGTTGTCGCTGAAGGCCTTGTGAGTCTGACTTCAAACCGAGGAGCCCACTAGTGTGATTCGTAAAGCTTATTATGTGACCCCACGAGAGACATAGTGGGTACGGCGCAGATAGCCGAAAACGGCATCCTCTGAAAACTGAATAAAGCCCCTGGAAGAAAAGATTTATATAATTTTTATGTATATATCTGTTTGTGGAGAAATTGCAATGCGCAGGCGCGGCCTCCCCTCCCGGTTCCTTGCTCTCTACACTGCGCGTCGCCTCAGAAGCCCCTGGAAGCCACCACACCCTTTCGTCTGTCTCAAAAAGGAGATCCCCTCACGGTCCCAGACGCAAATCAGTCCACAGGCGCCTGCCACCCGCCTCCACCCACAGGTGTTACTTCTTACAATGAAGGACATTGTCAGCCGTCGAGAAACAATACAAAGGGAGGCATTCGCACGGGAACCGACAGGAAACAGAACACACTGAGTCATATATTTCAGAGCAATTTGTCATGCTAAATTGAGCAAACCTGCCAAACCCCTTGCTCTACTGTACGTAAATCAACAAAAGAACGAGCTGAATGCAATAAGATGTTTTTGTCGAGGTCAGGAAGAGAGATGGACAAATTTGTTCAATAAGCATTCGAGTTTTATAGAATGTGTTAGAAGAAAGTTCAACTACCAAAAGCGAACCCGTCCCGGGGTCACATGGTGGTTCGACACGCTTAGACGGCGCGAATCGACGCTTAGATTCCAACGGAGATTCAAAGCAGGTATTGATTTAAACGCAGTGAAGAGTAGGCTCACGCAATATAGACTAATGCTGCGTTGCAGTAATGGACTAATATAAGTTTTTCTTGTATTGTGGACTCAGTATGTTTTGTCGTATGATATTTCGGTGATAATGCGCACAACTCCACTGTGCATTGACTGGTACAATTTCGATCGAGCACATCTCGCATTTAGCGACACTTGTCAGAAATACGCTTCGGTGTCGTGTGACGGCTGGAAGCATCTAAGAGGCACCTGAGATACGTGTTAGTCAATTCTCACGTTATCGGGCTTTGTATCCACTATTCGTGACTGGCCTCAGCTGAGTGACCTGAGCTTGGAAATGCTGAATTTCCGCAGGACAAACTCTGGTAATATAAAAATAGTTCCACTTTCACAATTGTTCAAAATTAATGAATAAATAAAAATAAATACTCTTGTTCATTTGTCTATCTATCTTAAGCCAAAATATTGATACAATTTTTATAAATTGGTGGGAACCGTTATATGTTTGTTTAAATAAAAATAAAATAGCTGGCTCTGACATCTTTTCATAATAGCTGCACATTTGTAAGCATTTCAGTACTAAAACTGCTGTAGGTAGGGCATATATTTCAGAAGACAAATATTTGCACGATTTTTAGGGAAAGGTGGGTAGGTGGGAGTTTCTCTGATCCTTTAAGCAAATGCTGAGATGGCCCCTCGTTTTCCTTCTGGACATAAAAGTAACTTCATTATCTGTGTACATCTTCCAGAATTCAGTGGGAAACGTAGTGATTCAAATTATCATTCTCCATTTTGTCGCGGCAGAAAATATTATTTCTTCATGAAGGTCATGATGACGAATAAAAGCCCAAATCTATAGCTGATTGACCCTTGAATATAAATTTTATTATATGGAAGCGAATATTTTGTTAACAATCCTCGCAAAAACGCTCATTTCTTTTTGTATTCAAAATTCAACTAGTGTATGGGGCTTAGGGTAGGGATCACAGAATTATGAAAACGCACACAGAAGTCACTTCTTCCCGTAGCACGTCACACACAGTTTTTAACTGTTTTGACTTAAAAATAAATAAATAAAGGTTTAAGCAAAAAACGCAAGGCATCGTTCAAACTTATCCCGAGACACACACACACACCCCTGTTGGGCGTAATCCCACAATATTAATTTTCTTCCGGCAAGTCTACGCCTTTTTCCGTCCAACTGGCGGAATTCTGCCCAATATGGCATCCCTGACCACCATTCAAATTTTTTGAGATTGCAATGTGCCTTTACCATTTTCCCGCCATATTTCGGGCCATATTTATTTTCTACTACATTTCCAACAGAAGATATTTGATCAAAGAAAAAGTTTAATTTGATCGTACCAAATTTGACATAATGCGAATTTGTAAATAGATAAAATGCTTTTGATTTCAGCCAATTCATTTTCACTTGTTTCTCCGTACCGCAGACGTACGGAATACGGAAAGGCGCCCTTTTTAATACCTTTTATGTACTTAACTATTAAAAAGCAGAGATGTTATATGTAACCTTTTGATTGAATACTTTAAATACTACTTTCTTGAAACATTCTCAATTAAAACGAATTATATCACCTCTAAAACATTTTATGTTGGAAACACTGCGAACTGTGTAATAGTTTAACAAATGAAAATTGTTTTCGCCTGTTCTGGCCAACTGTACAAAATGTCTTGCCAATTCGATATCTACAGCGATTTTGCTCATTGTAACACCATTATACATAAAATGAGGTTTCGCAAGAAAGGTACGTTCAACTAACAGACTTTTATTGTGAAATCGCCTCTTAATTTATTAATTTCATTAAACTCAAATGACATAGTTCTAAAGTGATTAAATATTCGTTTAAGGTTAAAAGATTGCACTACGTTTAACATTAACTATAATAATTACAAAGAATAATAGCAATATTATAACTGGGTCTCAACTGAGATCCGCAGAGTTCGTGAAGATCAAGAGAAATATAACATGTATCCCATGTGTAAGTATTATAAAGTAGGTTTTCTAAAAAACTAACTTATTTGAAATTTATTCTACATCGTAACATTTTGTTGTAAATAGGTGCAATTTATGCGTCTGAAGAAAAAAATGACAAAGTGCAAGACACAAGGATATGCATAGTTTTTAAAAAAAATGAAACGTCTGAGTATGTAAACCGAGTATTGCACGAGCACCAAGAATGTTTCCGAGAGTTGCAGCTATTGAAAGGATGGAATCCGTAGTCAGAAATGTGCATTAAGGATCAGAGAAAAACAGAAAGATTAAAAATTCCTTTGGAACACAAAATTACATTGTAAGTTATTCTGTTAGAAACTTTTTCAAAGCAATTAACTATGCAGGAGGTAGAATACATTGCCAAAGCTCTTTGGCCAGTGTTCGAACGAATTATTTTGATAATTGTAATATACGAGTACATTCTTATAATATATAACAATTAATTCAGTCAATACTAAAGCAATCTGCTTTCCATCACTTTTTTTGTGAAAATGAAAAATTACTGAACCAGGCGTGCTGATTTCTTGTGTCGTGTAGTAATTCATGATTCCGCCAGGCCAGATAATTATCCGCATACTATTTAGAAAGAATAGTAATGCTGCTGGAAAAACGACAATTTTTTCCATTTGGGAAAAAGTAATACCTGAAGACCTAAGAAACCACTCATTATAATTTCTTATTATACTTGCCGAATAACATAATATCTCTTTTTTACTATTACGATTAAGACCATCAGGTCACAATGAAACACAAAACGATAATGTTTGGCAGTGAAAAATAAAAAAACAATATTTTCTTTTTCCTCCATTCTTGTTATTTTGTGAAAGAAGAGTCGGACTGAAAAGATTTTTTTTTTGCCTTCCAGAGTTTACCTCACGTAATACCATTCAAAACCATGTACACCATATTGTGTTGTGGATGATTAGACTATTTACAACTTATTTCTGGAGAAGGCACTGGTTCCGATCAGTGAATGAATAAAAGATGAGTAAATTTACCAAGAAATTGTCTTCAGACGAAACGCCGTCTCACACTTCCAGATCCTCGCGCAACGGTATGACCAATACACGACTTATCTTGAAAAAAATGGGGCAAACTTTTTCTTTCGAAACTTCATAGCTAGTATAAAATACCTATTTCACTTGAAGACCTTGGGCCAATAACATGCTACGCCACATTTCTGATGAAATTGAGATATTAATGTATTTGGACGCCGTGTAAATGTATCTATATGGAGGAAAGATTTGCCAGAAGGTAGTGCAATTCAGAAATTAATGTTCTTTATCCTAATGTGTAGAATGCAATGTCTAAATTTTTTCTTGCCTTTTTCTCAAAACTTACGTTTAGTAGCATAGCATGTTATTGTCCCGAGGTCTTCATTTATAGTAACAGTTCTGGGTTAGATTCTGGGATTTACACAACTGAACTTGGGCCTTTTATTGGTTTCCATCGATTAGAGTCATAAGATTCAAAATGTATATTATTTTATTTTGCGGTATTTTTTACTTCATATATTTTTATTAAGTTATTTATAATACATCAAGGCTCGTTTTATTTAAAATGTTTTTCTTCCTTTAAGTGGCTTCATTTATTAATTGTCCATTACGTCAGTATTTCAATAGACTGCAAATAATGTTTTCTTAGCAGTTAATATTGTATTGGTAGCGTATTTTCTGGTATTTAAAGATAAGAGTAAACGTGGAATTACTCAACCTCACCGAACTATTGACGGTAAGCGGTATGCGGGAGACATTCCGCTTTGTTTACATCTACTTCATTCTCTCGTTGAACAGCCTATAGAATGGTTTCATTTGTGTATCGATAGAACGTGCTTTAAATTGATCGTCATAATGATTACGCACATGAAAGTAAAACCTGATTCACTTTTTAGAAGTCTGTGAAAGCCTATTTCACATATTTCTTAACTTGACTAAGAGAATAACAAAGAGCCTCTATTGAACGTATCAGGTACGTCATTCCTCTCGCGCAAACGTGCATAGAGCGCCACTTCGCGTTGAAGGGTTAAACAAATTCGTATGAATTCGAATCGAGTACGAAGTAACTGTCATTTACAATTGATGAACATTTTCGTTTAAGATGCATGATGTATTAAATTGTGTCTATTGTAAAAACTGATTTATTTCAGAAATGCATCGGAGAAATGGCCTTTCAGCAACGCGCACGCCAGAAAGAAAAACCATTAAAAGCACAAACAACAATATCAACAAAATAAAAGCAACAACCAACCTATCAGAAACAAAAACAGTACAATCAATCATTACAATAATAATATTAATAACAGCAATAACAATACACACATTAGCAACATCCAAAGAAGCACCCGCAGCAATTCCCATAGCAGCGACAAAAGCACAAGTAATGTCAACAATAAGTCAAACACGGTCAACAACAATGGTGTTACTGCTGTTCATGTCGACAACACCAGTACTAATAGAAAATCCAGCAAGCTTGACAGCACCGTCCACAGTAACAGCGAGGCGAACAAAAACGTGAGTTCGGCCACCTGTGACGGCGACGACGGCGGCGCCGAGGGCGGAGGCGGCGAGGGCGGGGGCGGGGGTGGGGGCGGCGAGGCGGCGGGCGAGGAGGCGTGGCCCTGCCCCACGCCGTGCCCCACGCGCTGCCCCAGCCTCGATGAAGAGAGCACGTACGAGTTCCGCCAGGCCACCATCAACGCGGCCATCAACACGGCCATGGACCGCGTGAAGACCGTTGCCCAGGAAGGCGCTAGGGCCGTGCTGGTGGACGCGGCCAAGCAGGTATCGGGAGGCACAGCCAGTAGCGACGTTCTAACATGTATCACTACTCATACATTCTTCCAAAATCTACCCTCAGTTACCGGTGCATCTCATTTCAATTTAGGTAAAGAGCATTCCGTAGAACCTCGTCTATGTAACCGACTCCCCTTTCACATCTTCCCCTGTAATCAGGCTGACATTAGGTAATGAATTAAATACTCCTCCCATAAGCAGTCAACAATATGTATTCCTCCATTTAAAAAAATCGCAGATTCATTCTAATGTTTAAAGGGAGGTCGCCGTAGCTAACCCCTTCGCATATTTTTCGAATGAATATACTCGCTCTAAACAACTGAAAAACCGTATGGCTGAGCGTTGTATAATCACCTCATTCTGCAATAAAAAAACCCAGTACGGGTTCCAGGGAGGGAAGGGGGACCCGCCACGCCCAAAAATATCATTTTTTAAAACTAAATTTACACAATTCAATGAAAATAATTACCATGTATACAACACATTGGCTCCAAAGCGATATTCTCGTTACGAATACAATTGTATGTTGTTTTATTTATTTCAAACTAACAACAAAAAATATTTTAAAAGTTTTATGAGGACTGAACTAAAATTGTCCCCACCTTCTGAAATACTTAATGGGTCTGCCTCTGGATATAATAACTGTATTTGGGTGGGATGTTGGAATTATGAAAGGTGTTGTGAATGGGAGGAAAACGTAGAGATTTTCAAATATCATCAGGTTGTAATACACTTCAGTTAAAAATTGCGCACAATCACTATTCTTTTACAAGTTCACTGGGATTCAATTTATACAAAGATTGTCCCGATAAACTTTCTCCCTTCGCTCCCAGGCCTGCGAATAGACCAAAGGTCCCTAAGACCACTCCCTCGGCTGATCGATTCATTGATTGACTCTTTCGTGTTTCCGGACGCGTCAACTGCTATGATCATTAGTCTCGTAAGTTTAGTGCATGTTTTTATCACGGGAAGTAGCGATCTCCCGCTGGATAACAAGCGGAACAGGCTATAATTTTTACTATATATATATATATATATATATATATATATATATATATATATATATATATATATATTACATTCTTCTGTACAGAGGGCCTTGGAAGTGGGGATAAAACCTTAAGTGCAAAGGTTAAATTAATTAATTTATATATATATATATATATATATATATATATATATATATATATGTATGTATGTATATATATGATCGTGAGATTTATCTCAAAATATGTCACAAGAAGAAATGCATCAATTCAGTAACATTAATAACAATTTTATCACCAATAATCGATATTTTATTGGCAAAAACTACTTACACTATAGTTCTGAACATCAAATTTTTCAAACGGTGTACGTTACAGAGTTACCTGTCTCAAAAATACTTAAAAAAAGATATTAGACAATTTGCAAAAAACAAGTATTTTTTTATTTTCAAAACACATCTGTTATTAAGACATTTTAATTATGCCTTTTCCCGTTAATAATGTTCGTTTCTCCGAAAAAAGATACAAGAAGAAATTAAAACGAAAATGAAAGATATTCTGGGAACAGCAGAACCAAATGCAAAAGAAGAAACTGAAAATAAGAGTGTTCGACAGGAAACAGAGGTGAGTTATATACCTCTAATAGTGGTGCTAGAATAGAAAATTCTTAATAGAGAGTTTTTTTCTCCTCGAATCTTAAGCATTATCTATCTTCTGCGCATGCGCAGATACACTAAAGTGATGCGCAACTTGAACTGCGCATGAGCAGAAGATTAATAGTGCTTAACGTTCGAGATGGCAAAAACTCTCTACTATTAAGAACGGCTACATAATATTACAATGTTGCTCTTTTTGCGTCATTAACTCTTCAGTCATCACAAGAAAAAGTCAAACGAAGCACCAGCAGCATTTATTTACAATAATTTCGATAGTCAGGAACAATAGCCATTTCTTATTTCTACGAAAGAAACACACATAAATAAATCTCAACTGTTACAGTATTTGCAGAACAATATACACACAACCAAGAATAATTTCACACAAGTTTGTTTTGATTACTTAAATGTTAATTTAAAAAATTCCAATAAGTATACCATAATCAGTGACCAAACTTTTTTAAGTAAAAGAAAAATAAAAAAGTAATTTTTTAAGTACATTTTAAAGTAAAAGTATAAATTAATCATTGGACCTGAAAGCCATCCAAAATATTGACTTATAAATGCTTAAAAATTAAATTATCAATATATCGCCATTTATCATTTAAATTTTATATCTGGAACTCAACAGAAACGTTGGTACAAAATTAATTATTTTAAAGCAAATATAGGAGTATCATTATAAATATATGTGTATATGTATATATACATGGGTCATTACATGTCAAATCAGGCCCAAATTTCAATTGAACTAAAACTTTGTAAATCGCTTTAGAATGAGGAAAAAACTTTGAAAATGTTTTTGTCATTAAATTTTCCTTTTACTAACTTTATTTTGAAAATTATAAAATTTCAAGTTCTATATGAGTTTTAGATGGTACTACAAAAAATTAATAAAACATCTTCAAATTTGATTTGTTTGCAACTTGTGTTATATTTCTTACGTATACCTCACACCCTGCAGGTTTAAAACGATAAACCTAATTATAAGGGCATTAATAAGGCCATATTAAGGTTAAAGTAAAAATTAAGACTTTTTTCAAAATTAATTTTCTCAAATACTCCACCTCAAATTTTTGTTTCTTTGTTATCAAATTTCAGTTTAAAGTAGTTGGAGAATCTCGATGATACTTTGGAATTTCCCGAAGTCATTAGCAGTTTAAGTTATATTTTCATTTCGTATTGTGATATACCAGAATACGATGGATTTTATTTAATGATGTTAGTTAGACATGGGGTGGATAAATGGGCATCCAATATGGCGGTATGGGCCTTAGCAACGGCGGCGCAGAGGTTGGCAAGGTCAACAAACTATACACGGGCCCTGATGACGTCAGGACGCCGGCTAGATGGCTGAAGAACCTAAGAGGGAATTGGTGCAAAAACGAATGACTGTCTGAGGTCGCGGCTACTTGGATTTGTAAGAGACGCACGGGTTGGCTATAAAAGATCAGATAGTCTAATGTTGCCGCCGTGTTTTGAAATAATAGAAGGATGGACGCCGACCGAGCCATGAAGGGTTTAAAAATGCATTAAAGAGAACATTCTGACTCGGGGTGTCGTAGAGTGAAGATCGTACATTCCGTCTCTGGGTGTCGTGGAGTATAGATCGAACATTCTGACTCTGGGTGCCGTAGCGTAAAGATCGTTTGTAGGCAATATAGAGGGAAAGTGAGACTTGTATAGCTTGTTTTCGGACTTTGTCTTGTGAGAGAAGTGATAGTTTGTTTTCGGACTTTGAAATAATTTACCAGAAGTGATTTTCGGAGGACTTGTTCAGATTTTCGGACATTGCAGTTGGACTTCAATAGTCTACATAACCGGTGGGAGAGATTAGGAACCGGGAGCGTCGGACAAGACTAACAGATAGTTTAGGCAGTGTGGACTGGACGTGTCAGCGGCGGCGCAAGACCGGAAGAGAAAAGCGGAACTTGGAATTAACAACGGCCAAGTGAGAAGCGACTACGGAGCGTTGGCATGCAAAAACGGTAAAAAAATACTGCAGTATAAAAGAGACAATTTATTCAGAAGGGGTCATGACCATCTAATTAATTGTTTTAATTTAAAAGTTAAATAAATTGTTGAATTTTGTTCTTTGGAAAAGAAAAGAGTTTTTTCATTTGTCAATCATAATTTTTAATTAGTTGAAAGCATAATTATTACATTTCAGATTCCACGCCATACTGTATAGTTGGCAGATCAGGTAATCGGCTATCGAGGCGATAGCGAGTATTTGTATCCGGACCCATCGACCTAAGCTAGCTGGATGTTTAGATAATTTTTGTTAAATCAGATAGAAAAACTTTGATAGTAATTCATGTAACCTGTTTCTGGCGCCCAAATCTTAATAAATTTGGAACAGGACATGATTACAGCCACGCTTTTGATGAGACGTTGAGAAAGGTATATTTCAAAATGGCGCGCCAACTGGGGCATATTTTGTTATAATTTATAACAAAGTGAAGTACGTTTAAAGAAATTATTATAAATTATAACAAATTGATCGAAAAGGAATCTGAAATTTATTGATTGACATATGAAATTAACTGTAATTATAAAAAAAAAGCCAAAACCATTTCATTGAGGAGAATTTGATAGTGAGAATTTTAATTTGTATTATAATTTCAAGATGGAGACTAGAAGTAAGACAGCACGTTCCGAAAATGTCGAAATAGATAATGTGGCGGCTAACGGTATGAATCCCGAAGGTGACATGTTGCGAGAATTAGTTGAGGTAGAACAGAAAGAAAAGGAAGTAGCGGCAGCTTCAGTAGACAATACGGATTCTAGTAACTTGATAATAATTAAAATGTTAGCTGAAATGAAGGCAGAAATGAATGCTAAATTGGAAATTAATAATGCTAAATTGGAAAATAATAATGCTAGATTAGAAGAATTGACTTTAGATATGAACGCTAAATTTGAAAATAATAATGCCAAATTGGAAGGTATAAAGATAGAAACGACACAGGAATTTAAGAATTTTCGTAAAGCAATATGTGAGGAGATATCGCAGTTACGGACCGATACAGCTAATGAATTTAGTAATATTTATTCAAAAATGGATGCGTTTAATTGTCAAGTAAATCAAATTCAGAAAGAGCAAAAGGAATGTTTTAATAAAATTAATTCTGAAGTTGGGGCTTTACAGGAAAATGTTACGGCATTAGCACTTACACAAAACCAACAATGTAAAAAAATGACGAACGCTGAATCGCGTATAGAATATTTAAATGAGATATCGCAACAACATGGCGACAAAATAGAAAATATTGAATTAAAAATAGTTGTTACAGATAGTAAGGTAGAACAACAGATACAAGAGGGGCTGAGGAATATTAAAACTTTGCAGGAATTGGAATCGGAAAAACAGATAGCAAACCTTAAAGGCAAGATAGATCAGTTGGAAAATGAAGTCCTAACACGCACGCAGGGAAATGTAATAACTACAGCATCCGCGGTAGTTTTGCCGAGTTATTTAAGATTCCATGGGGATATCAAGGAGCAACCATGGTCTTTCATCTCAAAATTAGAAAGCTACTTTATGATTAGTAATATTCCTGACAGGTTAAAATTGCATATGGTTGAGCAGGCAATGTCATCTAAAGCCCATCATTGGTTGACATCATTAATTCCGGAACCAACGAGTTATCAAGAATGGAAGGAGAAATTTTTAAAACGTTACTGGAATGAGAATCATAAATTTGATTTAAAATATAAATTGATGAGTGAAAAATATAGGAAAGGTGGGGCGGAAACCATGTGTGATTTTGCAACACGCAAAATTGCCGCATTCAAGGCTTGCGAAGAAGGGATAGATAATAATGAATTAACTAGAATTATTATTCGTCAATTGCCAGTCAGTATTCAAAATTTGCTATGGAATTCGATACCTGTAGATTATGAAGACTTAGTGGAACGGCTAAGCCTCTTCGATCGGACTTTGAATGGCGAATATGAACGGAATAATAGTAACGGATACCATGATAGCATGAATGGAAAGAATAATGGAACGGGAAAAATAGTTGATAATGGTAATCGCCAAGGAAATGATAGTTTAGAAGGGAAGGGCGAGTGGGGAAATGATGCCAAGAGAGAATCTAAAAAGACAGGAAATAGTTACCCACGAAGATTCAAAGATGATAAGAGACACGAACAGATAGAAATTAATGCAATAGAGCAGGAAAACTCCCACTGTTCGAAGTAAATAGGCGGGTTATTTCGAACGATAAGACTGATGAGATGATGGTTATTACAGAGTTGAATAGCATTGAGGTAGCAGCAGAAGATTTGTTAAGGGAAGATACAGACGAACGGGCGGAAAATAGCACGTGTTTGGTGTTGAAGGGGATGTTTCGGCATATACCGGTAGATATTTTAATTGACACTGGTGCAAATGTTTGTGCGGTATCGGAAGAATTATATAAGCAACTAAAAAAAGAAGGGAATAAGATTGAAGAATTACCTGCTAGAAAATTAAATATTCGTACGGCTAACGGGAGGCGCATCGAAACAAGAAGTCAGCAAATTTGGGTGGAGGTGGAAGTCCAAGGGGTGACGATACAGTTCCCTGCAATAATCATAAAAAATTTGATTCGTCCAATCATTTTGGGGATTGATGGCCTAAAGATGTGTGACGCCAAGGTCGATGTAGGTAACAGGAATATATTGTTACGAACTGACAAAGGGCAACAACATTGTTTGGGGATCAAAGATCAGGAGGGCGAAGATTTGTGTATTTGTGATATTGCAGAACTAATTGAAGAGACCAGGGACCAGATTCACGCAGCAGCCAAGTATGCGGTCGACGAAAATGGAGTAGATGTTAGCCATTCCGTTGAAACGTTAGTTAGCGAATATCAAGACGTTTTTGAAGGTTCAAAGGAGCCCGTAAAAGGATATCAATTTAAAATTGAATTGATGGATGAGGAACCCTTCAATGTAAAGCAATACCCGATCCCACATGTATTTAAAGCTGAAGTACGTAAACAAATAAACACGATGCTGGAGGATGGTATCATAAAAAAATCTATAACACCGTATGTGAGCCCGATAGTAATAGTCCGAAAGAAAGATAAGAAAATCAGATTTTGTATTGATGCTAGAAAACTCAATAGCAAAACCATCGCTCGTCATGAAAAACCGCCAAAATTGGACGAAATGGGGACATATAATTACAGGAACATTAAGCCGTATAAAAGGGACGATACCCATGACTGAATATTTTGTCCAGGAATAAATCATTGTAAATAGTATCTGTATATCATAGTGTATAATAGTGTTCGTTGTGTTGTTACATCTATTTTGTTAGAATGTGAAAAAAAAATTTTCAATTAACATGTGTTGGATATAAGACGGAAGTAAATAGCAGGCAATAATCTATACTCAATGAGATGGTTCAAAACTATGTTGGCATATTAACAAAACAAATGTAAATAGTTTAAGGCTGCAAGATACAAGATATGTGTTGTGTAAAGTGCAAAGTGTCAGTGAATATAGCGTAGTGAAGTAAGAAGAAAGTGTTTATTGTAGTCTTGTCATTTAGTTATGTTGTAGCAAACCAAATGACGCTTGGAGAGGGGAAGTTGTGATATACCAGAATACGATGGATTTTATTTAATGATGTTAGTTAGACATGGGGTGGATAAATGGGCATCCAATATGGCGGTATGGGCCTTAGCAACGGCGGCGCAGAGGTTGGCAAGGTCAACAAACTATACACGGGCCCTGATGACGTCAGGACGCCGGCTAGATGGCTGAAGAACCTAAGAGGGAATTGGTGCAAAAACGAATGACTGTCTGAGGTCGCGGCTACTTGGATTTGTAAGAGACGCACGGGTTGGCTATAAAAGATCAGATAGTCTAATGTTGCCGCCGTGTTTTGAAATAATAGAAGGATGGACGCCGACCGAGCCATGAAGGGTTTAAAAATGCATTAAAGAGAACATTCTGACTCGGGGTGTCGTAGAGTGAAGATCGTACATTCCGTCTCTGGGTGTCGTGGAGTATAGATCGAACATTCTGACTCTGGGTGCCGTAGCGTAAAGATCGTTTGTAGGCAATATAGAGGGAAAGTGAGACTTGTATAGCTTGTTTTCGGACTTTGTCTTGTGAGAGAAGTGATAGTTTGTTTTCGGACTTTGAAATAATTTACCAGAAGTGATTTTCGGAGGACTTGTTCAGATTTTCGGACATTGCAGTTGGACTTCAATAGTCTACATAACCGGTGGGAGAGATTAGGAACCGGGAGCGTCGGACAAGACTAACAGATAGTTTAGGCAGTGTGGACTGGACGTGTCAGCGGCGGCGCAAGACCGGAAGAGAAAAGCGGAACTTGGAATTAACAACGGCCAAGTGAGAAGCGACTACGGAGCGTTGGCATGCAAAAACGGTAAAAAAATACTGCAGTATAAAAGAGACAATTTATTCAGAAGGGGTCATGACCATCTAATTAATTGTTTTAATTTAAAAGTTAAATAAATTGTTGAATTTTGTTCTTTGGAAAAGAAAAGAGTTTTTTCATTTGTCAATCATAATTTTTAATTAGTTGAAAGCATAATTATTACATTTCAGATTCCACGCCATACTGTATAGTTGGCAGATCAGGTAATCGGCTATCGAGGCGATAGCGAGTATTTGTATCCGGACCCATCGACCTAAGCTAGCTGGATGTTTAGATAATTTTTGTTAAATCAGATAGAAAAACTTTGATAGTAATTCATGTAACCTGTTTCTGGCGCCCAAATCTTAATAAATTTGGAACAGGACATGATTACAGCCACGCTTTTGATGAGACGTTGAGAAAGGTATATTTCAGTATGGACTTACGAGAATGATACATATATACGCTTATCACTTGTAAATCTTGCTTTTATTATTTAGTGACTGACTCTCATACATTTTAATGTATCTGAAGCCTGTTTTCGAAGGTAGAAACGTCTATTTATACCTGATGTCCCACCGAATGTGGACCACCCTCATTGCTTACAAGGAGTACATTGGAACAATGCTCATGCTATTATATTTCCATTTGTGTGCTATTTTCGGCCAAGCGAAGGGGAAGCTATTGTTCCGATCAATTTGGTCTTAATATCAGATGATATAAATCAGAACACGGCAGCAGTGAATAATTTCCAAATAAAGCTGAAACTATTCTTGGGAACTAAAATTTCAAACGTGAGAAAAATCATGAACTTTTCGGATGGAACAAAAACTCAATATAAAAATAAGTATTATATTCTTAATCTTTTAGCCTTTATAAAAAGGATTTTAGAGTGACATCTAAGTGGCATTTCTTTGCCACGACGAATTCTAAGGGACCTAGCGATGGTTTAGGGGGAACATTCAAGTGAAGGGCGATATTGGGAACCATTCAGAAGATATTACGGTGGCCCACAATTGGTCGGATATAGGGATTTTTGCTTTCGAAAATACGCTCCAGAAACATTTAAAATGTACGTGAATCAATCACTAATAATAAAAGCCGGTGTTAGAAGATTTGTTTCTAAATTTAGCATATGGATTTATCCACTTTTTCATTGCCAGGGCCTTGTAATAAGAAGTTTTCTGCCGAAAATTCGAGCTGCATCACAGAACTTTCTCTCTACCGCAATAGCGGTATCGAAAAAGTAACTAGTGGTGCTACAGAATGGCACAGACTTACCCGTCTTGATTTGTAATTTCTTTCTACTCTCGTCTCGCTTTTCGGACTTGGCACGTACTCTTGATAGCAGCATCTATCGCCGACCAAAGTACATTTTTTGGACATTTTCTTAATTTTTCGGTTTCTGAATAATAGAACGGAATATTAAAGAATAGTAAAACTTTGTCCTAAATGGGCATTTTATTTGAAAAATTTGCAGCCGTATGTAAGAAAATGGTGTTTCAGCCCTACTGTAAATTCGAAATTTGAATTTCTTTTTCACAGGAAAGGTACGAGGCTTGTTAACTTTTTCGTTAACAGAGATAGGCAATAGTCGTTTTCCGGTGTAAATATCGACGTTTTCCTTAGCATTTCAACTTTCTCAATACTGCAAATGCAGTATGCGAGAAAGATAAAATATGAAAAACATTTCTTCAAATTGCACAAAAAACTTTTTTTCAATACACATTTCTTTTGAATCTATTTTAATTACATCTTTTCTCGTCAATGAATAATATTTGTTTCCCGGGTTAAGGTACAGGAAGAATCGAAGGCGAAGACGGAAGATACTCAGGAAGCTGTGAAACTAAACGAGAAAGGAGAAATAGTAAATAAGACGGTGTCGCAAGAGATAGATGTGAAGGCACGAGATAGTGAAAAGATCGAATTGAGGGGAAAAGAAGGAAAGACTAACATCGTTTCCACGACAATGCCAGACGGTCTGTCTCGCGTTTCCGTCTCATTACCTGACGGTGAGAAATCTCAGTTCCTAAAAATACGCCAATGGCACGTTAACAACAAAGGACATCTTGTGCTTCATTGTTCTCTACCGCTCGGCGGTAACGAAGGTGCAGTCAAAATGGAGGTAAGAAACTGAAAAATTAACATAAAATGGAAACGAGACAAGCAGTACCTTAGTATAGGCCAGTGGTGTCAAGGTCTTCTACTGATGGCAGTGCGAAGCTTCGTGGCACCGTAGCACGTCACAAGCTTCTCTGCACAACTAGAGTCGGGAGAGGGAACTATCAGTAGTAACCCCGCTGTTTTACAATACGAATGGTGTTGTCTCTTGTGGTGGGGTGATGGACTGCTTGGAGGGGCGATATCGTCGTGCCACTCGTGCCACGGACTCCCGCTCGTGGCTTCAACCTTGACAACACTGGTTGTTCCGAACTAAATTACCCGAGGATGAGCAATCGTAGCGTATAGTGGTGACATTATTACAAATAATTCTCGGAAACAATTTTTGTGTATTTCCCTTATTCATGATTTATCCGGCAAAGTAATTTAAAAAAATAAGAATAATGAACAAGATTTTTATATTGTATGTATGTTATATCTTGCTTTCCAGATGTCAGAAACACCGACCTCCAAAGACGCCGTCAAATGCCACATTGACCAGTCAGCGACAGACAATGTAGTCGCCAACCCTGTTTTTTCAACAATTCTGAAAAACGGATGCTTTGATCCGACTGTACTCTCACAACCTCCCTCAGTTCATATGGACAATTCGGAAAAAACGAATGAACCGCCCACGAATTTGCAGTTTGAAGCACAGGCGACCTCACAGGGGAATCAGGTCCCACTTGCAGCGGTTGACACTACGTCAACACCGCTGGGGGTCACGCTGACGTTCGCGCCGACGAAGTCGAAAGGCGTGGCCTCGACGGCGTCGCTGTCACCGGTCCCAATAACCATATCGACGCCGACGGTCAGCCATACGACCATGGTACCTCTCACCTCGATTGCCATGGAGCAGCAATACGTCGCCGATCAAGGTATAGTTTCCAGATGTTGGTTACCTAGGTACAGTTCCGAAGACAGGCCTACGCAAACAAGGTAAGTTTCAAAACAGTCCGCATTGTTGCGCAAAGGTAAGTTAACGAATTTGTCATATGGATGAACATTAGGTTCGTTAGCGTAGATACAGAAAGATAAGCAGGAGCATAAATGAGTCAACATCTAACAGAGAATTGAATAGAACTGATAATATTGAAACTGTACTTTTTCTAATCGGATTTTTTCAGCATAGCTTTTTACCCAGGAAAAAATAAATTTTCCAGACGAGTACTCCTTACGTGGTAGGAAGTATAATAATGCTGAAGTAAAAATGTCGACTTTTTAGAGAAAAACTCTTTTATGGGGCTTGATAATTTCTAGCTACATCAGGAAAGAATGAGAGGACAGGGAGGGCTTTATCAGGGACAGTTAGGTTTCAGGAATGTTTTTTCGTGCGAAAGTCAGTTAGTCTCACTTCTACAGAACCTAGCCGACGTAGTTGATGAAGGTGGAAGGGTCGACGCGATAGTAATAGACTTTGCTAAAGCTTTTGATGTTGTTCCACACGATATTCTTATAAAGAAATTAATAGATTCAGGAATAGACACTGGAGTGGTAGCGTGGATAAACGAGCTACTTCGTGACAGGAAACAGAAGGTACGAATCGGAAGTTACTTATCTACCTCTAGAAACGTCACGTCAGGAATTCCACAAGGAAGTGTCATCGGACCACTCATGTTCCTTGCCTTCGTGAATGATTTGCCGACAAATTTTGCTTCTAATGTACGACTCTGACTGCGTAATTTATAGAATTATCAACTCGGAGAAGGACGAGGATATTTTGCAGCGAGACTTAGACAAATTACACATCTGGGCGGAAACAAACGGCATGGAAATAAACAGTTCAAAGAGCACGTCCATCACGTTTGGTAGGGGTCGAAGTTACAAAGATACCGCGTACAAATTGCACAATAATGTTATACCTCGAGTCACGTCTTGCAAATATTTAGGAATACAGCTGGACAGTAAATTAAGCTGGGAGAATCAGTTTCGTTGTTGGGAAAGCCTGGAGATCTTTGCATTTTGTTATGCGGATTCTGAAAAAGAGTACAGTGAGAGCCAAAGAACTAGCATTTATGTCTTTAGTGCGACTCATATTAGAATATGGCGCGATGTTTTGGGATTAATACAGAATTATGCTTCAAAGGAATCTAGAAAAGATCAAGCATAGAGCATGAAAATTTACTTTCAGGGGTACAATGAATAAAGGAGTATGGGAGTCACTAGAAATAAAGAGAATAAAGTCGCGTCTCCGTGCTATGTATAAAGCATACACAGGCTTTCCAGCATGGAAAGAAATTCAAAGTCGATTAGGGAAACCTATGTATTTCGGCAGAGCGGATCACATGCACAAAATTCAGTGAAGAACTCAGAAAACGGACGTTGGGAAATATTCGTTCGCGAATCGATCTGTTAGAGACTGGAACGATGTGCCTGCGACCGTCTTTGATCTCTTTCCTCTAAGCCTGAATAAATTTAAAAGTAAATTAGTTTCATAGATGTATATATGAGTATTACAAATATGTTTAATATTATTAAATAACTAGTCTGTTATATAAAGTAAGTTTATTATTATAATAATAATAATTATTATTATTATTTATTATTATTATTATTGTTATTATTTATGCTCAGTGACGTGCAGTGAAGTGTAGTGTAGTGTAGTGGAGTGGAGTAGAGTGGTATTATGAAGTATTATGAGATTTTAAAGAAAATGTACAATTTAGGTTAGCCTGATACCGAAAAAGAGCTGTTTTTTAACCTCCGTCCAACTGCTCCTGAACAAGACTAGCGCCCAAACATTTTTTAAAGTTCTTGCCAAAATGGATACTCCCCGGCCCTTCCACTCAAAGCCGCGGGATTTGGAAAAGAATTCGATAAATTTTGGGGGTAATTTACAAAAATCCTCTGGGAAATTATTAAAATTTTCTCAAAACATGGCTCACTTGTTTTCCTTAAATTTCGTATAAGAGAAGCATGAAACTTATAAAGATGTTGTGGGTCCTTTTTGTAATGTTAAACTGCTAAACATTATGGTTATATATACTCAGTTTTCGTCCAGAGAGACCAAGGAATGCTCATTCTAGAGAAGATTCTGTAAAGGAGGAGGCGCTTCTGTTGCTCATGGGCGGACAGACGGACTAATGGACAGACACGAACACACGGACTGATGGTCACATGGACTAATGGACGTACGGAGTAATGGACACGTACGGAGTAATGGACACACAGACTGATTGACACACGGACTAATATACAGAAAAACATTTTGGAGAAAACGCTTTTCCGGTATCAGGGACACACAAAATGGGCGTTGCAATCAAAATACTGGGATTAATTTTTTGCAACATAGTAACAAATTTCTGTACACTACATTCACGAGAAAGACGAAACTTTGGTTGGTGGCGGCGCGTGCGCAGATCCGGACCTGCACTGCCTGCGGCGCAACCCCACCAGCCTGGAGGACCTGCTGGCGGTGCTGCGGGCCACCTGCGCGGCCAGCGCCGAGGGCAGCCGCAGCGGCGGGAGCGCCTACGCGCACAGGTCGCGCAAGCAGCCCGTCGCCCACAGGAACAGGGCGAGGTAACGCGAGCGCTCGCCTGCGCCATCGCCATTTAGATACTTGTTAAAAAAAACAAACTTTCACTCCGTCAGCGCTTAGAGAAGGCATGTGCGTTCTTAACTCTGGAGAGGTGGCGGTTGCCAGAGTAACGTTAGAGGTGGCGCGGGGTCATTTGTGACCCCTTTATGTTATTTCTTTATAAAATTATGTTTAGCAAGAAACAACTGCGAGATTAGTAATTTTAATAATAATCAATCATTTATAAGATCGTATTAACTTAATGCACTATTATAAAGAAACATGCAAATGAGGAATTGAAACAAATAAAAGGTCAAAATTATCATTTTTCTTTCATTTTATGTAGTGACTCCATTTACATTTTACTGAATATTTCAACGACAAATGTATCAGAAAATTCAGTTTCATTTTCTAACATTGTCTCACATAAATCAAATAATTTAATGAAAATTCTTTAAAGCCAATCGACAACTTAGGAAAAGTATGAAATTTAAGATGTTTGTATTGGTTTCACAAATATTTATAAATGAATTCTTACATAAAAATATTGAAAATCTTTCAGACAAAAGCTAAAGTATGTGGTGAAAGGTATGTGAAATGTAAAGCTTCTGACTTGCAAAATTAGGCATCTGAAGCTAAGCAAAGATACGTCGGGTCACAAGAGACCCCGTGCCACCTCCCTCGGGTTATAATTAAGAGAGCTACAGCTGAGGGCGGTTTCAGATCGTTAGGTCCACAGACAAAAGTTTTAATACTCGTTAGATATAATGAACAGGACTTCTATTGCCAACCAGGTCTAACGCGACATAAGGTCTATGCGACAGAGGATCTAATACCAAAAGAGGTCTACAATTAGAAGGTTCAATTAAATAAACACCTACGGTCTAATAGATATACAAATGTATAATAGCAAAGTTTCTATTTCTTCATTTTTAAACATCTAAAAATCAAAAGTCTATATTTTAACATTGTCAATTAAATTTTCAAACTTTTCGAATGATAGCAAGTTGCCAAAATTATAAAGATAGTGGTAATATCAACTCATACCCGACTGAATAATTTAACTCCTGTGACACTTTATGTACATTACGTACTTCCTGAATTAAAATGTATGATTCCTATTTTGATTTCATTTCAGACTATAACATACTGACGTAATGATATGTAAACTACATTTTATTACGAATTTCTGTTACAGCGTAATATATTAGACATTCATATCCGATAGACCGAAGTTTATTAGATATTTTTGACTATTACAGTAAATATTATTAGACTTTTTTTTAATTCGACCAAATTTTCATTCGAAGTGTTTTCATAGACCTTCTGACATTAAACTTTAAAAAAATAGACATTCTTTCATAAGATCTAATATCTTTAGACCTAACGACCTCTAAACCTGAGGGCCAGAAAATGAGGGCTACACAGTGAAACGAGCAGGACGTGAGATGCCACTGTTTCGCACGGAAATAGTAAATGAGCAACAGACAGGTGATGTCTCAATTTTTCTGAACATTTTAGTGCTTACGGCAATGATTTAATGCTTTCATGTGCTGACAACATTGGTTATTGCAGTAAGGTGCCGAATTCTGCATGCTCCTCTCCCCGATGTTAAGTTGCTGTGAATACAATGGTCTTTAGAGGTCAAGCTTTTGCATCAGTATAATGATTTCACATGCTCTTATAACTCTTACCATACTGTGGAGAATTATGTGAAGAGGTGGATGTTCGTGTGTTGATTGAATTCTATTGGCAAGGAGTGAATATGTTTTAGCTCAAGTCCGATGTAAGGCTAATTTGCTAATTTTCCAATTAATTTGAACGTTACCCTTAAGTGTTGGATAAATATGTATGAATGAATGTGATTTCGATGGGCCCCGTAACATAGTTGTTACCGAAGTAGCCACACGTTGCGGGTTTGGATTATGGAGTTCGCGGGTTCGATTCTCGCCGAGGACATGAAGGTTGCCATGGAATGGTTGGGTTTTTCCAAACCGCCATTCTTCTCCAAACAAAATTACATTCCTTTCCTTCCTCCCTGTCCAAAATGGATATACGCGAGGGCTAGTTTCACGGCAAATGGACAAGTCGAATGGGTTCACCATGTGCGCGTTTGTCTCCTACCGTTCTTTCCTAATTCCAATGTGTTAAAATCGCATAGATAGAATAGAGTGTGCTAAGGACGTCGGTGTAAACCTTAAGCAGGTAAACCAACATTAAATACCTCAATGATGGTGATGGTGAACAGGTCATTTCAGACATTGATTAATGTTGCCATTAGCCATTGGGCGGTGGCCAAACGTAGGCGATTGTCCGAATACGAGGCGTCTTAGACGTTTGCCAGATATATTTGGGCTAAACAATGTGGGGTAGTTTAAGCATTCCACAGGCTCAAGACTGTTTTAGGTAAATGGGTAAAAAGGCGAAAGGAGGAGACTCGTCTCCAACTCGAACATGCGTGTGTAGCGTCACGTTGGCTGCCCTGCGTAAGAGGACACGGAAGGCTCGCGTGCCTGAGAGTTTGGTAGCAAGAAGCACGGCGTTGGGGGTTTCAGGTATTTTTAAGAGCCAGGCGACGCCGGCTTATCTTGTCTGAGTTGTCACGTGGTAATATGCGACCCCCTCCCAGGCTCAACGGTGGTCACGTGGGGGTGAGCCGGCGGTTATAAATCGGGCCTACTCACCCTCGCCGCTGGGTTTTGTTCTGGAAGACCTCGCGCTTCGCGCAAAATTTAAGTCCAGACCGGAGAGTTTTCGTGCGTTGCACGGGTGACGAAAATCACGTGAGTGGCGCGGTACGAGCGTGCACTCGAGGCGGGGTCTCGAAGTTAAATGTGATGTATCTACAGAAATGTAAGATCGCGCCTGGCGGTCGGGAAATAACGGAAAGTGTACGCCGTAGCATTTCATTACTTGTATATTTTGTAAATAAAACTTGTATATACTTTTTTATGTCTGTGGGTACATAAGTATGGTCTAAAACATTTTTTGGTTGAGAGAGACGATTCAGACATGTCCCAGACCAAAAATTAATATCTTCAATGGGAAAGTCTGACTGACCTAAAATCAAATCACCCTCCCCCGCTTCCTAGGGGTGGCGGAAGCAACTTTGAAATCCTAAATGTAAATTTCCCCCAATTTTTCATTAAAGGATTTGATTTAACGTAGTTAAATCAGCGCTGAAGTACGATGCAGAGAGTTTTGGAGAGTTGTGCTCGTCTGCGCAGCGCGCGGCGGAGGGATAGTTGCTGGCGGCGGCCGTGCTCCGTGCTGCGCGCGCTGGCGGCGGCGCTGCGCCTGCACAAGGCGCCCATCTGCGCGGACTGCGCGCTGCAACACGGCGCGGCCACCACCGACGCCTACGGGGCCGACTCCGCCTCGGAGGACGAGCGCCAGCACAGCGACAGGCTGGCAGGTAACATTTCGGCCCACTTGGATTTGATGCACTTGATATTTCTTTGGTCAAAAAATAGTCAAATCTGTATATGACGTATGGTGGAGGAGATTATCTGCGCATATTTTCTTGAGGTCCAGAATTTAAAAAAAGAGTGCGAGATTAGCAACATTACTTGAAAAACTGGACATTTTCGTTCCTAATTTATAGAAAACATAATTGCAACGGTAATAGAACTACAGATGAGATTTTTCTGTATTGCTAACAAAATAGTAACTCACCCTCAGCTACAGTCCCACCACTAAAAGCAAAAGGCGTGCTCAACAAAATGTGCGCATGGTGAAGGTACATTTACGTCCAGAAGTAAAACAAGGCGCCATCTCAGCATTTGCTCAATGGATCAGGGAAACTGGACAAAAACCTGATCGAGATGGGGTTCATTGACCCGAAAGCTGAAGCACTTTACTTATTACAGGCAGATTAGCCCTTTGACTGCTGTAGATGTGTTTATACTCAAAATATTTCCGTGTGATGGATGTATTCTTTCGCTCAGTCACGTTGTTGCTGGGAAATTGTGAACGAAATCGTACGCTGAACTGCATGTCCCCGGGAGCCTCTGGACGAGTTTGCTTGCGCAGACGAGCTTTTGGCTATCGCTAGGACTAACTGATAACTGAGATGCCTTGCGCGGTATCTGTGTGTAGCTGTGCATACAGCTCACAGCGGGGCCTGCAGCGAGAAGCATGACGCATTACGCTTGACTCACAGTCGGCCGGCCCCTAGCACTTAAAAAGTTAGGATAACTAATGTGATTGCTGATTGAAAGGCATCTAAGGCACGACATCTAACGGTGTTGTGTTAACTCCTACAAGCGGCTGGAAAGATGACGACGATGACGAAAGATGCAGGAAGATAAAGTTGTATTTTGGAGAACAATGGGCTGTTCTGACGTTTCGAAAAGGCCGTCGGTCCCAATCTCTCCCTTGCAGGGGCATCTCAGGAGTAACTTCGCTTTCTTGAGTTTCTCGGCTACATAAGAAAGAGTGCACATTCAGGAGGAGGGAGGTGACTGGGAGTCATTCGGGTGGTTTCCGGTTGGGTTTCGGTTTCTTTGTGGCATTGATGGCTTATTCTGTCGGAACTGAGGAGAGATTCGTCACGTACCCAAAGTATTATAATAAAACAGCTTTACAAAATCAGCCACAATGTAGTATTCTACCTCATGACACATTTATTAGTGTAGGTCCTGAAGAGCTTTGTTATGACTTTACCAAAGCCAACGGCTGTAAGAGAGTAACATAGAATAACATACAAACAAAGTTGTCAGACCTGAAGACATGACACATGTTTCTCTATGTAGATCGATGCGCTGAATCCGAATCTGAAATCAGAATTCCTACCCTTTAAGTTTTTTTCGCGAAAAACGGAGGTTTTTCGCTATATTAAAAAAAGATAGAAGATAGTGACGCAATTCTGGCTTCGGATTCAGCCCGTCGACATACATAGAGAAGCATGTGCCAAATCTTTGGCACGACAACTTTTTTTATTTTATGTGCCTCTGTAATTAGTTCCTAATCTGTGAACAGTGAAGAAAAATAACTCCGTATTTGCATCTTGATTTCAAAATTTCTGGAAAGTTTTCTTTTAAATATTGCAAAGTTAATCTAATTTCATAGTTATCCATAGAACAACTGAAAATTTTCAACTCTATACTTCCAATCTGGACAAAGGTAAGATAGTCGTTCTAAACTATTTGCCGTAACGGTTATTAAATGTTGTACATTGTGATATCGATACAAAAAAATACGATGTACTACTGACATATTTGTTCTTTACTCTGTGGCGAGAGACGTAGGGCTCATATCTTCATATTTTTTCGTTTGTGACAAATTCAACGCAACATAGAACTATCTAATGTGAAGCCTAATTTTTACTGTACGTGTTTTATGTCTCCCACAGGACTTCTGTGTAACTATCCAGAAGCATCTCTTACAGGGTACGAGACATCCCAAAAGCGGTACCAGTGGAGTGGAAACGAGACGGACGGAAGCGAGGGCGAGACCGGAAAGAAGCCTTCGACGGGAAGGTCGAGGAGCCCCCAAGCCTTCTCGCCTCGCGCCAGCGAGAAGGCCATCTTGGTGGACGCGGGATGCAACCCGCGAAGCGCGGAGGCGCACAGCCGCACTCCACCGACGCCAGCGGAGAACGCCCCCTGCAAGTGCCCCGACGGAGCCTCTAGCACGGGGCAGACCCGGCACTGGCTGGATGGCTTGGTGGAGCTCGCCAACCAACAGAAGGCAAGACAACCTTAAGGCTAGTCGCGAAATGAGCCGCAGAACCATGACGTGACGCAGGGTCACTCGTGGTGAGTTTGTGATAACCATTGTTTATTGGGCCCGCGCTTGTCCGCTCGTGCGCAGGTCCAAATAGCAGTGGTTATCAGAAACTCTCCATGAGTCCTTCCCGCGTCACGTCACGGAGCGGCGACTCATTTGTCGACTACCCTAACTCTCCATTATAGCGGCGGCTCAAATTGTGGTGTAGTGTTTTCCACAATAGCACATCATCAACTTTCAAAAAAGTGTTTTGTGAATTTCTAAAAAAACTAGTGGTGCTACAGAATGGCACAGACTTTCTCGCATTAGTTATAGATTTCCTTGGGCCTGGGCTAGCTATTCGGAATTGCCACATACTCTTGCAAGCTGCCATCTATCGCCGCCGAAAGCCATCCATCTGTCGCCTGCCATGTATCGCCCCTTCCCCTCACTTCCCTTTCTGAAACTCTAGGAATCTTCATTGTGTGACTAGTTAGTGGAATACTCGTAATCTTATGTGCGTGTCTATTTCCGGTGTGCGTCATTACCGGTGTATGCCAACAGGCGTTTTCCGGTAGACTACGCCTTTGTAATTACGTCAGGTTTTTTTGGCGCTGTATTGCCTAATATTGTGAATTATGAATTCGAAAATGAATAATAAATACTTTGTTTTGTATCATTTAAGTTTGGATCTGAACATTTACCAATCATAATCGGCGATCATAACAAACGTCGCATGACGAGGTAGTACTGCGGACGCTTTTTGAAAGCTATGTTTGTGCAGCACCAAGCATGTCTGCAGTGAGAGTCAAGTTATTTAGACGTATCTTTAAAAATCTTTAAAAATGTGTTTTGTAACTCCATGTAATACATGATCAGTCCATTAAATTAGATGTTTCATTGTAAAAATTAGTTTTTTTCTTTATTTTTACCCAAAATAGTCTATCAGACTATGCCCTTGTAATAACGCTTGGTACAGGTCGCCTTTGTAATCTAGAGTTTAGAAACCTTCCATAATTAAAATGATCACGGATATTTTGAGTTTATTCATTATTTATGGATGCGCATTACTTGTATTTAAATGTTGCAGCCGTCCACCAAGGATACGAAATATAAAACACGTAATGTTTGTTGCAGGAAAACCAGTGCTCAGTGGAGAGCATCGAACGGGACCCTTCAAGTACGTGCAACACCTTCATGAAACTCCGAATGACAGAAAGTCCAACACCTCCTCCAGCTGGGAAAGAATTACCGCAGCCTCATAAAGCTGTCGCCAAAACGAAAAAAATCCAATTACCGCCTGCGTCCGAATGCCCGTGGTGCCCGCGGAACGCGGCCACCAACTGCGCCATGTGTCAGAGGGCCGCGGGAGCGCAGGAATGTCCGTGGTGTCCGCGGAACGCGACCACCAACTGCCCTATGTGCCAGAGGGCTTCTTGGGGCAAAAGCAGCTGCGCGTTGTGTAACCACGTGGCCTCCAAGAGCAGCACGCGAATCCTCAAGAAAGCCTCCACCGTCAGCGCGCCACGAACTGTGCTGCCATCTACTACCGACAGGAAAGGCGACAAAGGTCACGCGGCGCCCGTTCGACCCAAACCAGCGCCCGCGAAGGCAGTTCCTCGTTCCCGCAAGCGACGAGCTTCCAAATCCAGTGACCGCAGCCGCAGCGCGCATCGACCTGTGACCGCGAAACACCGTTCAGTTTCCAGCCGACGGCGCGCGAAACACCGTTCAGCTTCCAGATCGCATCAGAGAAAACTGCGCTCACAGTCACGCTCCCATCGCGGGACACCTCGGTCGACTTCGCAGTCGCTTCGTAGGAAACAAAGTGTCTCATCAGCGTCTAATCGAAATAGAATTCGCTCATTGTCCCAACCGCAGCGTCGAGAGCTTCATTGCCCACCCGAACAGTCTCGTGGGAGATCCCGTTCATTCTCGGGGTTGTACCGCGGAAACCAGCCTTCAACCTCTAGCTCGCTACACAAGCTAAACCGTTCAAGATCTCAATCTCACAACAGGAAACACCGTTCGACTTCCAAGCAACGCGGGGCGTCGCATCGTTCACTTTGGAAAACTAACCGTGGCCAACTGTCTGGATCGTCCGGTCGTCTTACGACACGTGTCCGGACCGGCGCCAGGCGCAGGCAACTGAAACCCATACCACACCGGCGCAAGACGGGGCAGCGCGTTGCATCGAAACGACGCGGAACCGCGCAGATTGCAGGCAAGCCCAAAGGGCTGAGGCGGCCGCAGGGGATTCGCGCGATCCAGCAGCGGCTGGCGAGGAGCGCGCACCACGCAGACAGCGCCTCGTCGCTCTCGTCGGGCTCTTCCGTATCGTCGGGATCGTCGGTATCGTCAAGCTCGTCGCAAGGGTCGGCGTCGTCGACGGACAGCAGGGTCGTGGCGCTGAGGCAGTACTGCCAGGGACGCGACCCCACGTCCATACGTCAATGCATCCTGCGTGAGATACTCAAGACCAAGGCGGAGGACCTCGGGCCTCGCTCGCAGCCCTGCTACGCGCTGACCGCGCACAAGGCCGCGGCGTCCACCGCCTCTGGCAGCAGGGTCAGGGTGATGAAAAAGGCCAGCAAATAGCTTTGTTCTGTTGTCAAGAGGGTTCTATTGAAACTTTGTGTTTGTTGTATCCCTTGAGACCTATTTCTAAAGGGAAACTGTTAAGAAAGCTTAATAAAAATAACGTGTATTGTAATGAGCCAATTATTTAACCAAAAAATTGAAGATCAAAACAAGTATGTCTTAGTGTGTCGTGTAATTGGAAAGTAACTTTTACTCAGTAGTTCTTTATATATCTTCGAAAAAATCCTGAAGTAAACAAACTAAGAAAATATGTGGGTCGTGATGTGCTGATATTGGTTAACGACTTTCTCACTACTTTCGATGGCGTATAGTAGAGCAGATTCAGTCAATTTAAATTCAGGAAGAGCTGTAAAACGCCATGCAGCAACCTCTTCTCTTGCCTGTCTCAAGATTCGGTTCGATTCCATTCACGCTCGACCAAGATGATTCTTTAACGTATGTATAAACAATGCGAAAAGCCACACTCACACACAATCTAAAACAACCTGGACCGAGCTTTCAAAATCGGATCTCAGGCAGTACCGCGAGGGGCCAACATAACTGGACAATTTAACGTTGATGGATGATGTGACAGCTCTATTGTTGGGTGGCTCGAGCGGAATATCCGTCAGTAGCTCTTAAAATTATCGCTCGACATCAAGCATGCGGAATATAATCCCTTTCTACAATGCGATACTTGTCTCATCGCCAGATCATTTGTTCTATCAAAAGCATATAAGTTAGTTCCTGCATACAAACTATTTAAGTTTGCGTCATGATTCGGAACCGAAATAACGTAGACCTCGTTCTGGTAACCTAATGGAAATGACCCAATATTTTCTGCAGAAACACTTGTAGCTACACTTCGGTCATATAAAATTGTGCAAAATTTACATATAATTTGTCTACATAGGAGAAAGCTTAAACAACAAAATATTATTACTGAAAGAAATCTCGTCAAGGACAAGTCTAATAATTACTGTACTTTTTTCAGTATCTGAAGTTTCAAAAGTCTGCTCTACGATTTTTCACACCCATTTAAATATGTTCATAAAAATATTATCGGAGAAGACATCCCAAATAATAAAGATCCGCGAAACAAATACCATTAAAATAACATTCCTTACATCGCCAATTAGTTCAGAGTTCGGTTCAGAACACTTGTTTTAAGAAAATTATAATTAAAACTGAATAATTAAAACTGAATAAGTGAAAATGTAACATTCATTCAAGATGTGGACAGGTAGCCCTTCCCATTTACAGCATAGATTGCCAACACTTTTCTAAAATATCTTCATTTTGGACAATACAAATTTGTGAGTCTGATACTGGTAGAATAACTGGTCTTGTGTCGTTATTGAAATACACTGTAAACACATTTTCCCCAAATCTGCCTCACGGTTATTTGAAGTAAAATGCAAGTGTTTAATTTATTTATTTAAATATATTTTATTATTTTAATATACGTTATTTAAATATAAGTAAGTACAATATTAGAAACACTAACATGAACAAAGATGATAGCATCTTAATTCTTTCTTTCGCTAGGTAATGAACAATAACGATGATATACGTAGAAACTCCATTATCCCTGACAAAGATGGTGGGCGACGGAAATGCGAAATAAATTTTGCATTCGTTCAAATATGTTAATTTAAAGGCAAATTTAGAAGAAGAAAGAAATAACATTGTTTTAATGACTTTTTATTTCTAGCATTTCCTGCAATCAGCTCAAAATGCATTCAAAACTCAATTGATGAAATTAGTTTTAGCAAAATGAAGTTACACGTTAGATATCTATCACTGACTTTTTTCAATTCATTAATGTAACCATTATGAAATAGACGCCAGATAATCGTATTACTGGCTATTCGAACTGCAGACATCGGATACTTCATAGTACATATTTTGAAACGTTAGGCATGACGTCATTATTCAATACTTTAGCTACTATACGTCACGTTTTCTTGAGCCACGGAATAGCTACCCCATTTCTTTGCCAACTTTAGTTGAATTAGGAATAAATGATAGCAACGAGCGATGTAGACAAAAGTCTTGTAATCAGGAATTTTCACTCCCGAGTAATAGAAGCTACTTTGCACCGAAAACCGAACTACAAATTCAATATACAATTTCTTTTGTCAAAATAACCAAACTCTCTACTTTTCTCACAACTAACGAAATCAGAACTCAAGAAAACGTGCGCGGATAATACTACCAACTATTGAAAAAAGTACTTGAGTTTTCAAGAAATACCGTTGGATATCATTTGGATCACTTCTACTCACAAATACAATAATGTGTAGAAGACGTTAGTAATGTAAATTTTAACAATGATAGATCTATTTTTAAAAAATGCGTTCCAGTAATTTTGGGCGAAATATTGGCAATTTTACACATTTTTCCTTTCAATTTTCTCCTCAATCAACGAACTAAGAAAAACTGGAGCATGTTCCATTTCTGGCACACTTTCTGAATTTTTTGAAAATTGCAAACTGGTAACATTCCAAAAATATAAATGTAAAGATAGAGATCTTTTTCCTACAATCTGCTCTAAAATGTCAGATCATTAAAAAGTACATGTCTTTGAAGAAACTAGCAGTTTTCACGCAATTTCTGCTTGAAGTTAATGAAAAATTAATAAAAACGTTTTCTTCAAAACCGCTCTAAATGTTTTCATAATTTTTTTTCTCCAAGGATAGAACAAGGATCGCGTAAGAGAATGGCGCAAGTTTAATTTTTTTTAACTGTACGAAATTTCACAATTTGCAAATTTGAAAACAATGCGAGAAAATGTGCTGTTGTATCACCACTAGTTTTTCAACACATGATAACAGCGAAAATAAATTCAGCAACAGGTTACTAACACCATTGAAACCCTTGAAAAAGCCTTTATGGGATTTTTTGAAGTGACTAGAGCACCCGCGGCGGGACAATTTTGCCTCCCATCTCCCAACAGAACGCTACCTCAACTTCCGAACCACATGCTACATCTGTGGTGCAGCCCTGAGTGAACTACGGCGACAGGATAATCCGGGCACCACTCTCACAAGGCAAAAGGACTAATTATGGGAAACAGATTATGCTGAATATTCCCCAGTTTCCTTTGCTCGCGATGATTTTCATGTTATTTTTTTATTCAGTTTTGTTTATGAACTTTTTTTCTTAAAGGATGGTTATGTTACCATGGCACTACCCGTACATCCACCTCTGATAAGAGAATGAACTGGTATCCAATGTAAAAAACTATTTAGAATTACAAGAAACATAAATTCCAACACATAACTGGTTGGCAACGGCTGATAATCCGGACATGGTACACAATAAGTAATTTGTGTCCCCCAGAAAGAACAGATCACCTCAACGATAACAAAAGACCGTAAAATTAATTGCAGCAAAATACTAGTAATTTTGGATTTAGCAGTTGGCAATATTGCTTACCCGTGCCTGAGAGAAATTTTGGTTGACATATTCTAGAAAGCAGTGCATATTATCTAGCATGAATGAGAGTAGTCTTGTTCGCTGATTTGCTAACCTAACTTTTCTTTATTCAAGCATTTCTGTTCTCCAATTCAAATCAAGCATCATTCTTGTTCATTCACCGACATTGCAAGCTGTATTTACCAATTTTCCTGCATAGTTAACTATTCTCGATGAAGTTTTTGCAGTATTCACAATAGAAATATTGGAGCTAAGAAAAATTGAATTTGACCACCCAAAATTTGGTACAACGAGAATATTTGAATATCTGGCGCATTTAATATAAGGAAATTAATTTTCGCTTTTATCACTAATACTAAATATGTGAGACCTGAAATATAGAAAGGCACCCATTTTGAGAGATCTGTTTGTATAAAGAGGTCTGGGAAAGATAGTATTAACCCATATTTCTATATTTTTTGTCAGCTAGAAGAAATTCAAGGTTTTTTGTAAATTCAGACGCGTTTTAGGCCTGTATATTCTTTCTACTTTCAACACTCGTACTTTAGGTCCACGAATGCGCGCCTTCGTCTATGAATTCGACGCGATTTACTAAAATATAAGGTTTTGTTTGTATTTACGAAATGAAGGTTAGCGCCATTTTTCGCCGATACCTTCATATAACAAATTCTTACAATGGAGATATGTTTCACGTAATATTTTTATCGAAGTAAAATATATTGAGAATTCCACAAAAGGAAAGAATTCTATCTCTTAAAATAATCTATGTTGGAAACACTGCAATCTTTTCAATAGTTAAACAAATGAAACTTTGTTTTCGCCTGTTCTGGCCAACTGTACAAAATGTCTTATCAATTTGATATCTACAGTGATTTTGCTGAAAGTAACACCATTTTACATAAAATGAAGTTATGCAAGAAAGGTACGTTCAACTAACAGGCTTTTATTGTGAAATCGCCTCTTAATTTATTATCTTCATTAAACTCAAATGTTACAATCCTTCTGAAGCAAATAAGTATTCATTTAAGGTTAAAAGTCTCTATTACGTCTCATAAAACCCTTAATAATTTAATATAATGATAACAGGATTATCGCTGTAAAACAACTGAGATAGCATTGTTACGATATAGCAAGGTAAATATAATCTGTGTGAAAGTATTATAAAGTCAATATTCTACTTAGAAAACTAACTTGTTATTTATAATGTCTAATTTTGTTATTACATAGGTAAAATTGATTCCTCAGACAAAGCGCAATTTACAAGGATACACATAGATTTTAACAATTTTAAATCTTCCAATAAATTAAACCGAGTATGAGAACGTTCCCAAGTGTTGGAACTTTTGAAAGGATGGGTTCCAAAATGACTCAGGAAGGTGCATTGAGAATAAGGGCTAAGTGGAAAAACTACTTCGTTTAGAATACAAGATTACTTTTTAAGTTTTTGTATTGGAAAAGTTTAATTGCAAGGAAGTACGCAGGAGTTTAGAATATCATGCTAAAAACTCTTTTTAGAATATTTACACAGCCTACAACTGATAAAGAAGTAACAATTCATACTTACACAGTCTACATTCCATCATCTTTTTCGTTTCTGTAGGATTGAATTCTGTGGCATATCTCAATTTCTTTTCCCAAGATGTTACGGAAAAGATTATATTCGTTTATATTTACAAATGACAGTAAAATGCAGTTGCACAAATCTTACAAACTGTGGCGTATCTCATGTGATATTACTCTGCTCTGATATTACTGTGCTCTTGTGATATTACTTTGTTCCAAAACGAAAATAATGAACCGCCTGTGCCACAGAGTGATTGCTTCAGTTTCGCATAATAACTAATGATTACGCCTAGCCACGTACAATGCGAAACATCAACTTAGAGCGCGTAAGATTCACTATTTTTTTATTGTTTTGGGGCATATAAATATAACAGGGCCATAGTAATTAGTGTTTACGGTAACCAGTGTGTACGGTACTTACCGAATGTCATAATTTATTTCCTTTAATATTATGTTCAAAGTACGTCAGGTCACAGTGCAATAAAAAACGTAATATTTGGTAGTGAAAATAAAATTATCTTTTCTTTTATTTCATTTTGGTTAGTTTGTGAGGTGAGAGACGGACTACAGGTCAACAATTTTAATTTTTTCTTGACTTCCAGATGTTTCCTCGTGTGATACCATACAACGCAATGTACACCACCATGCATTGTGGATGTTTAAACAATTGACAATTTATTTCTGGAGAAGGCGCTTATTTCCTTTAGTAAATTGAATGAAAAATGAGCAAATTTACCAAGAAATTCTCTTTGGACGATGCGCAGTCACGCAGTTCCAGGTCCTTACGCACCGGTATGGCCAACGGAAGACTTCCCTTGAAAGCAATGGAGTGAACTCACCTCTGTTTCGAAATTAGAAACCTTGTTGATGAATTTTGATAAGTAAAACATCTACTTCATTTTTATTAACAATTTTGGTGTCGTTGGGTTTTACACACCATTCGGTCCGATCGCAAGTTTGCATGAATTAGAATTTTTATTTGCAAACAACTCCTTTGCTTTGTGAAGATTTTCTGCTTTATGTATTTTTCTTAAATGTACAATGCTATAAATGTAAATGATCAATTCTCTTTGCAACTTATATTTTTTTCTTTCCATTATCGGCCAATTCTTGCTAATGTTCATTATGTCACGTATTTCGATATTCTGAAAATATTATTTATTGCTATTAATAACATTTTCAAATCATTTGCAACGTAATTAAAGAGATATGTAATGGTCTGTTTTTGTAATAAAAAAAGAACTGGAAACGTTCTTTTAATTGAAGGGAAATGTAAACGTGGAATTACACAAACACTACCCGACGCTACGTATACATACCGGACCAAAGGATAGTCTTGTCACACTTTATCTTCTTATTTGCAACTAGCTCCTCAAATCATACATCTCAAAGGCATGAAAGTCTGGTCAGACTTATCTTAAACTTTTCTTTATCGCAGAACTGGATAAAAGCAGGTCCTAAGCTCCCTGCAACTCACGCGCTTCTTTCATGCGCAGTTTACGGACATCGCCGCCACGCGGGCAAAGTGCCGAGTCTGCAGAACATTTTGAAAGTGATCGGCACCCTCTCCACGCCCGTGTACAACAGCGCGGACTCGAGAGGACGGCCAGCGATGGAGGCGCCAACCCACCCGCCCTCGCGGCACAGCCGCAGGTCCTCGGCCTCCTCCAACGCCAGTCACTCGCAACGATCAAGGTTGGGACACGTAGGACCGAGCATCAGACATTTTGTATTCAATTTACATACTCAACTCCATGAGTGGTGTGACGGGTACAATAATCATTTCTCAACACAGGTGAGGGAATATGCCTACACTTCCATGGACTTCAATAAAATGACATTTTGTATTCAATTTACATACTCAACTCCATGAGTGGTGTGATGGGTAAAATAATCATTTCTCAACACAGGTGAGGGAATATGCCTACACTTTCATGGACTTCAATAAAATGACATTTTGTATTCAATTTACATACTCAACTCCATGAGTGGTGTGATGGGTACAATAATCATTTCTCAAAAGTGTAGGGAACATGTCTACACTTTCATGGACTTTTCTTTCTTAGGCATGTTATCAGTGTAAGTGATTTGCCTTCCAGTGAATGAAGAATGATTGAATAATAATGGTAGGGGAATAATTTGATGTGGCTTTAATTTTTTAATTAAATGTACCAGTGGCTCGCAATAGCAAAAATGCTTCTGAAGAAAACCACGAATTATTTTTCCAAAATGTAGCACGCATAATGCTAAAGAACAAGGAATAAAATGACTCACAATAAATTAAATATTTTAACCAAACTATTCTTCCCAAATATTGCAATAATATATTATAATAAATACGGGTAAACAATACAACAGGTCTTTATATATCAAGAATATAAAATGTTGCTGTTCCGTAACGCAACACGTTACGAAGCGAAGATTTAATGGCCGGCGGCCTCTTCCTGAGAATCTTGCTGTCGGGGGTCGTCTCCTTTGCAAGTAGTGAACATCATAATTCATTGGGAATGCGGTATATGAGAATAGATGAAATATCACAACATTTACATTTTTTAGCCAAATAGAAACTGGTGCATTGTTTTTGGATTTTTCCGAAGTTTCTGTGTATTTAACAAAACCGAAGACACCTCTCACATGGCGAGAGTTTGCATAATTTTCTTTCAATTCTGGACGCATTGGAAATTAGTAATACAGATAGCAGTACATCTAAATTATTTTCATTAAATCGGTAATGCCAGCATTGGAAACAATAAATAGACCAAAATATAAATCGAGACTGTCCGAAATACTAGTTATGGTTATAATTATTAGTTATGATAGCAGTTGACTGTCAAAAGCCTTACAGTCGATCACTAGTCTCACAAGACAAGACTGGTAGATGCCGTGTTCCACTTATGAAGATTTGTAGAACGCCTTCGGCTTATTCGATTTGGAAAATCATTTCAGGCAGCATTAATAAGAAACAGCTCACTTAGTAATCGAACTGTTTTATAGTATTCAAATATGTATTTGGTATTTGTTATGCACAGTTCACACAATTATCGTCACCAGCATCACCATCACCAAGGCAATCACCAGCACTCCAGATTACAGGGCAAGGCAGTGACCGATCTACAAGCGTTCCAAACGAACATGGAATATCAGAAATATTGTGACGTTCCCATTCAGTCCGCTGCCAAACATCAGAACCATTCTCACCCGGCGACCTCCATAGCCCCTGGTGTGGCAGCTGCTTCTAACAGTAAGGAGAAAGCGCTTGAAGATTTGAGAGATTTTTTTAACTTTCAGATTGTAAACAAAGACATCGGAGTAAGTGAAGTTTAATTTGGTTCTTGCGGTGGTGGTAATGTAGCCAACTTTAGATCCTCTTGTTTGTATCATATTTCCATGTCATTCACTATTAAGGTTGGGGTATGAATGACCGAAATATTGGTGAATTGGTCTAGGAGGGGAAATCTCTCTCTTACTTATAACCAATAATATAATAGTTCAAATTGAAAGAGCCCGATTTGAATTTTTTTAAATACAAAAATAAATACAAAATAGAGGCGTTTTCTTGGCAACATTATTATTTAAAGCAATAGCAGCTTTTTATGGCTTAATTAAGCATCATCAGTTACCTGAAAACATATAAAATTAAAACATCCAGTTATGAAGTAATTGATAGGTAACTGATTTAGATTCACTCAATTACTGTAGTATTACAAATTATTATCAACCTCCTTTTCTTTCCTTTGTTTCGCTTGATATTTTGTGTTGATTACAATTATTTTAAAAAGAAAAACAAAAAGTACACATTACTTAACTTTCAACTACATATTGCTTTATAACTGAAAATTTTGTATTTTATATTTTCTTGCATGTAACTGACGACGGCTAAAACATGGAATGCTGCTCTTGTGTTAAATTATTATGTTGTTTAAGGCAATATCTCTACCAATACCGAAATACACGAGGCCGCAATTGAGGATTCTCTCCCAAAATATCGCGCTACGTGTGAAATTTTAAGAAGTAAAATGAGAGTATTTAACTTTTAAAAAAACAAAAACATGAGTGAATCGATATCTTGAAGTATATGGAATACAGAAAGACAGAAATATTTCTTGAGATGCTTGATATATTGAATTTTGTCTACTGTGAAAATAAATTTCTTCCAGATATCCCGCATCGGCAGGACGGTCTCCCTGCGGCGCGCACCCCAGACAGCAAAACCAGAAGCGCACAAAACAACTATAACAGCAATAACATTAACAACAATAGCAAAATCAACAATAAAAACGACAATATCAACAATAACAATATGCACACTAGCAACAGCACGCGTAGCAACAATATCAACCAATCCAATAGCTACAGTAAAAACACCAACAAAAATAACGCCAGCAACGTCCACAGTAAATCCAACAATGCCAACAACAATGGTGTTACTGCTGTTGATATTCAAAGCACCAACATCAGTAGAAACTCCAACAAGCTTGGTAGCACCATCAACAGTAACACGAGCGAGGTGAACCCGAATGCGGGTTGGATCGCCAACGAAGGCGAAGTGGGCGGAGGCGGAGGCGGAGGAGGCGAAGCGGCGGGCGAGGAGGCGTGGCCCTGCCCCACGCCGTGCCCCACGCGCTGCCCCAGCGTCGAGGACGACGACACGTACGAGTTCCGCCAGGCCAACCTCAACGCGGCCCTCAACTCGGCCATGAACGTGGTGAAGAACGTGGCGAAGGACGGGGCCATGACACTGCTGGTGGACGCGGCCAGGCATGCGGCCTGCCTCTTGGAGGTACTTGTTTTTTTTATTTAAGGTCACTTTGGTCACTAAGGTCATACAGCGACCACTATATTAATATTGGGGGTAATGGAAACGGTATACGGACACATACACACACACACACACACACAAATATCCATGCCTTGGGCGGGATTCGAAACCGCGACCTTTCTGAAAAGCAGGTACGGTTCTTCAGCCTTGGCGACCTCGGCTCTCCAGATAAACACAGTATATTGTCGGGGAGGAGTTGTTTTTATTACGAGGTTATGGAAATGTGAAAATTTATCAGTTTAATAATAGATTTATAATATATTAATAATCTATTTGTAATAAGGCTTGGATTCGTTGTGATTGATAAGTATCTATATTGAATTGGTAAAAGCTCTTACAATTTATTATTTTAAAAACTTAAATTAGTTTCAGAACTATACTTATCAAAAAGTATGTGAAAAAGTATTTTTGCAGTTTGCTCAACATACTTTGTTTGCTTTTTTCTAATATATGCTATTCCTTGATTGTTATTACGTCATTTTTCGTAAAATAATACTAATTATGTCTTTGTATTCTGTGATAGGTTCGTGCGGAGGAAACTATGGTCTCCAAGCTGCAGAACCTGGCACAAACAGAAGTAAAATTGGAAGAGGAAATTGCTGCTGAGGCGATAAAAATTAGTAACAAAGTCAAGTCGTTAGAACAGAAAGATAATTCAGAAATTAGGAATCCAGAACCCCGAGAAGAAACGATGAAAACGATTGGAAAAGAATCACCAAAAACCGAACTAAAATTACCGAAGGAGGACTCAACTCAAAACAAACATTACATAACATCTCCAAAGGAAATTAATGAACTCACGAAATCAAAAGAGAAATCAACATCGAAAGAACACACACAAGTAATGCATAAAATTCCATCAGCCCCAGCAAAGATCCACGAAGAAAGGAAAACGAAGATGAAAGATATTAAGGGAGAAGTAAAAGCAAACGCGAAAGAAGACAGAGAAAATAAGACAACGCCCCAAGAGTCTGAGGTGAAGGCAAGAGAGAGGGAAATGATTAAACTGAAGGGAAAAGAAGGGAAGACGAACATAATTTCAATTCCGATGCGAGATCGTCTGCCTCGCGTCGCTGTCTCATTGCGTGACGGTCCGAAGTCTCAGTTTCTCAAGATCCACCAATGGCATATTAGCAAGGACGGTCACCTTACGCTCGGCTGCTGCCTGCCTTTCGGCGACAACGAAAATCCAGTCAAAATGGAGGTAAGAAGCCGAAAAACTAGCATAGGTCTTCTACTGGTGGCTGTGGCACGTGTCGTGGCACCGTAGCATTCCACGAGCTTCTCTGCGCAACTAGCGTCGGGAAATGGAACTATTACGAGTAGTAGTAACTCCACCGTTTTACAATAGGGACGGACGGCGTTGTCTCTGGTGGCGGGAAGATGAAATGCGTGGAGGGGCGATTTCGTCGTGGCACTCGTGCCACGGGCATCGACCTTGACGACATTGGCGTAAAGCAAACCAGAGATGGGGCAGTACTTTAATACGATATTTTCCTTCTCCATTGCTCGTGAAGGAGCGAGCGAGTGAGGGGGGGGAGAGAGAGAGAGCGTCAGCAAGTGTTGCAGAATCACTCTTAGGCTCTTGATTGATTGATTGATTGATTGATTAATTATATCGTGTTTCCGGGTGCGTCAATTGCTATGGATGTCGATCTCTTAAGTGTAGTGCAAGTTTTTCACGCTGAATGGTGAGATTCGACCCCGACGTATACATCGCTTTCTGGGGTTTTCCCAGAAAGGGATCTCTACCATCAGAGTATCGTCCCATCGGGACAAGCTCTAGCACTAAGCTCTTGACTTGTCTTCCGGCATAAATGATAGTGTGGTCCATGTAAGTGTAAACATGTGTAAGTAAGGGAAGATAAAGAGACAAGGAAGAGAAAGGAAAAATTGCGCGCAGTTTGTGGTCCGTTTGGTAGGGTACGACTCCGCCATTCGCCTGGCACTGATTGTAAAAATCATGGAAAACTACCCATCAGAGCAGCCGCCTGCTAGAATTCTCCTCCAGGCAGAAGCTGAACTCGGCCTTTGTATCTGGTATCGAAAACTGTGGTCCCGTCGGGACTAGAACCTAGGACCTTCCGGTCCTAGCACTAAACTAGACCGGTTGACACTGACCTCATTTGGTCCAGGGGTTTATTGAAATCTGTGCTCTCGAGTCCCTGCTGATAGTCGAATAACTGAGTGGTTCGGTGGAGATCGAGGTTGGCATTTCGGATTTCAGAAGGATTATTCATGTTTAAGAGAAAACATAATTCAAATTAATAACCTAATTTGAATTGTTAAAAATGTGAGATCTCGTGCATTTTCTTCTTCGTTAGTGATATTACATCAGGTGTCAAATCGTGTGCAGCAAAGCGAAAATACGAAAGGCGCTTCTTTCCGCGACCTTTGCCCAGTGCGGCGTAGTAAGGAACGCAATCCTCAGCCCCCGACACGTTTACTCGCGCGCAGGCAAAGTGGCGGCCGCGGTTGAGGACGCCCGAGCCCTGTAGAACCAAGCTGAAAAAGGCCGCGTTCCCCTAATTTTCTTTAACAGCTGGCAGGTTCGAGATATGATTACCAAATTTTCCTGTAGCTGGGTGAGACACCACTGCCGTCTAAAAGAAAATGCAAACTTCCCTGAGGTTCAAAGACGAACTGACTGTATGTTTAAATCGCTACACTTTGTTATATTGACAGTTGGGGTGATCTAGAGCCTCCACATTCAAATCAGGAAGCAATGCTGTTTTTTCACTAGGTCTTAAAACACTGTTAGAAATTTTTAGAAGTAATTTCTTATTATAAAGTGCGTAATAATAAGTATTATATGTTTTTATATAATTAATATTGGAAGGCAGAAAAAACAGCCCATCCGTTGGCAAATAATGTAAACAAAATGTTCGGAAGTATCTGATACATCTCAAAGTTGTTAAAGACACTGCCATGCGGATGTTACATAACTTCCATATCTCTCCTCAAATAATAAATGTTGTGAACACACACCGAAAGACAAACTTACGAAATCATTCTTTAAGGGCTTAAAAGCTTACACATTATTTATTATACTTTGTGCGGCATACGAATCTCAATAAAAAACAACATGGAATTTATTGTCTTACTGTACCTTTATTTCCAGGTGTCGGAAACACCGTCCTCCATAGACGCAGTCAAAAGCGAGACTATTCCAGCAGCGACAAACAACAACGAGATTGTCAGCCCCGTTGTTCCAAGAATACTGAAAAACGGATGCATTGAGCCTACCGTTTTCGCTCCGCCTCTCGCAATTTATACGGTCAATTCGGAACAAACATATGCACCGCCCACGGATCTACACAATGCAGCGCGAGCGACGACCAAAATGACCACACAAGGGAACCCAATTCCAATCGCAGCGGTCGACACGACGTCGATGATGACGTCGACACCGCTGGGTGTCACGTTAACGTTCGCGTCGCCAAACCCCATGGACGGGGCTACGGCGGCGTCGCCTACGCTAATTCCAATACCCATATCGATGCTCATGGCCAACCATACGCCAGCCATGGTACCTCTCAACACGATTGCCAAGGAGAAACCATATGACTGCGATAAAGGTACAGTTCTCAGATGTTAGCTACCTAGGTACAGTTCCAAAGTGAAACCACGATAGAGTCAAAGCCCAACACAATGTTTCACTGAGATTAATTAACGAAAATGTAATATGTATGAACATTAGGTTCGTTAGCGTAGATATTTTAAAAATTCACTACCGATATATTCCAGACTATCTAGTCCTATGTTACCGTTCTGAGAGAGACAAATTTTGTAGATAGTCTTATTAGCTAGGTCGAACGATATTAAGACTCGACAATATCATGATTAGAGTATTTTGTCTACATTTATCGCGCGGTTCTATGATGTTATTTCCCCGCTAAAATGTAGGCGGACAAAGCAGTGGTATAAGTTTAAACAATTGACTAAGACAGGGCAGTATCCTTGCTATCGCATCATCTTTTCAGCCAGAGGGAGCAGACTGGAAGTTATTGGCTGAGTTGTTATCACCTTATGTCAGGGTCATGGAAGATACAGGAATTCGAAACTCAATATCCTTTGATAACTGACAATGGAAGTGGAAATTACACAAAATGATAAATTCAAATCCTGACTTGAAATTACTCTAAAAAGTGAAAAACATTATTAGTGGTTAAAAACTGAAAATGTAGAATTTTATTTCTCATTGGCACAGATTTCGTCTTTGATTTATTACAATTACGTCCAAATACGTCTTGTGACGTAAAAAGAATTTCGTTCATTCATAATCATTTTTTCTGACAAAAGGATGAATTTGACAGCGGAAGATTTAGAAAAATTGTTAATTGTTAACTCTTACAAAAGCCAATATAACTAAAAGTAAAGTAAACAATTTGATTGTGCATGTTTTGTCCATTTTTACCCTGCATCGTGGATATTTGTTTATCTGATAGGGCATGTTTGCATGCATATTTTAGCATCTCTATTAATGACGTTTAGCCCGTGAAGGGAGGTAACGAGTAGTGTGGTAATTTTTCACGGGATAACTAAAATTAAATCAAGCAGACATTTCATCTGATATTTCGTTCCTATTTTCGTCCCAAAAGAGACGTCGTGGAGCAGAACTAACGAATCTTCCTCCTCATTACAGACAAGTAGGAGCTCTGAAGAGTTTAACATTTCACAAAGAAATTGGACATTACTGATTGATAATAGTACATTATGAAACGATGATGTAATGATGGGTATTAATACACGAGTGTGAAATTGCGATACGAGCGAGTACCGTAAACTTCACACGAGTGTATTAATACCCATTACATCGAGTTTCATACGGTACTTTTTCTACGACTTATGGTAACTTTATACTCTAGCCTACACGCACAGATGGCTTTGTTTTACCAGAGCGCTTGCGAGGGACTACAAAAATTCCGGGATTAATATTCCGACGTCACCATTTTCGCATTTTCTTTCATTTCTTGAAATGTCAACACCACCAGAAAGAACCACCAATCACTAAATATTTTAAATTAAAGAATTGGCCAGTTTTTAAGGACAACCACACGGCAGCAGCAAATAACACAAAATGACTCGCGTGATCTCGCGTGGAGATCTTAACGTCACTTAAATGTTCTCTGCAATAACTACCACTGCGCTAGTCAAATACGATCGAAGTGATATTACAATCCAATTTATTTTAACTTATATTTCACGTAAAAATCACTACTAATAAAAGAAATTAAGAATGAGAAGCATAAAATAATATTAAATGCAATTTTAATATACACACTCGAACGAAACATTTACTGCAATGATTCTCAATGATTAATGAAGTAACAATATTGGTTTGTAAGTGACTCTGTGATTGGTCAAGAACCTGTATCATAATGAAAAATGTATCGAAATGACCATCATTATGCAACTGGTTGCAGCCATCCAATGACAGCATTATAAAATGGGAGTAGAAAAACATATTTTTCAGATCACTTTTTTTTGGTTGCTTTCTCACTGAGAGATAATCTTATTCCAGATAAAAGGCGCTCTGAAGTAGATATTGATAAGTCCCCACTCGTGCATTTACAAATGTGAGAGAATTTTATACGAATTCTGTTAATTAAGTGGTCAACAGATAAAGCATGTTCATTAAATTTATTAAAGAATAAAGTTTCGTTGGTGGCGGTGTGTGCGCAGATCCTGGCCTGCACTGCCTGTGGCGCAACCCGACCAGCCTGGAGGACCTCCTGGCGGTGCTGCGCTCCACCTGTGCGCCCAGCGCAGAGAGCAGTCCGAGCAGCGCCAGCGTCGGTTCACACAAGTCGCGCAGGAAGGCTCTCGCCCTCCGGAGTAAGACGAGGTAACAGCAGCACCAGCGGCAGCGCACAGAAGTCGCGCAGAAAGGCTCTCGCCCTCCGGGATAGGACGAGCTAACAACAGCGCCAGCGGCGGCGCACAGAAGTCGCGCAGAAAGGTTCTCGCCCTCCGGAGTAAGACGAGGTAACAGCAGCGCCAGCGGCGGCGTATAGAAGTCGCGCAGGAAGGCTCTCGCCCTCCGGAGTAAGACGAGGTAACAGCAGCACCAGCGTCGGCTCACACAAGTCACGCAGGAAGGCTCTCACCCTCCAGTGTAAGACGAGGTAACAGCAGCGCCAGCGGCGGCGCACACAAGTCGTGCAGGAAGGCTCTCGCCCTCCGGAGAAGGACGAGGTAACAGCAGCGCCCGCGTGACATCTCTTTCGCTGGTTCTACTACTTCCGGTTACCACAAAAGCACATATACCACCATTTAGAACTATTTAATTGCTAATTAGTTCCGCAATTTTTTTCTCTTCAAACGTCAGTGTAATGGTGAGGCAGGTAACGTAATTAATGGTGAGGCAGGCAGGCCGGATGGCCGACCGGCAGGAGGGCGTGCTCGGCAGCTCACTACTAATTACACGGACGTTTGAAGAGCAAAAATTTAAGTTTTGTGTAATTAATTAGCAACTAAATAGTTCTACGAGAAGAGAAGAGACGTAATATGTTGGATGTCCTGGTAAAGAGACGTAGTAGGTTGGATGTCCGGGTTAAGAGACGTAGTAGGTTGGATGTCCAGGTTAAAAGACATAATAGATTGGATGTCCTGGTAAAGAGAGATAGTAGGTTGGATGTCCTGGTTAAGAGACGTAATTGATTGGATGTCCTGGTAAAGAGACGTAGTAGGTTGGATGTCCGGGTTAAGAGACGTAGTAGGTTGGATGTCCAGGTTAAAAGACATAATAGATTGGATGTCCTGGTAAAGAGAGATAGTAGGTTGGATGTCCTGGTTAAGAGACGTAATTGATTGGATGTCCTGGTAAAGAGATGTAGTAGATTGTATATCCGAGTTAAGAGACGTAGTAAGTTGGATGTCCTGGTAAAGAGACGTAACAGGTTGGACGGGCTACAACCTGATGGCGTATTTCGTGATGTGCTGCGCAGCTTGGGGCGGCGGTCGAGCGCCAGGCGGCGGCGCTGCGCGCCGAGTTCCGTGCTGCGCGCGCTGGCGGCGGCGCTGCGCGTGCACGCGGCGCGCATCTACGAGCACTGCGCGCTGCGCCACAGCGCAGGCGCGGGCGCGGACAACCCCTACAAGGACGCTTCCGACTCGGAGGACGAGCGCCACCACGCCGCGGACGACAGCGACGACAACGCGCGCAGTAATACGCGCAAAGGGGCAGGTAACGACTGGAATTTCAGGCAAAAACCCACTTTCGAAGAGGACTAGTCATTAGAGAGTTGCGTCGGTAAACTTCTCGTGGTCTGTACCGAATAGAATCGATAAAAATCGTAAAAGGTATATAATCACTGGATAGCGATATATTTCATTTGCGGGGAACACATCAAATATAGTCAGAGCACGAGAAAATACAGCTATAGGAGCAAAATGAACCGTTCTGGTCATATTGCGCTTGCGGCGCCATTCTGTTTTGTGAGGTACACAGCGCATTGTCTCTCTGGATCTGTTAAGAGCTTAGAGTTCGAAGTTATGATCTAGAGGCGACCCAGTAGCACACTCGTTTCGAATACCTCAGTCGTTCGTTTTGAATTGCTCAGTTCTACATCAACAGAAACTGAAGTAATGTTACAACGATTTTTGTAGGTAGGTTTGGCTGTAAGAAAATATCTGTTTCCACGAAGTGATTGCACGATGGCAACAATTTTGAGTTGTAAACAGGCGATAAGCGACGAAAAAGAATACTAACATTGGGTTAATAAGTATTTTAAAAACGGAAGTACTGAACGGTGAAATAGTCACTTTTACTTGAACATAGATAAAGAAAAAAATATATGATAAGATTCGTTGCTGACCCTCGCAATTGTATACAACTGTTAACTAACCGCTAAGAGTTTGCCCAATTTCTCCTTGGCTGGCCGACTGAGAGCAAACCGGCTTAAGGTGGCTCAGAGCGTCAGTCAGTTGATGTCACTGCAGTACCTCTGAATGGGGAGGTCTTTTGTTTCAGTTTGCTTTGAGTCCTGACGGGCCAGGATTTTCGAAACTAGTTTCATTGCAATTCAGCAGTTCTGGAGGATAATGCTAGCGCCCAACTGATCTAATCATTAGTTTTTCGTGTTTTTTCTGATCATCATCATCACCAGGCGAATGCCGGAGCAGTACCCAAACAAACGCACCACGGACCGCGCATGTACTTTTCGTACACTCCCTTGCCTCTCGTCCCTTAACTTACACAAATACATGTACTACACTACCACACACGTCGGGAGCTTAGAACTTGTCCCGGCTGGGGGGTGCCCCGCCGGGGGATACTTGGTTGCTACACCGATGGCTACACCGAGTAATGGCCTTAGCAGTAGACTCTCCCGAAAACACTAACCTAGTGATGTCAAGGTCTTCTACTGGTGGCAGTGGTACGCTTCGTGGCACTCTAGGATGGTAGGAGCTTCCATGTGCAACTAGCGTCGGGAAAGGAAACTATTAGTAGCATCCCGGCCGTTTTACAATAGATGGCGTTGTGTCTTTTGGCGGGGCGATTTCGTCGTGGCACTCGTGCCACGGACTCCCCCTCGTAGCATCGACCTTGAAACCTGTGGCGTCGTCGTAGCGAAATGACAACACAAAAATAAGCTCTATGTGTAAATCTGTTTATTTACAAACGTACAGCTCTCGGGATATGTTCGCCAGTACCTCCGTGACTCCCACGCACCTGTCGTTGGGCTAGTGCATCCCCCACCTTGCCGCTTTACCGCGCCGGTGACCCGACACCTTTGCTTCGCACACGCCGTGTCTCAAGGACTTTACACCCGTCTCGGGCGAGCATACACGTCTGCTCATGAGGTGCTCTCTATACGACCTGCCTACTGCCTCTCCTCTGCTAACTTATTTTGGCGGTCACGTGATCGCCTTCAGTCCTCTAAAGGCCGCAGGACCACATGTCGCCCACTGGGGGTCCGGTGCCCCTGCCCGCTCCCCTTGCGTCACGGGAGGGAGGCACGGAAGTTTCCACTTCCCAGTGCCTTTGTCCGTCCCATGTGTTGACAGTGTGCATGCTCAGCCATTCGAAGATCTGGCTGCCATGTGCCGACGTTACATGATACTGCACTAACCAATCAATGACTAGAGAACGGATTTTTATGTAATTACATATTTTTTGTCTTTCTACTTATCCTTCTCAAAATTGTAATCTTGGCAAATCATCGCCCTCCTAACACAATATCGAATTTTTTCGTTACATATTTTTACATATTTAGTACTATATGACATATTTTACATATTTTGCAGTTTTCACAGTATATTTTCTTATTTTCTTCAATTTAATTCCATATTTTTTATGAAAATATGTATTTTTAATCAGCATTTTTACTACATTATTGGGGAAATCTAGGTGTCCAAAATATCATTGACACTACGTTTTTTGATCTATAACCTTAATTTTCGAGAAAAAAATTGCCATCGTCGACGTGAAGATGCTACAGTGTATGTTTCGTGGTCGTAGATCTCACCAGTTTGTGCCAATTTGTGCTATGGCGATTAGTCCGGCTGCTAAACTACGGTCCTGGATTACAATACATGAAATTTTTACTACCGACGAGAAAGTTGTATGATGTAAAGTGAGCAGTTTTTCTAAATGTAATTTCTTGCTATGTAAATGGTTTTTAATTTAAAAATTTTAATATTATATATTATATCAGATTTTACATATTTATTACATATCTTTACTGTGTTCATTACACATTAATGTACATATTTTGAAGTGCACACTGACAAAACTGAAGGGTCCGCGGGGCCACGCATTATTTCTGTCAATTCTAACTTTTTTTGGTCTAAATAACGTGTTAATGCATTAAACAACTGAATTTTCAAATATATTTATCTCATTTCGCGTGTGAGATTTGTTCCCGGGGCCGTCCTCCATATACTCTGTATGTTAAAGCATGTTTGTGTGAGTTACCAATGCACCACGCGGCTCCAAAGGAAAGGCTGTGCGTGAGTTGTATGTACTTCACACGGCCCCATTGCAAAAAGGCCACGTGAGTTATATCTAATTCACATGGCAGCCAACGTGTTAATACTACATATTTTTCCGGTCTCTATGAATGACTCGCCCAGTGGCAGGGGGCAGAGCCAAGAGGAAAGGCGGCAAGGCGCCGGAGGAGCGGGCGCGGCGCGCGTGCAGCGGGCGCCGCAAGCGACGGCCGGCGGGGGACGCCGACGCCGGCGCCGACGCTCGCGCCGGCGCCAGGCGCAAGGACAGGGACAAGGCGACCGCCACCGCCACGTTGGTGGACGCCTGCGTCGCCACCGCCGACGCCGCCATCGGCAGCGACGAGTCCCTGTGGGCCGACACCCTGGACGGACCCTCGCTCCACGAAATGGAGATGCTCAGGGTGCGCTTCCGGTTCGATCAATCTGTGGTCACGGAGTAAACGTTCTTAAGTCAATTTTTGGCGAAATTGGGTTATGTACGGAAACTACAAGTTAAATATCTATATTTTAGTTTAGTAAAACGACAGAATTTAAACTTCTGTCTCCTTAACGAGAAAAAAGCGTTGGGAAATAGCGTTGAGCGTAGTAAGAAGCGTTGGCTCAATAGTCTAGCCCTTCTTTTCGCCATACTAAGATTTTTGACTTAAGAACTTTTACCCCGTGACCACAGCAAGAATAAATGGTAAACTAGCCGGCCCCATAGTCAAGACCGCTAAGGCCAAGTGTGTCGTGGCGATCTCGGACTGCAGTCGAGTCCCGCCTCGGGCATGGGTGTATTTGTGTATGTCTATATGTGTGTGTGCCGTCCTTTCACCCCTCAGTATCATCATTCATCTTCCATATCCCCAAGGCTAATAACCCTGGAGAGTAAAAAGTAACTCTGCACCAACAGCAAACTGCGTACAACACGCGGACATTTTCTTGAGCCCCAAAATATATATCCTCATTCCTTTACAGCAATAGTTGAATTCAGGATAATGTTAGCGACGACCGTTGTTGACGAACTCTTAGACCACAAATGATCACTCTTGTTTATTAGCAACCATTTTTCAATTTAAAACTATCAATAGATTTGGTATAATGGTCCTGCCGTCGAAATAGCCAATACTCTGTTCGCAATTCCGCAACTCGTAATTCCTCTCGCATCCGGCGAAATCAGGGCTCCAGAAAACGTGCGCTAAAAATAACCAAGAGCGCTGAGACGGATGCGCCGAGCAGTATCTGCTCTAGCGGTGGCAGGTTTATATCCCAACTCGAGGGTGGGAATTTTCTTGTGTTTTGAAGCTACCAAGCAACTCTGTGCCACCTTTCAACCCCCTTCCTTTCTTTCCTGACTGCTTGAGTGCTGCTAGAACGTATGAGTATGTGCGCCCTATTACGTCTTTCAACCGGACCATAGGTTCAAATTCCGCTTAAGACATGGACGTTGTGTGTGGTGACTTCACTGTCCTTATATCACCTATACCATATATCACCTTGGATGTATATATTTCCCCTCTCAGGGTCAATTCCCCTGCTAGATAATTTTTTAGTCAAAATCGACATTGTAATTGTGGCCAATCGTGAGAGTGATTACTCCAATATAAATATATCCCCAATGAGAAACCAAAGGACTTCACCACCATCACTACCTACACCTTGATCTGCATATCCACCTCCATCATCAACTCCACCATCAACTTCCTATCACCTCCACCATCACGATCACCTTTTCCATCATCATCACTTACACCAGAACTATCGCTAATGCACTATATCATCATTGCACCATACCGAACTTCTACAAAGAGTGAACGAGTACACATCGGCGAGAATAGCTCCTCTACAGTAAGTTCTACCATCTGGGTTTGAACCTCCCATGTCTACCGTTTGATTCGTTAAAATTAACAAATTGATTCGTCCCTACTTACATTCCTATTTAAATATTTACTGTAAAATATACCTCACTAACTCTTTTGAACTGTAACCCATTCAAATTTGTGCAAAACTGTTGCGAGAATAGCTTTCACAAAAAACCCTTAGCGGTAGAGAAGGATATTAGGACTTCTGAGAGCGAGTAAATCTACACGTTTTGTTCATACGAAAATAAAGGATAATCTCAGCCCTTTTCCTTTCGAATCATTGGGAAAGTATGGGAATGCACCACGAAATCTGGGGCTTCTGAAATAATTACATGTTTAACATTTTTAACCCTCCAGGATTCGCACTTCTGATAGAGAGTTTGAAAAATATATTTTTGTCAAAAGATAAGATAAAGATCGATAAACGGAATTATAATGCTGATTTTTAATAGATTTCGTTTTTTCCTTATCTAATGGTTTCAGTTACAAAAAGTCAAAATAATTTAATAAATTTCAGGACTTATCTATTGCCAATGCAAACTCTCATTCTGTATCTGCGATATGTATTGAAAGAATATCCTACTATATGATAATTATTCCATGAGAATCTTCTAGAATGCCATATTTTATCTCTGTTGAACAGTAATATAATCGATATCAATTCTTTATTGTGCTTTTAAAGAAAAAACTGAGAATAAATAGTGTGCTATAAAAATACCTCTTGAGCTAAACATTCTAAAGCCGAGTTTATTTAATACCAAATACTAATTGTTTTATTTCATTATATTTTTTAATTCTACTCTTTTTACTTTCCCGTATACGTACGTATACACGGAGTGATATACATAGTATAGGGAAAGTTGTGTAATGCTGCGCGAAAAAATGGCCAATTTTCGGCGGAAAAAAATTAATTGCCGGGCCGTGAAAACGAATAAGTGGATAAAACAAGTTGCTAAATGAAGAAAAAAAATCCCCTAACACGAGGTGTAGCAAGAAATCCTGTTTTCTAAGTCCTTGATACCGAAAACCCAATTAAAAGGAAAACGTCCGTCTGTCCGTCCGTCCGTCTGTCCATCTGTCTGTCCGTCTGTGAACACTGCTAGCGCCTAAACCATACGTACGATTTCTTCCAAAATGGATATTCTCCGGTCGATCGGATTCTAGTCGAAGCTTTGAGATTTTGAAAAAGATTCTTCAAAATTTGGGGGTACTTTATATGACCCCCCTCCCCCGGGCATTTTCAAAATTTTCTCGAAAACGGCTCCAAATTTTTTCTTTAAATTTCTTGAATGAATAGAGTAAAATACTCTTATTATCATAGCATAGGTCCGATTTTCACGGTTAACTCTGAATTTTCAAAAATTTTGAAAGTTTCAATTTTTTTCGGCGTTTTTCTCCAGCTACAAAATTGAAGATAGAGATTTTTTCTTCAAATAAATTTTTTTCTGCATATTGACTTCTTTCATAAAGGTCATGTAAATGTTTCTCAAAATTTTAGTAGTTTTCGTGGAATATTGCCTGCAATATGTGCAACATTAAAAAATTACAAAAACAAGATTTTCTCAAAAACGACTTCAAGTTTTTTCTTCAAACTTTTCGTAGGGATAGTAGTAAATGTACTCTATCAGATGACATAAAAGACATTTTGATATATCGGTTGGTTTTTTCAAAAATTACGAAAATGTATTTTTTTGCTTATCTCTCACGTTAATATTTACATTATCGGCGAGTTTTTCACATTATTATAATATTTATAAGTATATATGCTTTGAATAATGTCAAGTAAAGTTTCTCGAAAATACTACCGTTTTCTGTGAAAAGTAGCTCAAATTTTGGCATTTTCAGAAATGCTCAAACGCCATTTCCTCATATATGGCTGCAAATTGTTTCTTGAAACTTTTGTAACAGATAGTGATAATTACACTCGTTAACATGACGTAAAGTTTATTTTGAGTTATTTTTCTGTTTTTTCAAAAATTATATAAATGTAAACTTTTTGAAAGATCTCTCACATTTTTAATATGCACATTACCAGCATTTTGTAAAGATTAGCGTGTTTGTGAGGGTAAGTGCTTCAAATAACTTCAAATAAAGTATTTTGAAAACTCAAAACTTTTCTGTGAAAATGAGCTTCAAATTTCGCATTTTTAGTAGTACTAAAACGCCATTTTCTCTTAAACGGCACATAATGTTCAAAAGAAAATTGCCATTTACGGCTAGGTTTTTGTGTTCTTTAATATTCTGAAATTAATATTTTCGTTCTTCCGAAAGGAAATCGAAAAATTAAGAAAATGACAAAAAAATGTACTTTGGCGGTGATAGATGGTAACTGGCAAGAAAGAGTATGTGGCAATTCCGAATAGCTAGCGAAGACCCAGGAAAATACAAAACTAATACGGGAAAGTCTGTGCCATTCTGTAGCACCGCTAGTTACTACTTGTATCATTCGAAAAAAAATTACTTTCATTCAAGTAAATATCAAATAAATATGAAAACTCAGTGAATTTTAATAAGAATGATTGGATTTATATGTTATAAGTCAATTATATATGTCAATCTGATGTAATTATTGTCATCGTCATCATAGAGAGCAACAATTATTAATGAAATAACCGTTTTGGACGGATAATTACGAATTAACTATTAATATTCTATTTCCTGTAATTTTAGATAAAGGCGGAGACTGATAACAGGGAGAGGTCCAGAAGAAGATCAAGAGCAAAGATGAAAGCAAGAATGAAAATGAAAGTTCGAGCCATGGCGAAGGTAATAGCAAAAGCTAAGGAGCAGGCAAACGCGGAAAAAAGAGTAAAAGCAATTAGAGAAATGCACGACGCTGATGAAATCTATAAAATTGATGAAGAGACAGAGACCGAGACAGAAGCAGAAGCAGAAATTTCAATAGAAACGGAAGTGAAAGAAAAAAATGAGCCTATTATGTCAGAGACCGAACTAACGGCAAAAGGAGATGAAATAAGACATGTAACAACATCCGAAGAGGAAACGTCGAAATGCGAAACAGCAGCAAGAAAGGCGGAACAAGAACAACAAGAAAATGCAAAAGAGGAAGTTGAGAATAACTCAAAAATCACGCCAAAAGTTCAACAGACCGAAAAGCCGTCAGTGAAAAAACAAGAGGAGGCAACTGCAAAACGTAAGGTGAATTTCGCGGAGAAAGTGCAGGTGAAGGCTGTGTCCCCAACGGCGAAGCTTCAAGCAGAGGCGAAGGCGAGGGCGCAGGCGCAGGCGAAACTGAAGATGCAGGTGTTGGCGAGGGCGAAGGCGAACTTAGAAGCAGCGGCGAAGCTCAAGGCGGAGGCGATGGCGCGGGCGAGGGCCGAAGCCCTGGCCAAGGCGGAGGCGCTGAAGAGGGCGAAGGAGGAGGCGGAGGCGATCCGCAGGGCGTCGCAGAGGGCGAAGGAGAAGGCGGAGGCCAGGAAGCGGCTGGAGGCGAAGGCGCGGGAGGCGGCCGAGAGCGCGGAGCCGCACGTGCTGCGCCGGGCGGCGGAGGCCGTGCTCAAGGCCAAGGCCAAGGCGCTGGCCAACGCGCAGGCCAAGGTCCAAGCCAAGGCCAAGGTGCTCGCCAGCGCCAAGGCGCGGTCTAGCAGCAAAGCAAAATTGGTAGAGGTGAACCCACAGCAGTCGGACAAGGCGAAGGAAGTAGCCAAGCCAAAGGGCGAAGAAAAGACCAAGGCCGAAACGAAGCCCAAAGAAGAAGGGAAGGCGAAGATCGAAGTAAAGTCCAAAGACGAACTGAAGATCAAAATCGAAGAAAAGTCCAAGGATGAACTGAAGGGGAGAGTCGAAGCAAAGACCAAGTCCAAAGACGAAGTAAAACAAAAGGAAGAACCTAAACCGAAAAACGATTCAAAGGCCAAAGAGGAAGCAAAGACGAAGCCTGAGTCAAAACTGAAGGCCGTATCTGTTTCTCCAAATAGAAAGATCGAGCAGAAGGGAAAGGAAAAGACAAAACCAATACCTGTATTGCAGGTGAAGGTGACACCGAGAAAGGCAGGAAAACCCAAAGAAGCGGAAGAAGCGAACGCGAAGAACACCGACACCAAGGCGGACGAAGCGATCGCCAAGGCCATGCTCGCGCTGCAGAAGGCGGGGGCCCTGGCGAAGGCGCGCGCGCAGGCGAGGGCGGAGTCGCAGGCGAGGGCGGACGCCGACGCCAAAGCGAAGGCGGAGGCGGACGCGGAACGCAAAGCGAAAGCGGACTCCGAGGCGAGGGCGAAATTTCAAGAGAGAGCGATGAACTTCATCAAGGCAAAACCCTACCCTCTGTCGTGCTTGATGGCGATCATGGAAGAACCGGACCACGAGGGAGCCGACGAGAAATTTTACACCGAACCCGCCAAGCGCGTCTCCCTCGGGTCGGCCCAGCCGCCGGGGAAGCCCCGAGGCGGATACGCGAGCGAGAAGGCGAAGGAGCAGCAGCCCAGCCGCGAGGAGGAGAAGCCGGCGGCGGCGAAGGCGAAGACGGAGGAGGAGGAGCAGCCGGTGGACGGGGAGGACGTAGCGGCGCCGCACATCGCGCTGTCGCTGTGCGACGGGCGCGACCACTGGCCGCTGGACATCTCGCAGTGGCACGTGTCGGACGAGGGCCAGCTCGTGCTCAGCTGCTCCATCTCGCACGTGGACACCGCCGTCGCCGCCGCCCCCGCGCCCGTGCCCACGCCCGCGCCCAGCGTCGGGAAGGTGAGATCCGAAGCCGGGCAGCTTAATGCACCGACGGTGGACAAGAAAGAAGTCGTGCCGAAATAGTACATTATGAAACGATGGGTATTAATACACAAGTATCGTACACTTCACACGAGTGTATTAATACCCATTATATCGAGTTTCATACGGTACTTTTTCTACGACTTTTATAAGTTAAACGTTTCATTAAATCGTTTCGTGGAACTCGACATAAAGGATTCACCCAAGGCCATCTAGCGAACGCTCCCTAACCCTAACCTCGCATGTTGCCGCAGGTGGCTCTGGCCACCTGTCCGCCTGCGAGGGAGGACTGCGCTAGTCAAATACAATCAAAGTAAAATTACGATCCAATTTATTTTAAATAACATTTCACGAAAAATACAAATAACAAATAACAAAATACAAATAATAAAAGAAATTAAAATTGACAAGCATAATAATTATAATATCAAATGCAATTTTACTGAACACAATCGAACGAAACATTTACTAGAACGATTCTCTATGATTAATTGTCAATACTTGGTTTGTAAACTTCTTTGCAATTGGTCAAGAACCTGTACCGTAATAAAAACTGTATCGAAATGAGTATTATGCAACTGGTTGCAGCCATCAATTGGCAGCATTGTACAGTGAGAGTAGAAATAAATTGTCATAATTTCTCGTTATGTTCACTCCGGTTATTGTAGTGATATATTATCCCCAGATTGAGATGCATTAAAGGATACCTCGCCTCGTCGTATAAAATCATAGAACATGGATATAAAAAACAGCATTTTCTGTAGTTATTTTCTCTTGTGCAGGTGACATCATTTCGCCTAGCCCACTCAAATTATCTTATTTTCCAGCAACCAGTGAGTTTTACGGTGAATGGCGCATCAGATCGCATCAGAGCAGTCAGCAAGCGTGTAGGACAGACACTAGCTCCGACATTCACAAGCAGATATATCACATCACCCATTGTCATTGCACCGCCAGTATTAGCAGCGCTTCCGTCGACGCCGACATCAATGCTAACGTCGCCGTCTCCGAATCCAGCGTTGTTGCTGGCCGTGACAACGGCGGAGGCCACGGCAACGGCGGCGCAGCCCTCGCCGCATCCACCCCTGCCGCTTCCACACGCGTCCACGCCAGTGGCTGTGGTAAATGCGCCGTTAGCGCCGCAGACTCGGGCGTCGGCGACCACTTCGCAGGCTCCTCAGCTGCCTGCGACACCCACGCTCAGCACCCAAGGTATACATCTCTGCGCCGTTAATTTTATTTGGAAGAAAAATATCTATCTTCAATTTTGTAGTTGTAGGAAGATGCCGACAAAAATTCTTTTGCAATTTTCGAAAATTCAGAGTTTTTAACCAACATGAGACCTGCGCCATTCTCATAAATGACTTTCAGACTATCCATCAACAAAATTTAGTCAAAATTGTTCGAGCCATTTTTTAATTTTGAAAATGTACCAGGAGTTTAATGTAAAGTACCCTCCAGAATTAAAATATTAGTTTCAAATTCAAGGGACCACGAGATCACTAAGATCGATTGGGGAATATCAATTTGGAGAAAATTGGCTGAACGGTTTAATCACTAGCGTTGTCAGGTTGACGGACAGACGTTTTGCTTTCAATTGTTTTTTCGGAATCAGGGCACACAAAACAGGGATACTGGGTCAGTCAGAACGCTTTAAGTCACGTATTATAGGATTTGTTTCTTAATTTAACAACTGGATTATCCACTTGTTCGTCATCAGGACCCGGCATTGAATTTTTTCTGCCAAAAATCCGCGGTTTTTTCGCGCAGCATTAAATGACTTTCCGTATATACGTACGTACACGGGAAAGTAAAAATGAACTTTGGGCGGCGATAGAAGGCAGCTGGCATGAGTATGTGTCAAGTCCGAATAGCTAGTCGAAACCATGGGAAATAGAAAACTAATACGGGACAGTCTGTACCATTCTGTAGCACTATTAGTTATTTTTATCGTTTGTGGTTTATCCTAAATTAGGACAATGCTCATATTCCACATTAGAGACATCGCGGCCCTATAGCTTTCAAGATGTTCTTTATATAGGCTGTGATATTTTCTTAGATATAAACTAACACATACTGTATAACGATTATAATATTTACGGCTCACGAGTAACAAAAATTATTTTCTTTCTTGCTCCAATATTTTGTTGATGCTCTAAAGAAAACACGCACTTCAACTTCACTCAGAGCTTTAATTCAAAAAGCATGTTCTACGCTCGATGAGGGGGGACTCTTTCAAGTAATTTCTAAATTGTGTCACCAGGTGTTCGCTCATTGCAAGTCCGACAATTCGGAATTTCACATTAGAAACGTATTCGACATTAAGGGACCTTATCCTATATATTAAATTTTTGTAATAATATACTTCAATAAACTTTCTTTTCTAACCCATAGGAACAATGACAGATGCCCCAGTGCCAGAGAAAGAAAACAAGCAGATAACTTCAGAAGTCGAACAACAGACAAGTGAATTATTCTTTGCTGTGTATGGCAATAATCCAAATCCCCAAAATCCAAGTCACCAAGAAGCTCAGTTTCCATTTTCACGAGTGCAGCAGTCCAAGGTTTCAGAGTGGGGCAACCTGACCCGAGAAAATACAGAAAATGCGCAAGAGAGCGGTACGTTCTCCAGGAATTTGTATCCGTCATCGTCAAGTCCATGTCATAATCAACAGCCAAATAACGACTTTTTTGATGTGAATCAACGCTCGCCACCTATCACGTTCGACAATCTTTCAACGTTCGTCAATTTATCACATTTATCAACAAACAGGAATACACAGCACCAGCAGAATCCTAACACTACCACTTATGACCAAAAATCAACAACTGTCATTGACAAAAACAGTTTTCGCCAGTCGTTAGTCACGTTCGGTGGCCAACAAACAGCAGAGAGCAAATTCTATAATATTCAGCAGATGCCAGAAGAGAACTTGCACAAACAGTCTCATATCCCGTCTGGTAATTTAAAGCTGCCAATTATTGACGATTTGAAAAATTCGCAGACACCGCGAAGCAACTGCGAGAACACTGAAGGAGCGATGAACTTCAATTTCGATAAGCAGATGTTCCCACCTATTGAAGTCAAGAACGCTGGACAGTCCTCTATACTCAGTGCATCTCAGTTTCCCAACCCTTTAAGACAATCGTCACAAAATTTGAAATACCACCATAAGGATAGAGAACCCAACAATTTTGGCTTGCGAAATTCATGCCAAATGAACAATTTACGACATATCACAAGGAGCGCTGCTGGTAACCTTGATGACACGACGAGCAACACATTCAAGGCGCAGTTCCCATCCGTTAACTTTAACAACGCTCAACACACAACGCCTTTATCGTTCAACGGTCTTCAGTTACCAACATCCTGCCCATTTAAACAATTCCAGGATTTCTCACCAAATCTGGCCCCTTTCAGGCAGATAAATGCCACCACTTACTGTTCGCAAAATTCCTGCCCTCTCAATCTCCCTCACACGAGATCATTTGCGAGTATGGCGACTCCAAGAAATGTTATTGCCTTCCAAAATCTGGCGCATAAAATAGCAAAGAATAATTTGAAGACAGCATTTGCATTTGAATTTTCTCAAAATGCAAAGTAATCATCACCTGATACTGAACATATCAATTGCTGTGCAATATTGATACATAGTATGTCTATTACTGCGGAATGGTTAACAAGAAATGACTTTCAGTCTATAGAAATTATCCTTGAAAATTTTTAAAAAATCATAAAATTGACATAGGTTTATAATTACTCGGCATTTGTCAGTACAATAATAATTATACAACAGTTCATATGCAGAGCAAAGAAACTTATTCTTGGAAACGGAAGAACATCATTAAAAGTTCATGAAGATCAAAGACTTTAACCCAATATACTTTACAACCAATATGTATCTAAAACATTCTTGGAACTTAATTACAATATCATTAATAATTCAAAATTAAAGAGCAAAAATGAGAGTCCTATAAAATGTATCTCAAGTGTACAGTGTGATTTACATTTTCTCCACTTCTGTGCTGCTTCAGTAAAATCATGTAGCAAAAAACTAAATCAGTGTGGATTTCTGTCGTACGAATAAAGGTTAGTGAAAAACTAAACGTGTACTTCAAAATGTTACCTAATATCCCTGAGATTTTGTGTTACACATTCAAATTGGTTTACTGCTAATAGAGCGATTTATAAAACCTTATTTGTAAAATAAATCGTTTAATCGAATTATAGAATGTAATTATGTTATTAATTGAAATAAACCTTGCATGATAAACTTAGTGTTGATACTTCCATTTTATATATATATATATATAAAATACACTTCTATTATATATTATATGTACACCCACATCATCATCATCGTCATAATCGACAGCAAGGATTAGACCTTTTGATCTGTTCCGTCTCATTATTGCTCATGTCATCTCTTCACGGGCCGTCGTATGTGTTGCTATAGAAGAATCAGTCCGGCATGAATCTTTAAAAAATTTAGCGGGGTGATGTCCCCTGGCCGCGTCGCAAGCGCTGCGTAGGGTAAGGATAGTAATGGGGCTGCCATCTTAAAGCTTCTATCACAGCTTCTCTGCTTATAAACCCCTGCAGAGAGGGCTGCTACTTCCACTCCTCGAGCCACTGTGATGTTCGCCTGGTTCCACGTAGCCTCTTGGACCGTTGTAGTCTTCACACATACCCTGTGCTAATAGGGAACTATCCCAGAAGATCGGAGAAGAAACAGATAAATTGTAGCAAAGAGTAGAACAAGAAGAATTCAAAGTCGAGAATAGAGTAGACTAAGAAATAAATGACACCCTAGCCCTCGGAACCTAATAGCGTCGGTGTAGAAGTTATAACAAGGGATCAAGAGAGACCAAATAGAAAAGATTATAGAAAATGCAACATAAGTGGAAGTAGTGCAGCAATACTTTTGTGAACCTTCAGCATTACCTAGGCATTACCTACAGCATTACCACAGCATTACCTACAGCATTGCCACGAGGAGGCGGTCCACTAGTCGACCCACACACACACATATATACACATATATTCCGCGACCTCCGACGCGTGCGTGACATCCTGGAAGTTAGCAGGATCATTTCATTCAATTACAAAACAATACTCAGATGGAAAAACAAAAAATTTGCCGCGGGTCATTTTCCCCAAAAAATTGGTGTTCATGCTAACTTAGCAGGACCACACCTCTAAATCAGCTAATAATGTAAGTATACACATCAAACTGTACTCAAAATTTGAAGCTTTTTATTTCTAAACGATTAGTGAAGAAATCACATTAATATCTCCATTCTTTCAAAAAATATTAAGAAATAAAGAAAAAATTAAAGCTACGTTCCACATGCGAGAGCCGTATAAGAAGTAAAGTGACGTCCCCCGTAAAAAATCTCCCATAACTCATACTCTACGTCAACATTTGCTGAAAACTAGTGACAAACATAATCTGTAATCAAACAACTTGCCGCAAACCGAATAGTTTCAATTCCCCGGGTTCTAATTCCAGAAAAATACCTCTTAGGAAGCCCTTTTCAAAGAAAAGGCACCGTCCCTCTTAACCATGAGCCTTAACAATTCATACGCTACACCATAATTTGTCGTCAACCAATGCTCAATATAATCAGTAGTAAAAGAATTTGCCGCGGACAAGTTATTTCCAATATCCGGGTTCGAAAACCCGAAATGTACGTCTTCGGAAACACTTTTCAAGGAAAAGAAACCGTATCTCCTAAAATGTTAGCCTTAAAAACTCATACACTACGCCAAATTTTGCAGTAAACAAATGTTACATACAATCTGTAATAAAAAAAATTGCCGCGGATCGGTTTATTTCATTTACCCGGGTTCGAATTCCAGAAATGTACCTCAAAGAAGCGCCTTTCAAAGAAAAGACACAGAGTCTCCTAAACCATGAGCCTTAGCAATTCATACGCTACGCCATAATTTGCCATAAATTAATCCTCAATATAATCAGTAGTAAAAAATAATGGCAATGAATTTTGAAAAAAATGAACATTACCTTAATGGAAGAACTCACTATGGAGAACAAATTTTATTTGAAGAAAAAATCTTTAATTTTGTAGTCGTAGGAAGAGGCTGAAGAAAATTCAAGCTTTTCAAATATTCAAAAATGCATAGATAATCGTGAAGATACCATAATAAGTGTATTTTACTACATTCTTACAAGAAATTTAAAGAAAAAATTTGGAGCCGCTTTGAGAAAATTTTGAAAATTTCCGGGGGGCTTCATGTAAAGTACTCCCAAGAAAGCTTTTCGAAATCTCAAAACGTCGACTCGAGCCTGATGGACAGAAGTTTCTTCTATCTGTAAAAAGCCTGGTTTAAGAGCTGGTGAAGTTCACAGGCGGACGGACAGAGGGATGGACAGACGGACAAACAAACGAACTGACAGACAAACGTTTTGCCGTCAATGGTTTTTTCGGTATCAAGCACTCACAAAACAGGGATTCTACTACACCACGTAATAGAGGATTTTTTTTCTTTATTTAGCAACTGAATTTATCCACTTTTTCATTATCAGGGTCCGGCAATGATTTTTTTTCGGGCGAAAATCCGCCGCTTTTTCGCTCAGTATTGCATACCTTTCCCTTATACTACGGATATCACTCCGTGTATACGTATGCATACGTGAAAGTAAAACGTGCCTACTATTTGCACAGGTCCAAAAGAGTTCGTATATTCTTTCAAAAACTTAATTACGCTGAAAATGTTAGTATGTTAGGTTACATGTAAACACGTTGAATAACTTCAAATTCATTCTTCAAAAGTTTAAGAGATTCCAAAAAAATTATCTCCCAGAGTCGTTACGATTCGCAGCTTCTGGTCAGAATCACACTTGGTACAAATATTTCCCCATATTTATAAACATAATACTTCTGGCATACAGTAATGTTTGAATGTTTATAAATAATTGTATGTATCTCGACAGTTTATGTCGAATGGAAGATCGTCATAACCGTAATTTGAACAGAACACAATACATTATTTGATAATTATTCTCAAAATTTCTTCCATGCTTGTTAGAACAAACTGAAAAACGCAGTCACTATCATTATTCTTCAATTAAATTTTCAACAAGGGTTTTTAAGTTCCTAAGATCTCTTTTACCCAATGTTGGGGACACTGCGGAATTTATATTTTTAAAACAAAGAAATACTGTTTTCGCCTCCCTTGGCCAAGTGTACTACATGTATATTTTATTTTACCTTAGCCCATTTCACAACATTTGATGCAATTTCTCAAGCAAATGCGAATTCATCTCACAGTAGATAGCAAATAATGGGTGAAGATAAGTGTTAAAACTATACCTTAGTTGTATGCTTTGCGACACTTGGAAAGCAATGAAGCAACTAAAGTTAATTATGGAAAAGTGTAACCTCATTCCAACATCTTTAAGATATATAGATGTAAAATGACTGTCAAGTTTCACGTCGATTTCTTAGTTCAGAAGATTGATTAGAAGTACACCTACATACACAATGTATGTACAACATAATTATTACAGGATTTTTCCGCAAAGCTTTTCATAATTCGAAAACCTCGATCTCTGTTCTCAATGCATCTCTGATCTGCCGGTTACAATGACGAAACGGCGTATAGGATATTTTATTTCAAACACAGAAAGGGCAATGTGCTTCCAACAGGATGGAGTAAGCAAAGGATGAAAACATGTTCGAACTTGAACGCAGAGGAAATAATATGTATATGCATACTCAAGATGTCTAACGCTTCTGCTACATGTAAGTATTACATGTTATATAACACAATAATAACAATAATAATAATAAAAACTCGAATAGCTTACAATCAGTGATTTACGCATGAGGTTCAACAACGTTCTAGATTTAAAATTGTCTATTTTGAGTTTCTACTCCTCGAAGTACAATTTTTCTTGTTCACAAAGTAGAAAAATTGTGGAAAAATTTGCGTGAACCACCATTTTTCGTTGCGTTTGATTTTCAATAAATAATTGAAAAGTTTATTAATTTTTGTTACTATTTTGCCCTAATTCATTTCTGATGGCTCGTGTATTACTCTATTGTTCGGTAAATAAATGAATTTTATTAATATTAAAATATTATTTTTCCAAATAACAATTCTTGAAACTAGTAAATGTGACAAATAGAAGTTATAAAAAACTTCAAAATCCATAAAATCACAAAACAAAAATTCATTACTAAAAAAACAAGAAATAGAAGGCAAACTAAATACTAGATGACACTTGTGCCACTTGATAAATGGCAATGATATAAAGACAGACACATTCAATTTAAAATAAATTGTGTTTCTGAGTTTCTCCTCTTATTATCGATATTTTTAAAAGATGGGTGATAAAATACCTATTATTTGGGCGTGAAATTACCTCTTCAATTGTTGATTATTTGTCACATTTTTTCAATGTTTCAGGGAAGAACACAAAGTAGCACAATTACTGTACAGAAAACGTAAATATGTCTGAATTCTAGGGCAATTTTGTGGTGTTGTTTGTTTCAGAGAGGAGCTTCAGGCACGTCTTTCTGTCAAAAGGCAATGGAGTAATTAAGATACACTAACTGAGAAAGGATAAAGCACGGCGAATAAAATGGGGCAGAAAACTGGAAACTACGCGAATACATGGTCCAGAAATACTCTCAGCTTCAGCTCAGAATACGGTATGTCTGAAAAGAGTCGGTTGTGGAATTTGCGAACCTTGTGTAATTGTTCATGAATGGGGTCATATGTGACCTATATGCAAAGTTTTAGCTGCTGAAACAAACTTAAATTGAATAAAGACATTGAATATACTAGAATGTTAGAAACTTGCTTTGGTAAGGACCTCCTCTGCCACTAGATCCTAATAGAATACATCGGTTTCACAGGAGAGCAATGAACTTTTCAGGATTGTCTAATTTCTGTACGCGCCACTGGAAATAATCCCGAAATTTTTGATTTACACGAAGTACCCAATTGCGTACGTTTATGCTGCGTGGCTCGTACTTCAATGCTGAAACAAATGATGTGCGAGCTCAGGAATTTGAAAAATGTACTCTCGTGGCTTCGGTGGCATAACGTTTAGCTTATCGGGCTGTTGTACCAAAGTTTGTGGGTTCAAATTCGATCGAAGTCGTGGATTTTTGAACGCAAAGAAATCCTTCGTACGCCTTCCTTCGGGGGGAAGTAAAGCTGGCTGTATCATACAGTAGATTTACTGCATGTAAAACCTCAATCCAAAGAGAAGCCCCTGAGCTAAATTCAAATCGCCTGTTTGGTCACCCGAGTGATTCCTTCTTTCTCCGCTAGATGGTGAACGGAGCGTAGCGAAATTTGCATTGTCAGACGGAAGATCGGGCCTGATATATTACGTGGCAAGACTCGAGCTAAAATATTAAACTAAACTAACTCTCAGAAATACCTCTTGCATATGAGAATGTTCCTTTACCACGAAACATTTTTGTATGATTTTACTGCTCACCGCGTCCAAATAATACCGAAGGAAGTTTAAACCAACGTTTAGTCGAACGTTTTAGACCAAGCTTCTTCAAGGATCGTTAGGGCTTCGGCATGTAAGGGTGATTCTAATATTTCGAAGAAGCTATGAAATGAAGTTCGTATTCTTAAATAAAATCCATTTTCTTTTAATTAGATATGATTCTATATTAGATTATTTATATGTTTAAAGATGCTTAACTAGTACAATGGAATTGAGCATTAGTGTTTGTATGCTAATTTGTGCAAAAACTTTATTTGAGGAAGTCTGATTGTAAAATTCTTTAAAATAAAAAAATCGAAAAACAGGAAAATATTTTTGGAAGTGGACCTTCAACTATTGTTACTTAAAATTTTGAAAAAGCTTTTACATTTTTTAACAAACTCGAAACTGTTAGCTAAATTTTTCCAATGAACTTGATAGATACCCCCCCAAGAGGTGAAGTGAACCATATTCCTTGAGGTGAAAAATAGCACAGAAAGAACTCCGCATAAATCTTGTGGAAATGAGGTTTCGGTCAAATTGTCTGAAAATGTAGTATGTTTTTCCTTAGATCATACTGATCAAAAGTCGATATGGCCGTTTAGATAAAAAAGAACAACTTTGTTGCTTATGTTCATTTTAAATCGAAGGCCATAACGACTTTTGATCAGTATGATCTAAGGAACAACATACTACATTTTCAGACAATTTAATCGAAGCCTCATTTCCATAAAATTTATTGGGGGTTCTTTGAATGCAAAGATGAAATATATTTAAAAAATACGATTACTTAAGTCCATTTTTGGCCTTCAAAGTGTTTTATGCAAATGTTGTTTGTTTTAAATTTGAAATATAAGGGAGAATACTATTTGAAAACACTGAAAATAGACATCTAAGAATATGCACGGAACGCATAATGGAACGATACGAAATATAATATTAATATCCAGAGGGTGTTTGTGTTAGTTGATACTCTAACGGTTCTCTTTCGTCCTCACTGAATATTACTTATCGATTGCTCTCGTAGTCTTAGATGCATTTTTCTTGGATTTCCAGTATGCTTTCAATGTAGTGTACTAATCTAATAGTATAATCTTTTCACTAGTTGAATTAACACTATGTCTGTTTTTGAATAAATTTTGCATCAATAAAATGAATATTATATGCGCACTCATCTACATATATCAAACATATATTTTTCCATTTCTTGCATTAATGAAATAAGCTTTTTTAAAAACATTCTGTAACCTATTTAATGTATTCTTGTAAAATATTAAAACCAAAACATTTCCACACATTTTCTGAGCACACAAGAGTTAAAAATTCATTCGTAAAATACTGATTACAAGCAGACATTAACATTTCTGCTATTTGTTTTGAACATCTACGAAACGTGACTTCTTGGCTGTCCGGGTGATGCTGCGTCGTTGGCTGAGAGACCGACGTTTCGCCTGACATGTCGCAACCTTCCTCAGGGCAGGAAGTGCCTGCCTTCGTGCCGTTGGCTTCTCAGCCAACGACGCGGCGTTAACCGTACAGCCAAAAAGACATGGACTCGAGCCGCGAAAGCTTACGCTTACATCTACGCAACTCGTCGTGCCCGGTCGCAGAATCGGAGTGCAGCCTGTTTCAACCCAAGAAGGCGCCGAAGCAGGACGCGCAGACGGTGCAGATCTTCAAGAGCGACGCGTTCCCGCAGCAGGTGTGGCCCTCGTCGTCCCTGACGTCGGCCTACCTGTCGGTCCAGCGGCTGCAGAGCGAACCGGAGGAGAAGATCTCCAGCGCGTCGCTGGCGGAGCAGATCAGGCCGGTGGTCCGCTTCGCGTCGCCCTTGCAGGCGCGGTAAGCCAGATTGATTTATTGGTTGCCCTTATTTATTGGTTGCCCTTATTTATTGGTTGCCCTTATTTATTTGGTTGCCCTTATTTGTTATTTCTGCGTAACTGCATGTACTTATATGACTTTGATGTGTTCACTATGTCTGAAACCTGGTTAAGCGAGAATATTCCTGACTCTAATATTCAGATAAATGGATATAATCTTATTCGTTGTGATCGTCCTCTAAGTAGAGGAAGTGGTGTATGTATCTACCTCAAATCTCAACTGAATTATTCAGTGCTAGATTTAGCTTCTAGCTCCTCAGATTCAAGCGCCCATATTGAGGCTGTTGGCATATTGATAGATGGTCTGAGATGCTCGTGCGACAACTTGCCTTTAGCAATTGTCACTGCCTATAGGCCGCCTGGCTACATGCCCTCAGTCTTTTTTCAACGTTAGAGTCTATAATATCCAATATTGTGATAATGACATCTTCCATAGTTTGCTTAGGCGATTTTAATGTTGATATAGGTATCACATCGACGCAATTATCTTCTGCTAATGGTCTTGTCGCTGATTTTCAAAAATTCTTTAATTTTTCACAAATTATATCAGAACCCACTCGTGTGACTGCTACATCATCGTCTATTATTGACTTGTTATTTGTATCTGATTCCCTGGAAGTGACTGATGTTGATGTATCGGACTCAGCAGGCATTAGTGACCATCAACTAATTTCCTGTAAAATTAAATGTCTTCCTAAGCAAAAGTTGCGGCACACTGTAATGTTCAGAGATCTACGATCTATACCGATTGATAATTTTAATGATGTGGCTACCAATGTTCGCTGGGATGATATTTTTGACGGTCAATCTATAGATGAGAAAGTATCTATCCTAGCTTCTCTTATTGTACAGCTTATTGATATTTTTGCCCCTGTTAAAACTGTTTCTTTTAGACGTTCTATGGCGCCGTGGGTAACAAAAAATGTTCGATGTATGATACGCAAACGCAATCTGATGAAAAAGAAGATGAAAAAATCTCACTCATCTTGTGAAAGAGAATATTATAAGGCTAAATATCAAATGCTCCGACATGAAACATTGCGTTTATTACGTTCTGAAGAGAAAGCATACTTTGACTCATTATCATCCTTGAAATCGGATATTCTGTGGAAGAAACTTAAGCTAGCTAACGTTCATCGATGTGACAATTTGGTTCCTGCAACTCCTTTGCTTTCGGATCCTGATTCCATAAATAACCACTTTGTTGATTCCATCCCTGATCCTCGTTGTTCAACTCACGTCTTGTCTTCTCCAAGCGACCACGTTGTGAATTCACTTCCCCCTTTTACATTCAAGCCAATCTCTGAAAAAGATCTATTTAATGTTGTACGCTCACTTAAACTGACAAGTGCTGCTTCGGATGGCATTTCTGGAAACATGGTTTTACTGTGCCTGCCATTTTGCTTCGTTCATCTTACCCATATAGTCAACTATTCATTAGAAAAGTCTGAGTTTCCGTCTGCGTGGAAACACGGTCTCGTGATTCCAATACCTAAAGTTAATAACCCATCTAGTTACTCTGATTTTCGGCCAATAACATTAGTTCCTTTTCTGTCAAAGATTCTTGAGAAGTGTGTTGAGATACAAATTCAGAGATTTCTGAAAACACATTCTCTTTTACCTCACAATCAGTCTGGATTCAGACGCGGTTACAGCACTACATCCTCACTAACTCTACTGTCTGATATATGCTTGACAGCGTTCGATCGAGATTTGGTATCTGTTGTTTGTCTATTGGACTTCTCCAGGGCATTTGATACGTTAAGTCATGACCGTCTATTATCTAAACTGCGCTTCCTTAATTTCTCAGAACCTGCAATAGAATGGTTCAGTTCTTACCTATCAGCTCGCTCTCAGTCAACGATCGTACGCACCCTGGATGCTACAAAAACGTCATCTCTACGCTTCTTATTTCGAGGGGTACCTCAAGGCTCCATTCTAGGTCCCCTTCTGTTTAACATCTATGTTGCAGATTTAATGCATCTATCCTTCAACTCCGTGATTCAGATGTATGCAGACGATACTCAATTAATTTATTCCTTTCACCCATCTAATCTTTCATTGGCTGTTGATTGCTTAAATGTGGATCTTGGTAATATTCATAAATGGTCTATGGAGAATGGATTAATTTTAAATCCTAATAAATCTGTATATCTCTTTTTAGACCCTACAAATCGCCTAAGAAATGCAAATACGGATAATTTTCAGCTGTTAATTGATGGTCATTCAATTGGTCATGTTGATCTTGCTAAAAATCTTGGTTTATGGATGGACAGTGGATGGAATTTTGATCATCATGTGTTAATCAAATGTAGAGCAGCATATTTGAGATTAAGATCCCTATATCAATATCGCAACCAATTAACACAGTCAACCAAGCTAATGTTGTGCAATACTCTCATACTGTCGTTATTTAATTACAGTGCTATTGTTTATAGCCCTGCACTATCTCAAAGAAATTTTGCTAGAGTTCAATCTATTCAGAATGCGTGTTTGAGGTTCTGTTTGTTCGGAAATACGAGCATATATCACCATTCATGGATAAATCAGACTGGTTGACCATGAGACAGAGATGGATATTTCACCTATGTTTACTGGTACACTCTGTGCTCTCCTCTAATTCTCCCAGTTATCTTCGGGATCGGCTTAAACTTTTTCACAATCAAATGAGTCTGCTTCACGTACTACCCGATTTGCCAATTTCCTACTTGTTATTCCCGTTCATCGTACTACCAAATTCGAGGCATCCTTTAGCTATCTTGGTCCACACTTCTACAATTTAATCCCTCATGAGCTTAAAACCCTTCCCTACAAATCATTCTGTGAAAAACTTTGTAAATTTATTAAACTTAATTTTTAATCTTTCTTCAGTGTTTCTTGATGTATTATGTTAAATTTTCTGTAACCTTCTTGATGTTTAGCTTTACTTCAGTGTTTCCTGTTATGTTATATTGTCTCATATTATCTGCTATACACTTACAATTATATTTTACTTATGTAACTTTTTCAATTTCTAATCCTCATGTACTTACATTTATGCTTTTTTTCAACTTATTCTTATTCTCTTTTGATTTTATGTTTATGATCTGTATTTTTCTTGTGGTTAGTCTGAAAAGCAGTAATTTAATTACTGAGACTCGCCGTTGTACTTTTTTGTGCAATAAAGTATTATTATTATTATTATTATTATTATTATTATTATTATTATTATTATTATTATTTATTTGGTTGCCCTTATTTATTGTTTGCCGTTTTTTATTGGTTACACTTATTTATTGGTTGCCCTTATTTATTGGTTGCCCTTATTTATTGGTTGCCCTTATTTATCGGTTGCCCTTATTTATTGGTTGCCCTTATTTATTGGTTGCCCTTACTTATTGGTTGCCCTTATTTATTGGTTGCCCCTGTTTTACCCTTGCGGGCGCGTCAACTACTAAAGTCGTTAGCCCCGTAGGTGTTTTTTTTGCGGGAGGTGGCGGTTATTTTCCCCCACTCGATGGCGAGATCCAGCGTCGACCTACCCGTCGGTTTGCGAGGCTTCGCCTCAGCCTGGACAAACTCTGACCTCCTGGCAGGCCCCTCGGCATGGGTGGTAATGAAGGGCATGTAAGTGTGTGTACATATGAAATGGAAGAGGAAGGAAATATTGCGCGCGGTACATGGTCCGCTTGTTAAGGTACTGCTCCGACCTTGGCCAGGTGTTGATCAGAGCAGCCGGCCGCTAGAATTCTCCTCCGGACAGCGACTGATTTCGACAAAGCCATCCAGTTTGGGCCGAAAATCCTGCCAGTGTCGAGACTCGAACCCTAGGATATCCGGGCCCGCCCACTGGGGGTTCAGAGGCCTGTAAGCTAACCCCTTACCCACCGAGGCCCCCACTATATCCAAATAATTCATTAATTGCTATTTTCAATCAATTACTAGATAAATTAAAATTATATTTTCTTTTAAATATAATTAATCAATTACAATTAACTGAAAGAGTGTAGCGATCACAGCGCAGCGACTTTAAAGGAACCCTAACTCGGATACAAAATATGACTGTTTTTGCTTAGTGAAGGTGCATTCTCTTCCAATTCATCTTCTTATTCGAATACAAGAGCACTTCCAAGCCATTTTCCTCACCAAATGTCTTATTTATTGCCTCTTGGAAAAGTCGATGTCAGATATTTTTAGAGAAAATGTGTGACAGTACGATGGTAGAAGCAGATACAGACCATATTTTCAATATGTTAGATTACGAAGCTATAAAACTCTGTTCATGTGTTAAATATTTCAATTGGGAAAAAATCATATTTTTAACATTAAACATGTTTGATTCATATGATCCCGAAGATGCGTCAAGCGGCCGAGCCCCCGTCGGCGGTCGAGCGCTCGGCGACGCTGAACTGTTCGGGAGATAATCGAGAGCGGAATGCAGAGTCTAATAGAAACCCTTGCTTATATGAGAATAGGGAAATGCCATTATAACCATCTGTAGAGAAATATTTTGAGACAACGTACTCAAAATTTCCAAAATCTAAACAAGTACGTTAGGTTATTCCTGAAACATTTGAATTCATAGGAGTTAAAATTTACCAAACTTGTCCGTACGTGCTTTATTGCTACTATGCACTACATTATCCGTTGCTGGCATGATTATTGTAGAATAGTATCGAATTTGTGTGAAGTGGCTGGGACGAAAGCGAGATTAACCATTAACACATTTGACGTAAAGACAAAACCAAGTGAATGACGCGGATCCGTCAATCAAAATTCCTTCACTGGATGCGCAGCCGAATGCTGTCAGGAATTGTGGTGTTACGTCTTTCAAATTTACAAATTGCAAACCTCCTTATTAAGTCTTAAACAGCCGTGTTCGCTCGAACGCAAATTCGACCAAACTCGGAACCACTCTGAGAACCGACACTTTCATTAAAAAACATTGAATCCGTTTACACTTCACAGCTGTGATGGTGCATCCAGTAAGGAACTTGAATGTTACCATAGTGCCGACACTATATGACGTTCAAGTTCCGGATTGGATGATAGTGTCACAGCTGATCAAGTGTCAACTGACTCAATGTTTTAATCGAAATACAGTATTTATGAACCCTGCGTGATCTACTACCCCACACAAAAACTTATTCTATCAAGGGGACACAAGTCCCCGGGAGGGCACCTAAGCGTTGCGCTTTTATCCTCACCCACTGCCGAAGCTCATGTACGCCGACAAGCTGGTATCGGAATCCCGCCGGAAGCAGTTTGCCCTCATTCCACGCCTCGGTCAGAACGCTCTGCCAGCTCAGACCAGACAAGATCCTCCTCTTTGCCCAGAGTATCGGGCCACTGCCACGACGAAGTCAAGTGCCCGACTGGGGGGCCCCGCGTCGAAACCCAAGGGGCCCAACCCGTCTCCTCATTACCTTCCTTCGAGGCTATCGACGAGAGTCGGCTGGAACCTGGGCAACCCCTGAAGGGAGATTCGTGTTCCCCATCTGTACTTTTATATGTGGGTTCGGATTACGCCGCCGTGCTGCACAGGGGATGCCGGCTAACGTATCCCACGCCCAACCCATCCCAAAGGTCGGCAGCAAGCCACCTACTCACTGAGGGCCAAACTCAGATTATCGACGTGAGTTTCGCCGTGAATCTCTGGGTCTGGGTGGTCGCTTGCATTTCCCCACCAAAAACCACGACTACCTACGTAGGTAGTCGTGGTTCCCCCTACGGGGAATCAATGTCCAAAGCGTGGAACGCGCAGGGCCTTGTGACTCTCTATCAAAACCGGGCAAAAAGCTGGAGAGTGCTACGATAGGAGAGGCTAGTGTCGCCGGGTACAGCTGTACGCTAGGCTCGGCAACTTCCGCACATAAAAATTGGCTAATTTATGATAAATATGAAAAACGTCTTCTAAATTATTCATAATATATACACGTAAGCAACCGCTGAAGAAAGCGCGAACAAACACACTATCGTTTGTAACTTTACGCGCCTGTTCGCTTCTTCCAAGTCCACACAACAGCCACGCAAGTTTTAAGTCTCGTTGACAGCAGTTTGTACTTTAGTTCCTGTAAGAAGGTGCCGTAGGAGAGGGCGCCACGGTGTAAGATAAATAGATGTGTCAACTAGCCGCTTTTGGGACAAATTTTCTGAAGCCAGTTTGAGGCTCGTTCCCCGCTTATCCATACTGTGCGCACGATCTGGTTTGGTCAAGTTGTAAGATGTACATCTTAAGATACTTAAACTGTGTATAAGTATCTTAAACTGTGGCTATTACACAGTTTTACAAAACATTTCCTACTCATTTTCGTAACTGTTCGCTTTAGGCTTTGCCAACTCCACCGCCAAGGGACAAATCACTGACTTGAAATTAGAAATCAGCTGGCCACAGAGCTGTCGAACAGATCACGACCAATCACCACCCTCCCCAAATGAGACCCAAAGATCGCAGCGCTTATAAGTGAGAACCGTGAGAACTAGCCTCTCATAAACTTCAGTTTTAGGCTGGGAGTGAACACAGCTATTACTCGTTCACTTTACATTCGCAGACGGAGCGCTGCGATCTGTTTACATGAGGTCACCGCCGACTGAATGAGAAACGCGCATCTGCAGTAGGTATTGACCGTTTAATATGATATAGACGGCGGTGAGCAGCACACACAACCCCGGCGGGACAAGAACATAACCATTAAGTAGTAGATAAGTGCAAAGAAGAAATAAAAATATTGTACGTGAATGTTATGAATAGCGTGTGGTGTGATCTATTTTACTGTATATTACCTTAATTATATAAGTATATATAATTATATATATACACTCCAGCTTACTGTCAGAAAGGCATAATTCGTCAGCTGTGTCCGTAGCGCTTGTGCTGCCTTCGGAGACAGCTGATTGGTCAGATGCTGATTGACATCGGAGTCATTCGTGTATTCCCGGTTGTGTGTTCGGGCCTTCACTTTCAAAACAACATTAGTTCCTAATTCTGCCGTCTGCAAATGCGAAGTGAACGAGTAATATATATATATATCACACCGTGGAGGGCGCCGCTGTAATGGTCTGCCCCCGCGTTGTGCGGGAGTTGAAAGGCCGTGTGTGCCCGTGCGCAGCAAGTGGTGGAAGCGGCGCGAGCAGCGCGGCTGGTCGCCGCAGTCGGAGCCGTCCGCCTCGCGCCTGTGCGAGCGCCACGAGCGCGGCCTGCTGGGCTGCCTGCAGGGCCTGGACGACGGCGGCGACGACGACGACGACGACGACTTCACCCTGCCCTGCCTCTCGCCGCTCTCAGGTAGCGCTCACTCGCAGATGACTCATTTACTGCGATCGATGAACTGTTTTCAGGCGCGTCAACTGCTAAGGTCATTAGTCCTGAAAGTGTGGTGCGTGTTTAATCGCGGGATATAAGAAGGGTTGGGTCATATGTCACGGCAACTATTGTTTTTGTGTGAATACGAGCGAGGGTTGAAAATGTGAAATATACACATGAAAGGACAAGGTATGAACTAGGTGCATGGGTATTTAACGACATACCAAAATTGTATTTCTCATATTTATTAAGATATTTGAAATTGCAGTATTGTTTTTATGTTCCAAAGCATTTGAGCACTTACGAGATCACAACATTAGAAAAGCATTGCACACCCGTTATAAAGACTCAATTAGGCAGATGCTCGATATCGTACGTACTACATCGGTCAGCACATTCACAGGTCGTCACGTGCTTTGCTGATCACTGATTGTTACGCGTCCTCACAGAATCTCTCCTGCCCCTTTTGCGACTGTTCGATATTGCCCATGAGCATTGTTTCCGAGACCTTTCACCGATTCCCTGAGATATTCTCCGGTATTTCTCCCGTGTAGAACTGCTATCTAAGTTCGAGCGCTGCTCGGAACATGTTACATTCAGCTCGCACGGCGGTAGTCAGACATCTGATTTCACGTTGCACTCTGGGCTATTAGACACAGTCACACAGCAATTTGTGGATGTGAGCACATCCTACGCACTTCTTTCACGTTACAAATGAAATTATGTGATCCTAGAACATTTCATTTAGAAAAAAATTGGTTTCCATGACTTCTGCCCCAACCCTAGTGTGTTATCAAGAAAAACAAGCGAGCTTTTTTCGATCCCCGACTTCGGACACGAGTGATAGATTATTTTGTGTTTTGGGGCACGGTTACCTCCCCCTCGAGACTATCAACATGAGTCGGCCGGAATCTGGGCAACATAGTAACGCTATTGTCATTAGTCCCAATAGTGAAGTGAATGAAGTATCACGCGAGGTTGTCAGTGTTCCTGAATTTCTAGAAGTGAGATCAGGCGCCGACCTGAACGTTGGCTTGCGAAGGTTTCCCTCCTACTGATGTCTCCTCTTGCGGGACCAGCTCCAAGCTCCCATTTTGTCTCCCGTCATGAGTAGTGTTACTACACATATGTGTGTGTATGCGTACCTGTACGTATGTGTGCTTCTACAAGGGGAGATAAAGGGCAAGCATATGGAAGGAAAGTCCGCGCAAAGTTCGTGGACCTTTTGTTAAGACACTACTACGGCATTCTCCTGGTATTGATCGAAGAAACCACGGAAAACTACCGATTAAATCAGCTAGAATTCTTCAGACAGAAGATGAATTCGTCCCAACAATATACCTAAGGTCAAAACTCTGCCCACGTCGAGACTCAAATAGGTCTCCCGGTCAGTTCAGCCTTGCAAGACAAAGAAATATTTACGGACAGTAATGCTTACGTTTTTTTAAACCGTCTGTCGAAAAGTCTAAGTCTGCTACAGAGTGCCCACCCGTTTTGCAGGGAGCAACATCCTCAGCAACAGGAACAGCGCGTCGGCCGAGCGTGAGAGAGCGGACGGGGGCGGCGCGGGCGGCTGCCGCTGCGCCAGCCCGTGCGCGTGCGACAGCGAGGAGCACTGCGCGCCGCACTGGACGGACGCGTGCGTGGGCAGCGACATGCCGCTGCGGCGACACGACGTCACCAAGGACGCCGTCGTGGACGCCGCCAGCCAGGAGGTGCCCTTCCACGTACAACTACCCAACTCCGATTTAACCAAGGAGAGCTCGCAATGGATCTGTGAGATCCAAGCCAGGGCAATTTTATATTCCTGAATTATTGCGATGCATTAGGCGTCTGATATTTCACGTATTCCTTCATTGTACTTTTCTGAGAACGCCTGGCCTTCTATTTTTATACTTTCGATGAATCATTTCCCATAAGCATGCTGAAACTTGAACACTGCGCCGCGCGATATCTGTCAGATACGTTGTGTACACTGGCGCCAGTGCGTTGTGAGCTCCTGGCGTAAGCGGTATGTACCATGATCTTATTTTCAGGCGTGTCGAAGACAAGTGTACGATTTATTAACAATTGCATTGAGAGACATGTACTAACCAAATGAAATACGTATTTCAGTTCATATAGTTTCAGATCATTCCCATTCTTGAAAAGTTTCAGCTTTATCTGAGAGATACATTGCAGGCACTGGCATGAGTCTACCTATTGCAGGCACTTCAGGGACGCGAGCTCTAAGGAGTGGGGGCGTTGTCATCCAATCGGGAGCTTCAATACCAAAAATATAAGTCGTAGTGAAGCTCCCAATTACATGGCAGTGTCCTCCTCTCCGTTCAAGTCGGGACCTTCCAGTGTCACTAAGTTTAAATCGAAGTATAGCTTTAGTATAAAGATGTTACTCTAAGAAGGGACCGTGGGGAAAAGAGCGAGAAATATTGAGAAACGTTTTTAAAGTCTCACAAAGTGACAATTGTCAACAGTGATCAACCAAAAATAACATGATCAAGGTGTACAAGATCCAATATTTAAAAGAAAATATTGCTTTCTAAATCTCTTTCAATGACTTATAACAATGTTATAATTCAATGAGTTTTAACCCGCTAATATTTTGACTCACTGGCTCTAACCTGATACTCACTGGCTCTCACCTTATACTCACTGGCTCAAGTCGGATGTGATGCGCAATAGTTCACCCGTCTGTTTTCACCATGAAAGGGACTGCTCCGACAGCAAGTGTTTGGTTTCTGCTGGTAACTTCAGTACATGGCCATAACTGCTGGAAACAATTGAGGGTGCTGGCAACAATTGAGTTTCTGCTGGCAATAAGTGAGTACATGGACATAACTGCAGGTTATGTCCATGTACTCAATGCGTTCGTTTGTAGCTGGCCCACTCGTAAATGGCTTCGACACTACCTCTTTCCATGCCATTATCCGACATGATGTTCATTTGTTTCCATCTCTTTCAAACTAGTTCCTTCTTAGAGTAACTTCTCTATACCAGGTGTTGACCGAGTATATATCGCCATCATCTATTGTCTAGAAAGGAGTTGACGTTATCACGCCGATAAACAACAAACAAGATATATATATATAAGTTTTCAATCGGTTGTCACTATTTTAATCGTTTTAAAATATTTTTCGTTCCCTTTTTTAAAATTTAGAACAACCACAATAAATATTACCACAGTTTTTTGTATCATAATTTTTATTTTATTTTAAGAAATCTGACGTCGTTTCGGAGACCGTTCCGTCTCCCTCGTCATGAACAACTGAAAAATCTATTTATAAAAGTAGTTCAGATTGCGTAGCCAAAATGATTTATGATATAATAACAAGTGAGGTTTCATTGAATCGGGTATAGATTTAGTTATTTATCTTACTTTTGTAATTTTTATGTTCTTCCTTCCTTTAATGAATATTGTGAAAATAATTTTGGCTACGTAATCTGAATTACCTTTATAAATACAATTTGAGTTGTACCTGATGAGGGAGACAGAACTGCCCGAAACGTCGTCGTATTTCGTAAAATAAAATAAAAAATGTGATACAAAAACTTTCAAAATATTTATTGTGGTTGTCCTAAATTTTTAAAAAGGCCTGAAAAACATTTAAAAGCAATTAACAAAATTGGTTGAACTTCGCAAATTAAGGCGAGAGCCAAAGCTTACGGCCAACAACTCTGTTGTCTGTGATATCAGCCCTGTTCTATCGCTTCAATACGTTTTGTAATGCCGTCCCCTTATAAAAATCAGATAAATAAATAGCATTTCTTGGAGTAAATGTACTTATCCACCTACACAACTTGTTATAACAAATTCTTTAATATTTTTGAGCTCTTTTTAAAGAAGTTCCTTCTTCTAAATGATTTTTGTCGCCTCAACAAGGCTTTGTAATTAGATAATAACGGAATCTAATTAATAGAATTTTAGTCATGTAATTCCTATGTTCTTGAAATTTCTTGTACCTAAACTCTTGGTCGCACAACTATATTCCATAAATAAAAGACACTTTTCAATTGTTTTGTACTCATCAGACAATCGAACTCAAAATTATTTTTAATTGTACTTCGTGGAAAGGTTCAATTCCATACACATATCAAGAATCAAACGCCAACATACTACTTTTTATTTTCAGATACTCTTGCCTCCTCTTTGGATGACATGCTATTTACCTTGGCTGGTAAGTAAACGTTCCTAGACTTCCAATCAGCATTCACCAAAATCACTAGCCCTTATTACATTTCTCTCATAATAGCAATAATCACAATATTTGCACAATTATTATATATTTTTCTCACCAATAATGCTTTCCAACGTAGAAAGAATATTCGAGAATTTTGAGAACATTATTTGACTAACATATAATTGAGATTGCCTTCATAAATATGATTTACAAAAAATAGAATAACATCATAAACAAACAGGAGGGTGACATGGGCCAGTGTTCATGACATCTGTCAATTTTTTAAAACGTCTGCCTCTTGCAAATAATATTGACAGAACTGGAATTTTTCTCTGCGTGTATCATGTGAAGCATAATTGAGGTGATGGCGAAAATAAACCAGTTTTAATGAACTAAACATATCAAATAGTCACACCAGAAAATTGTAAACATATTTTTCAGATTACAAATGTTAGTTATTGAAACAATTTCAATATTGTACATACATCTGTTAACTAGATCTCCACATACTTTGTTAAAACCACGATGAGTATGTACAATAGCTTTAAAGAGTTCTGACAAACCAGAAGAAATGCTGGCAATATTTTAATATAAAAATATATTAAATATAAAAAATTTCTACAAATTGGTCGGGGTCCAAGTTTTTCGAAACTCGTACTTCTGTGCGAGTTTTCACAAAAATGATAGCACGATGCGAACAATATCATTACCGGTAATTACAATACACGACGTACACTGCATTTGCAATGCGCTACCAGACCTGTGTGTGTGTGTGTGTATGTGTTTCCGCAGGCGGAGTCGGAAGCCCGTGTTTTGAGAAAGGGCATCCTCGACGCCGAAGCGAGGCTGAAAATGAAGAGCCTGGCGCAGTCGGCCATCCGGGCGATGAGCGAGGCGAAGATCAAGGCGGAGGCGATGGCGCAGGCGATGGCGCAGGCGAAGGCGAAGAAGCTGCTGGCGAAGCTGCGCGCGGAGGAGGAGGCGCGCAAGCAGGCGCAGGCGGAGGCGGCGGCGCAGACGCTGGCGGAGGTGCAGGCGCTGGCGGCGGCGCGCGCGCGCTCGCTCGTCGAGGAGCGGCGCCGCGCGGCGCAGGCGGCGCGCGCCAAGGTCATGGCCAAGGTCAGCTACCACTGCCAGGGTCATTAGTTAGTTCCCTGATAAGTGTAGTACGTGATTTTTGTCCTCGGGAGGCGGCGGAGGTGGCTTCCCACGCTCGAAGGCGAGAGGCCGAGAAACAAAGGAAAACTACCGATCATAGCAGCCGGCCGTTGATACTCCTTCAGACAGCGACTGAAGTCGACCTTGCTATGTAGCTATTTTGCCACCATTCTGGACTCACGCCCTAGGACCTCCTGCTCAGAGGCTACGTAGCTATTCTGCCGCCATTCTGGACTCACACCCTAGAGCTTCCTGGTCAGAGAGTATGTAGCTTTTCTGCCACCACTCTGAACTCACACCCTAGAACCTCATGGTTGGAGGCTATGTAGCTATTCTGCCACCATTGTGGACACAAATCCTAGGACCTCCTGGCCACAGGTTACGTAGCTATTCTGACACCATCCTGGACTCTCACCCTAGGGCCCCTGGTCAGAGGCTATGTAGCTATTCTGCCACCATTGTGGAATCAAATCCTAGGGCCTCCTGGCCACAGGTTACGTAGCTATTCTGACACCATCCTGGACTCTCACCCTAGGGCCCCTGGTCAGAGGCTATGTAGCTATTCTGCCACCATTCTGAACTCACACCCTAGGGCCTTCTGGTCAGAGGCTACGTAGCTATTCTGCCGCCATTCTGGACTCACAACCTAGGGCCTCCTGGTCAGAGGTTATGTATGGTGGCTATGAATGGTGGCAGAATGGTAACTATTTTGCCACAATTCTGGACTCAAATCCTAGGACCTCCCGGTCAGAGGCACTGCAGTGGCATCAGTCGGTGCCCTGCGCCACCTGTCCCGGTCTGCCAGGTGGGACCCAACGACACCACTAACCCTTCCGCTGCTCGGTGCCGGCAGGTGCGTGGCGAGGAGGCGGCGCGCGCGCGTGCCGAGGAGCAGCGCAAGGCGCGCGCCGCCGCCAGCGTGCGCGAGGCCGTGGCCAAGGCCAAGGCCGAGGCGGCCGCCAAGGCGCGCGCCGACGCCAAGGAGCTGGCGCGGCTGCGCGCCGAGGCCAAGGCGCGCGCCAAGGCCAGGAAGGACGCCCAGCACAACGCCACCTTGGCCACCCTCGGCCGCCCCGCCCCCGCCGCCGCCCACACCCTGCGCCGGCCGTCGGGCAGCGCCTGGGAGCGGTTGGACGAGGAGGAGGCGACCACGGTTCCAGAGGAGGCCAAACCCCTCCTGGAAGAAGAAGACGACTGCTGGGAGGAAATCGAAGCTATGTGCGTGCCCTGCATCGAGATAACGAAACAGAAGGATGGAATGCAGAGGGTGGTGATAACCACTAAAACGAAAGATGAAACAGAAGGGAAGATAACAACAGACGTCGAAGTGAAGCCTGAGACAAACAAGGCATTGGGGGAAGGAGTGGAGGCAACAGAGGAGGTGGAAGAGGCGGAGACAACAAAGGAGGAAAAAGAGGCGGAGACCACACTGGACAAGACAGCACAAGACACGAAAAAACTAAGGGAAATGGAAAGAGAGGTGTGGATGCGTATAGACAACGAGAGAAAAGCGAACTTGTATAAAAAGCTGACCGACGCCAGGAAGGTGAAACCTCGTCCCCCGCACGCGCGGCCGTGGGGCGGGGCGCCGACGCGACCGCGGCCGCCGCCGCCCAAACCGCGCGCCTGGCAGCCGAAGCCGCGCTCGGCGCTGGCGCGTCTGCGCGCCTGCGCGACGCGCGCGTCGTCGGGGGCGTCTTCGGGCGCGTCGTCGTCGGGGGCGGCGGCGGAGGCGGCGCGGCTGGCGCGCGAGCTGGCGGAGGCCGAGGCGCGCGCGCGGGCGGCGGCGGCGGCGCAGCGCGCGCGCCAGGAGGCCGAGCGGCGCGAGAAGGCGGCGGCCGTGGCCGAGGCGCGCGCGCTGGCGCAGGCGCGCGTCGAGGCGGCGCGGCTGGCGCGCGAGCGGGAGCGCCTGGAGGCGGCGGCGGCCGAGGACGAGGCGGCGCGCCGGCGCGAGCGCGAGCGCTTCATGGCGGCGGCGCGCTGGGTCAGCAAGCAGCGCGCAGAGGCCGCCAACCGCGCGCTGGCCGAGCCCGAGCTGCGCGCCGTCGAGGAGGCCCGCCGCCGCGCAGAGTGCGTCGCCAGGGCGCGCGCGCAGGCCTTCGCCAAGGAGAAGGCGCAGGTGCAATAAGTTGGACTTCGATTTAAAGATAAAGTTTGTGGACTGAATTGAACAGTTACAGTGTTGTCCAATCGGGAGATTTAACGTCACTACAGTAGTACTACCCTCTTCAGACCCGGTGACAAATGCACTATGAAATTCAGATAGTTTTTGCAGAATTGTGTTGTTTGAGAAGTAAAGGAAGCAAATATATCAAAAAATATTTTTTTTACATTTCATATTCTGGAAATCGTTGGTGCACATATGTGCACCTTAGGTCAATACCGTAAATTTTACGCATTATTGCACTTATTTCAGATTCGTCTAGTATGATAGTAACTTCCAAAATTCCAATGGAAAATATTCCATGAAGGCTTCTAGAATACGTTTCGACTCGTTATAAACTTCGTAGAGTTCCCCATCATCAAGAATTGGTGCCTTTTCAATCATATTTACCGTTTTCCACAGCTTATCATTCCTGCACTTAGTAGAAATCTTCTCACTTGTTGTACTGTCTTGAATGTGATTTTCTGATTCAGAATCAGAACTAGATTTTGCAGGCATGGGTTCCTCGTCAGCAAATAATTCATCATCACTGCCTGAATCCAAAGAATTAACATCACTTTGATTCAGAAATTCAAATAACTGTTCAGTAGTCATCGCAGTCCCTACGGAAAAAAGTACCGTAAAGATGTAGTCCCATAACCTAAAATTAACGTAATGACCTAAGGTGCACATATGTGTACCAGCAAAAACAATTGTATACAGAGCATACAAAAATCCATTAATTCACTTTTCGAGAATAGTAAGCTAGACTTTCAACTTTATAAAATAGATATGAAACAGAAAATACATCATCTGATGATAGAATTAGCTATCAAAAATATTTCCTCTCACGCCGGTGAGAACGGGCCGCAATCTTCTACAATGAACCATTTTCTTCGCGCTTAATTCAATACACAAGTGCACAGAAGCTTCATGCTTGATGAAATTAAAAAGCTTGAAGGTTAAAAAACGTGAATCGTCAAAGAAAAGAGGAAAAATCGCAGGTCACACTGAAATACGTGCTTAGAAATGAAGGTGCACATATGTGCTAGAAGAGGCTACAGTAGTGGCGTTTAATCTCCCGATTGAATTCACCGTAACAGCTGATAATTTTTGTTTCCTTAAATATCTGTAAATTTGCGTAACACTATCGTAACCTTAGCCTACCGTAACATAACCTTAACCAACGGTCTCGTAACCCTTACTCGTATCATGTCCCTATCATGTCATCCTATTTTTGACGGCGTGTGCTTCATTGGGCAGTTGGAGATGGCCAAGATGCAGCGCAAGTCGGTGTTGGACGCGCGAGCGAGGGCGCAAGTGCAGTCGGAGTGGGGGAGCGCGGACGCTGAAGCGGAAAGAGAAACGGAGTCGGAGGAGGAAGCGGAGACCAAGGCGATAGTCGATGCGAAGGCCAATGCGAAGGCCGACGCGAAGACCTATGCGAAGGCTAATGTGAAGGCCGATGTGAAGGCCGACGTGAAGGCCGACGCGAAGGCCGATGCGAAGACGCAGGAGCCTCCGTCCAAAGTCGTGGCGTTCTCGATGCTCTCGCGTCCGGCGGGGGCGCCCGCGGAAGGCGCGCCGGTGGACGAGTCCGCCTCCAAGCCCAACATCGCCCTGTCGCTGTGCGACGGCGAGAACCACTGGTCCTTCAACATCGCCGAGTGGCGCCTCTCGCAGGGCGGCCAACTGCAGCTCAACTGCGCGCTCTCCCGCCACGACTCCGTCTCCTGCGCCCACAGGCTGCCAGAGGTACAGTTCTCCGCCCACAAAACCACACGCAACCGGATCGGGTCCGGAATTGACTTAACGTAATATAGATCGGGGGTCCTAGGTTTGAGTATAATTGAATGATTACACTCGACTCCGGTTACAGTGAACTCGGTCATAGTGAACTCGGTCATAGTGAACTCGGTCATAGTGAACTCGGTCATAGTGAACTCGGTCATAGTGAACTCGGTCATAGTGAACTCGGTCATAGTGAACTCGGTCATAGTGAACTCGGTCATAGTGAACTCGGTCATAGTGAACTCGGTCATAGTGAACTCGGTCATAGTGAACTCGGTCATAGTGAACTCGGTCATAGTGAACTCGGTCATAGTGAACTCGGTCATAGTGAACTCGGTCATAGTGAACTCGGTCATAGTGAACTCGGTCATAGTGAACTCGGTCATAGTGAACTCGGTCATAGTGAACTCGGTCATAGTGAACTCGGTCATAGTGAACTCGGTCATAGTGAACTCGGTCATAGTGAACTCGGTCATAGTGAACTCGGTTATAGTGAACTCGGTTATAATGAATTCGGTTATAATGAACTCGGTTATAGCGAACTCGGTTATAGCGAACTCGGTTACAGTGAACTCGGTTATAGTGAACTCGGGAATAGTGAACTCGGTTATAGTGAACTCGGTTAGAGTGAACTCGGGTATAGTGAACTCGGGTATAGTGAACTCGGGTTAGTGAACTCGGGTATAGTGAACTCGGTTACAGTGAACTCGGTTATAGTGAACTCGGTTATAGTGAACTCGGTTATAGTGAACTCGGTTATAGTGAACTCAGTTATAGTGAATTCTCGGTTATACTGATCTTACATTACTAGCCCCGTTTCACTTACATTACAAATAAACACAAACAGATTCGATTATAGTGAATTCTGAATCTCGGTTATAGTGAACGTAGGAAATACGTCCTAGAAATGAATTTCCTCGTGCGAAAAATATATGTCGCCTCAATCATAACCTCGTAAGGGCTGTGAATTTTTTATATTCGCGATGCTCTCTCTTCGAAATGATATTGTGGACTCCCTTTTGAATCCTGAAATGGCGTCACTGAAAACGGAATTATATATTTTGTTCTTCGCACTTATGTATTCGCCAGCAATGGGAATGGTATATCTTAGATCTCCTCAGAAGGGATCGAAGGCCATACTCAAAAGTAGGATGGGATTCCCCGTGAGCAAAGTCTTTCGACATCAATGAAAAAAATCAAAAAACTTGACCATCATCTTCCTTTTTCATTTAAATTTTTAACACAGTCTCTACTCCCACAGAAGAAAAAATCGACAGTGACTTCGTATTGTGCAGGCTTGTGAGTATATATCCATTTTACTTAAAAAGGGTGCCCGGAGAAGAAAAAAAAGGAAAATTAACACGTAAAAGGCAGAAAAGGACAAAAATAAGATAAAATGACGCAAAAGGCATCACAAGCTAAAAAAGACAAAATGAAAATCTACTAAAACAACTCTAGAAGCACAGTTAAATGATTTGCATTGTCGAAAGTCATGAAATAGTACCAATAACATAAAGGTATTTGCCAAACTTCCGAGCTCTACTCAATACATTTCTCTCGATATGACAAATACATTGGCACAGTCCTTACTCAGTTCTCTCTAGAATATTTTGGAAGGATTTCAGATAAACACGTGATTTAATGATTTCTGTGCACCTACGTGTTCATTTTGTAAACTCCGTGAATTCCTTACTTTCTGGAATTAATTTGAATTTGAATTCTCTTTCTGGCATTAAAATTAATTCTTACCACTTGATTCATCAGACCGAAGGTAATTAAACATAATTTTGTAATCAAACAAAAATTTAAACAAATATTTTAATCGATATTGTTTACTTTCATGAAACTTCCTTCGCTCAAAAATAGCCGAGCCGAACAACAGCAATTTGTTTAAAATTCATTATTTTAAACTTGCAAATCACAAATAAAACTTTTAACATAAAAATACTCGCTGGAGGTGCCTCGCTACGCTAGTTCACGCGAATTTTTATACCTTCCGCTCGTCATAAGGAGCCGATGTATTTATGTTTACAATGAATTTAAAATAATAGAGAGATAAAATGAAAAAAATAATAATAGTAGTGATGGAGATAGGTGAGAAAGAGTGAACAGATATGAAATAGTGTGACGAAAAGATTAAAATTGATTAATGTTTCTATATTTACAATATTACTTTTTTCAGGTGCCTGGATCTCATGACCTACACCGCTCATATTCATGCATTCCGAATATTTCCCCCAGATGAGCTACATATAATTTAAAACTGATGAATGAGATTCTTAAGAGCATCCCTGAAGGTTGGTATGTTGATGTCTACTTTTAGCGTGAACAATTTTATTCATCCCACATACGTCACATACAATTTTTACTGTTTTTGACCAAATAAATCGAATCAAATTCATATGCATATCACGTAAAAAAATTGAGAATGTATTTTCATAATGTCATAATTATATGATATACTTTCACTTAGTTCTTTCATTGCAATGTTTTGCTTCATTTCTTCAATAGTGCCGTACGCATTATTTGTATTAATGAAATTTTTTTAACGTTTTTTGGTGAAAATAACATAATTACTTAATCTTAAATGCTGACAAATATCTATCTGCTTACATATTTACTTTTATTGAAAAGCAATAAAGCTGTATTTAATTTCCAGACAAGATGGTTTCGAATCTATAAATTAAAAACAGATCTGTTGCTGACTGGCTGGCGTTCCATTATCCTCAAGAACATCTAGTGCAACTCAGAACGCAGTGGATGCAACGTAATTTAGAGCCCCAGTACACTGGCAGGCAATAAGCTCCACAATGTGCTATCACCTAGTACGAGCGTTATCTACGATTTGATAGATGACGAAGTATTAAACACAAAAAAAGACGAAGCAATTTCTCGGACATGGAATAATTTGATGCGTAGGTTTCACAAGAACAACATTTTACAATATCAACCAAAAGAACAATCGTGTCCTTGCACCTTACAATACACGCATTTACACATTCACATCTATTGTCAGTAAACATCCTTCCACGCGAGTACGTTCTCGTGACCACCAACGCCGCGAGCCATTACCATCATCTCCATTTTTCCCGATGTGGACATGGGCTAAGGAAATGTACGGTATTGTGCAGTAATCAAAATGCAACACACCTTGAAGGAGCCTGGGACAGTATTTAATGGTAAGATAATTACAGCAAAAATTGGACATCCCATATTTGATCAAATATGACTTTGTCAGGATCCACCAGAACCAAAGGCAAGAATCTGCTATCGAAATACTTTTCTAATATTACATATATTCTCTTATATTCCATATTTATTGTATACCTGCAATTACATGGAGAATGATAGACGAGAAATAAAAACAGAATTGTATGAAAAAGGCAAATCAGATAAAAAATTTAAAAATGCGTCTGTTTACTCTCGGACACATTCTTTACAATATTATATCAACTGCCAACCAAAACTGCGTGTCTGCTAAGAGGCAAAAGATTTCTAACAGGTTTTATTCACTGCACAGGAAATGTGCACTCTTGTAACATCATTTTTTGTAGAAAATGTAAGTAGACACAGTTAAGAAAACGCGATTAAGAAGGCAAGAGAGATGTAAAATGAGAGAGAGAGAATGTTATCTGCTTTGTGTTAATAAATTTCCTGTATTTTAATATGTGTTTCTTTTATTTCAACAATATTTGTATTCGTGAAATTAAAAAAAAAGTTTTAACTATAGGTTCAGGTGAATTTAAATAATTAAAATTTGTAATTGAAACTGTTGAATCAATGACAGTTTCGATTTTGATTAATTGATTGATTTTGGAATGGAAATACTGTTTGACTTTAAATCCATTTCTCTACTTAAGTGATACTGTCTCTTCTAATCTTTTCGAATATTAACTACAAGCAAAAACAGGTTTTTGGAATTTTTTTTACAATCTTGTGGCCGGATCCGACAACAAATCATCAGTTCCCAAGCAGAAGATCGAGAAGTGTCATTTCACAACTCATATGTCACGATTTGTGCACGGGAAGTGGTCTAACGGCGAGTGACGGATCCGGACACAAGCACTCACTCAAATACGATATTAATAATACCTGCGTCATTGCTTAAATCTAGTCAACTTTAGAATGTTGGTGTCTAAAGCAAATCGAAGATACGTATGTTAGTTTGTCTAAAATTAAAAATGGTTCAAACAAGAAAATGAAATATGAATTTTCTCCACCATTTACAATAACTTAGCGCGAACCTTATCTCGATACATCAAACCGAAGATATTTGCTATGGCCAACGTAGGTGGTTCATTCAATGCCATGTCTATAATGTGCAAGTTAAGTGTCTTCAGACATGCACTTTTCGGTCTGCCATCTCCACAAAATGACTGCCTGAAGCATCAATTCAAATTCCGCGCCCAGAGATGATCAATAAACTTGGTATTTTCATGAACGAATATATCATTTCCAAAACGCATATTAGTATATAACGATATTTACAATAATCTTTGCGAATGGAGCACTCTTAAGCTCAAGGCACTAGTTTATATGAATATGTGCTAAAAATAACAATTCCAGTTCATTCGTTTCTGTTCATAAATGTTGGATCGTGTTCATCATTTATGTTTATGCCGCCGTGTACTTTGGCTATTATTTTGGGAAAAAATGGATTTTCAGTAAGTACATTTAAAATATTCATTGAACAGAACCTACAAACATTTGACTATTAACGTATTCTAGTGTAAGCCACGCAATGCTTTCCTTAGCGAATATTACTCCACAGTTTCACCGTTTACGCCGAGAAGCGAGGAAATTCTCCGCGCAGAAGGAGACACCGCCGTTTGGTGTCTAGCAGCCGGTTTGAATTTCGCGCCCGGAAGTTATCTTTAAACTCAATTTTCTCAAAGACTTTTATTTTGGGAAAAACTGGACCTGCTATTCATGACTGACAACACAGAATTTGGGGTACATTCTTGTGACGGGAGCTTCTGGACATCTTGTATATTGGCCAAATTGTAACTGCAGAAAACTGCTATTAATAACTAGAATTGCAGAAGTCACTGCAGTTAAGAACATAATTATTTGTTTGGGGTGCATTTTTTTAAATTTTTGATTGTATCTCGTAATTTTCTCTAAAGGAATCTTCATGGCTGACGGAGCATCTTTCAAAGCCAAGAGAATCTCATCTTATTTGTAACAAAAGCATGAATATTTTACCCTGGTTTGGAAATAGTTGGTACTAAACCCCACTAAGAATTTATGAACAATAGTTTAAAGAAAAGTAAACAAAAAGATAACAACTGGAGACAAGCAAGACTTAATGCAGAAATTCAAAAATATTTGATATCATGCCATTAAAATCAATAGAACAGCTGTGAAAAGTTATATCTGCAAAAAGATACCAAATTTAATAAAAATATTAATGAAGGCACACATTCAAAGTATTAGTAAATATCTGAATATTAGTAAATGAACTTTAATTTTTTACCTTGTTAATTACAAAGAAATAAAAATATCTCCAAAAAATCTTTAGTCTAATAATATATCTCCGAATCCTTAAAATTTACTTCAAAAAATGTCGAAAATATTTCTTTCGAAGAAAATTTTAACTGTTAAAATAAGAATCTGCAATAAGTTAAGAATTTAAATTGTGTAAATCACATGTTTTGTTATGAATTGGGGGTAAGAACCCTTTGAAAACAATATTTTCATCAGTCTCCTTTATACATAATACGCTAAGACAAGATGACTTTTTTAAATTTATGAGAAACCATCGACCCAAAACCCATGCATTGGTGCATCCTATTGGATATGGAATTACCGCTCTGTCCTACCTCAAAGAGTTTTAAGACGAAAAAGAAGTTCACATGATGGCATATTTGGATTATCAGGCGTACATGCAACTGGAAAAAAACATTACGTTACGGCTACATCGTCACGCAGAGCTCGGAAACCGTGAGTTAAAGGGGCATAAAGACAGGTTTTCTTGTCCCCACAACGATTTTTTTAGTTTTAATCTACAAAGTAAATTAGTAATTATTAGACGTTTTACTGTAATTCGCCTTTTTACTGTCTTACCCTCCTAAACTCTAGTTTTATCGTCAACTTGAAAAATTAATTTTATTTCTTTGTTTAAATACAAATTGGTTAGGCTCAGTTAGCATTTAACATTACACAAACAGTTTTTTTACATTTTTGTGTTAAATTAATAGATACTTGAAAGTTTTTATAATTCAATAAATATCTCTAAATAAAATATCCACGCTTCCCCCGACCCTGCCTGCAACATTCCCATGAACTGTACTAAATCCTACTTCTCGTCTACATAAACTTGTCAGTAGACCATTCAGCATGGAAGTTATTCGCATGCCACTTCATTTTTTGGCTCTTTCAATGTTGAAAGGAAATATTTGTTTGCTAGCAGAACCCACATCTATTTATATAATTGTAAAGTCTAGGATTTCTTAAGTCCTCCTAAATTCAATTTTTGATAGGCTTTTTATGGTCAATAATGAATACATTCAAGGATGATTATTAGGTAAATATGCTGCAGCAGTAAAATTAGTTATCAAATATGAAAGAGGCCTGCAGATAAATTAGATTATTATTTTACTTCACTACAACTTGAGTCAAGTTCTCAATATATAAATTATCTTAACATAACTAATCTTTTTAATCAACATAGTTTGCAAGTAATGTAAAAATAAATTATCCCATAACTATGATGCTCTAACTTGTAGTTCATCTCTATTTAAATCTTGCAGGGTTCATTTCACTTCATAGATTTTTGTGGAGTTTCCATTACAACGCAGGCTGTGTGTTGGCAACGACTTCTATTTTGGACACACTGCAAATTATATATTTTTAAAACAAATGAAGTTAAATGTTGGCCTATCTTGCCCAACAAATCAATATGTCTCTCAATTTTATATCTAAAGCATTTCGCGAAATGTTACTTTGTTTCACAAGTTAATGAGAATTCGTGAGGAGGCAATATTTACACAGTGGATCACAGTAATTATTTCTTCGTATTCCGCAAGAAAAGTCCGTATCTTCAGCAACAAACCAAATAATATAAGAAACTTGAAGTCCTATTTCGTTCCATGTTGGTTTGGATGTTGGTTGGTTTGATTTACAGAATAATTCCGGTGAAGAAAAATATACTTGGACTTGAGATTGGATGAGTAATGTTACAGAGCATTTATGATGTAGCAATCACTGAATGTAAGGTTTCAGTCTCTCTTGCAATGTGCCATCAGTAAGCGATTTACAACTGCTAAGTTATATACAGATGGCTTTGCCTTTCATTCTACAAACAAATACGTGTGCCAGAACGTAAATACTGAAACGCTGAGTCTCTCAAGTTTCAAACCATTAGTTCGGTTAGAAGTTTAACAATGATATTAGGCAGAAGAAAAAACTCAATGAGTTTGTTAAATCAATTTCAAAGTGAGAAACTATATATACATTTTAACAAATGGGTTGAATTCCACACAAATTTCTGTCTTCTGGTAAGTAAGTAAAGTTCACATCATGTGATATTTCGTACTTAAGAGATCACTTCAGTACCCTCTTTTATTTCTGTGCTCGCAGATCCTGTTTCCGGGCAAATGACAGATTACGTAATATGTTACACGTAAATGAAACGTGAAACGTCAAAAGTGTTGCCGTGCAAGAGTTTACGAGAGATTTTGTGTAGAATTATCATACTCGTCAACCCTGCCACGGAGGTGCGTTTCAAGAAAACAATTTTTTACACTTTACCAATTAATTTACTTACTTTAGTAACACATTTCTTATTCAGAAACAAATGTTTAAAAAATTACATTACATAAGAACATATCAGTGAATGTTTTGAAATATTACTAAGTTAAAAAGTTTGGTATCATAGAAAATTAAGAATACAAAAGATAACATTTTCTTTCTTGTACATATTCAAATTTTCCATTGAATATGAAAGCACAAGACACTTTATTTATCGAAACTTTTATTGTCCTCATTATTGCTCTTTTGGAACTAGCAAATTTCACAGGATTCCGCGTTTTACTTTCCCGTAACATACGTATATACGGAGTAATATACGTAGTATAGGGAAAGTTATGTAATGCTGCACGAAACAATGGCGGATTTTTGCAAAAAATTGTTAAATTAAGCTAAATTAAGAAAAAATCCTATGAGGTGTAGTATTGCCAGAATCCCTGTTATGTGGGTCCTTAATAACAGAAAACCAATTGACAGCAAAATCTCTGTCCGTCCGCCCGTCCGTCCGTGCGTGAAGATCACTGGCGCCTAAACCATGCGTAGGATTTTTCCCAAATTGAAGATACTCCTCTCCGTCTGACTCGAGTAGAAGCTCTGAGATTTTGAAAAACGTTCTTTGAAATTTGGGTGTACTTAAATTTGGGTGTAATTTTTTAAAACAGACTTCGTCTAAGGCAACAACCTTCAATTCTGTGGTTTTCAAGAGTTACCATTTTAATATTTACAAAAATATAGTTCGCTCACAATGGGACTAGTATCATATTTTTCACTGTCCGTTGATACATATGAGGAGAAACTTTAAAGAAATAATATGATGCGGATTTGAGAAAGAAATTGTTTAAAAATGTTTTTAAATTGTCTATACTTCGCGGAAAAATAAAACTATCATTACACATATTTTCGAAAAACTGAACAAGACCTTATTTCAAGATCTGTTTTTAAGGAACAGATTTCATTAAGAAAAAAGTCTATATCTTCAATATTATAATTGTGGGTAGGTGCCCCAGAAAATTGCAATTTTGCATATTTTTTTAAATTGGGATTTCAATGAACATGAGACATCCGAGTACATATTTTCTTCCTCGACATTTGTGTTCGTGCGTACTGAGCTTCTTTAATAATACGTTTTTTAAGTAAATATAAACAAAACATGGAAAGAAAAAGCTTGATCGTTTTCGCTGCAAGCATAATTGGGGCTGAGAAGGCTTTAGCGAATGCGCAGAAAAAACGTTGCGAATCCAGGAAGTATTGACTGCAGAACTAAGATTCAGTTACCTCACATTTGCAAGAGGCAGTAAAATAAACTCACCCAAAAGTCCAAAATTCGCATAAGGGTCATTCCATATTAAATCAACACAGTTTTAATTAAAATTTTACCTCACCATTTTAGATTCAGATGAAATTTGAGACATAGGTAGTATGCATGGAGAATAAGAAAACTACAAATTTTGAGTAAAATATTTCCACCCGTTTCTGAAATACAGCCATGTAAAATTTTGCAAAATTGTGTTCCCGAAAATTTTTAAATTGATGTAGAACCTCACCAAATTAAGATAGAGAGCTGGAACAGGTGTCATTTTTCAGCTTTCTTTATGACCTTTTATACGATATACAACTCAATAGGGGTTGCGTTCAAAAAGTTTTTCAAATTTGAATTTAAAATTTTGATTTTGAGTTTTTTCAAAATGCTCATCTTCAAAAAAATTGAAAAAATTCTAAAATAATCCTTGTATATATCCAAACAGATGGTGAAAGTTTAAAAATGGGACAAATTCGTTAGTGAACGATTCTAACTCTAGAGGCAGTGTACGTTTTCTGTAAGAAATTAATCGAACATGTTCAAAAGCTTATATATAGAAATCATCCAGTCTGGACTGCACGCTTTCTGTACGTCCAATCTGCTCGAAAACTGTACCGTGTAAAAAATCCTTAAGTCGCTTGTTCACACGTTTGATTGATTCATTAGTGATTCCGGGAACGTTAACTGCTAAGATCATTCCGTAAGTGTAGTGCGTGTTTGATCGTTGGAGTTGGCAGTTATCTTCCCCCGCTGGATTGCGAGATCCAGCGCCAATCTGCGGGGTTTTACCCGACCAGGTGTCTTCCGTCAGCAGCGCCCCGCCCCAATCAGGACAATCTCTAAGTTCCCAATCGGTGTCTCGGCATGTGTGGCAATGTAGTGCATGTAAGGGTATATAAGTGATGGGATAGGACAAATAATGGGAAGGAAAGATCGCCTGCGGTCCGTGACCCGTTTGTTAGAAAACTGCTTCAGTATTTGCTGGGTGTTGATCGGAGAAAACACGGAAAACAACCAATTAGAGCAGGCGGCCGCTAGAATTATCTTCCAGAGAGCGACTGAACTAGCTATGTAGCTAGTGGCGAAAATCCTGCCAGCGTTGGCAGAGGAGGAGCTTGTCCACGCCGTAACTCGCGTGTGCATTGCAGCGGGCGGGCGCGCAGGATCCGCCATGGGGTCGCACTCGGCGCGCGTCTTCCGGGGCAGCGTGTTCCACCAGGGGGGCGTGGCGCGGGCGCCCACCCCGGTGCCCGCGCCCGTCGTCGCCGCCCCGCCCGCGCCCATGGGCGTGCCCATGCCGCCCACCCCGCCCGCGGCCACGCCCACCACGCCGTGCTCGCTGCCGCCGCCGCCGCCCACGCCGCCCGCGCACCGCCCGCGCGGGCCCAGCCCCGGCTGCCCGCTGCCCTGGATGACGGCCGGCCTGCGCGAGGCCGCCCTGCCCCCGGCCGCCGCCGCCGCCGCCGCCGCCACTGCCCCCGGCCCCTGCGACCCGCAGACGCTGCTGGCCTCACCCGCCCCCTCCGCCTGCTCCTACTTCTCCGAGTTCGCCGCCCTGCCCAGCAATTCCCTCCGGTTCGCGTCGCCGCCGCAGTAAGAACGACGACGACGACATAGGCATCGACAATTACGAACATGACGTTGACCACGCGGCACTGACCATGCCAACACAAATTACGATGGCGAAGACAAAAGCGACGACAAAATAAATAAATGACAACGACAGCAATGACAGTAACAATGATGATAATAACAATAGAAATAACAATAGTAATAACAATAGTAATAATAACAATAATAACAACACTACCTAATAATGATAACAATAATAACAACAACACCTAATTATAATAATAATAATAACAATAATAAATTTAATAATTTTCTTATTCAAAACAGAAATCAAAGCTATGAAGATCGTAAGTTCTCCTCGACACTCGATGCGGTAGATATAAAGGGCAAACGGACAAATCGTTCGTTCCTAATTATGACGCAACTGCTTGAAAATACGCAATTTTATTTCAAGGAATGTACATCAAAAGATAGCAATGAGGCGCTTGTATTAAATAGAATCGGGTTATTCTTTTTATTCAATCATACCCACTAGGAATCTAATAACGCTGCTCCAAATGACGTTGCATTTTCGACTGAGTTTTCGACGGGGTCCCTGACACGCACTGTCGCCACTAGTGATCTGCTCACTCCAGCATCTCGGTGGTGCGGTCGGTTAGCTGACACCCTCCGCCCCTACACACACACACACACACACACACACACACACACACTAACTGACACTAATCGGTGGAAACTGTCTGCGCACCCTCCCCCACTCAGAAAAAAAAGGCTTGAAACTTTGTGAATGCACCTTGTAAGTAGCCAGATTAATCTTTTTGAATTAAATGTAAGTTGGAATTTTCTGAGGGTAAATACACACTTGAGTGGACCTGTGGAGTGAGACTTAGGAAGCCATCGTCCAAACTTCTAGACCACTGGGGCTGACTAAATGGAGACATTAATTCGCGTAGAAAATATCTCAAATAATTCCACAGCTCAAGAAAACATCCACAGAGAGCCCTTTTCCCCGTCACACAGAGAATTTAAAAGTTTTTGGATGTGTTACATAAATAAATAAATATTTTATTAAACTACACACATTTTTACTTTTTCATCTACTTCGTAAGATAATGTATTGTAATCGTGCTTCGGAAAACGGCATATTTTCGACAGAAAAACTCCTATTGTTGGGCCCTGGTAACGAAAAGTGGATAAATCTTGACCCTACACGTCATTCGTTGTTCATGTCTCACGTTATCTAGTGAGTATCCACGTTTTGTGGGTGCTAGATACCGATAAACAAATGGAATTTATAAATAAAACATTTTCTGAAGAACATTCGTTTCAATTTTTTTTTCTTCATTTTTTTGATCCATGGATAGAATGACTGACGCTTAAACGAATGACGCATGTCTAATTTTCGAACATAGCAAAACCTAGAAATAAGGCGAGAAAGTATGTGTTGTAGCACCTCTGTACTTCGGTTTTTCTTGCTTGGCGCGTGGGGGTGTATCATCAAAATGGAATATTTCCCGGTATTTCGCGTCGTTATCGGTTGTGCCGGTAGGAGTCGCATGACCGCCAGCACTGCTCGATACAGTCGCGATCATTCGACGACTAGCAGCACAACCGAGAACGACGCGAAATACCGTGAGATATTCCATTTTGATGGCACACCTCCGTGCGCCAAGAAAGGAAAACCGAAGTGCAGTTAAATACACAAGTGTTAGCGCGCGGGAGCTGAACGGCGCGTGCGCGGGAGCAGGACCCTGTGGCACCGGCCGGCGCGCCGCCGGCGCAAGCTGCTGCGCCCCACGCGCCCGCTCACGCAGACGCCCAGCCTGCACCGCTCGCTCGGCGCGCAGCAGCCCCGCTCGCGCAGCCACATGCTGCGCACGCGCCCGCGCCCGCGCCCGCCCCCGCGCCCGCGCCTCGGCGCCGGCGAAGTGGCCTTCGACCGCGACGGCGGCACGGTCACGTGGACGGAGCCCCTGCACCTGCCAGGTACTCGCCCCGCAACACCGCTACCAAACAGTACACGAGAGTGGGGTCTTACTACTTAACTATTTAAGGCAGTGTTGACAAGTCCGATGCCACGAGCGGGAGTCCGTGGCACGAGTGCCACGGCGAAATCGCCTCTCCTCGCAATTCATCACCCCGCCACCAAAAACAACGCCATCCCTATTGTAAAACGGCGGGATACTACTACTCGTAATAGTTCCCTTTCCCGACGCTAGTTGCGCAGAGAAACTCGTGGCATGATATGGTGCCACAGCTACCAGTATAAGACCTTGACAATATTGATTTAAGTGCTCAGGGTATCAATTGATGTCCCTGCACTGATTCTGACTGAGAAGTCCAAGGGTTCGATTCCCGACGATGCCAGGATTTTCGACACTAGCTACATTACTAAATCGAATTCAGCCGCTGTCTGCAGGAGAATTCTAGGGCAGGGTGCTCTGACCGGTATTTTCTCGCGGTTTCTCCGGTTAACACCAGGGGAATGCAGGAGCAGAGCTCTAAAAAACGGGCCACGAACCGCGCGCGATCTTTCCTTCCCATTCTTTGCCCTATCCTCAACCCTTACATACACATATTTGCATGCACTGCACGACCACACACCACACATATAGGGATACCAGTCAGGAGCTTCGAGAGTCTCGGCTGGGGCGGTGACCCTCTGGTGGGAAATCACTGCCACCTCCCATGATCAAAACTTGCACTACATTTACGGAAATAATGACCATAGTAGCTGAGGCGCCCGGAAACACGAGATAATCATTTAATTATTTAATGACTAATAAGCTCAATCCGAGCGATTATATAACACAAAAGTAGGAGCTTTAAAAAATCAAAAATTCGAAAATCAAAAGTCTCAAGAATATTATTTTATGTCGTTCAGTACTTATCCTCCAAATCTTTTAAAATGGCAGGTTTACAAATTCTGGAGCAATATAATCACTATTCACAGGAAACAAAGAGTTAAACACTTTTTTTGAAAGTGTATTTCAAATATTCTATATTGACAGAGATCTGTAAATGTTTTATGTGGATGATGTGGTAGCAAATAGCAGGAAATGGTACCATCCGACTTATAGATGTAATGCATAATAATTGTGTTTTTTTTATTGAAAAGGGACGCATGTGGCAGAAAATGCCCGACATTCCATTTATATACATTCACTGGCCTTCGCTTTAAAACACTTATTGAACTTCGAATTTCAAAACCTCGCTATCTTTGTTTGCTAAATATAACACCACCTTCACACTTTTGCTTTTTTCAGATTAAGAATCGTCGTGTGCTTTCAATAAATCGATTGGAACTCATCTCAAACGAAGCGACACCAACTAATGTAGTGGGTTTTCAACGACGTAATCAACAAATGACTAGAGATAAACGTTCATTCGAGTAGTATTAAGCTATTATTTTACAATTTGTTCTATAAAACAGGAAAATAAGAACAAGTGAAAACATACCTATGGCCCACCATGTTTGTTTCAAGAAAACAATATGGTGTTGCGGGTCTTCCACATTTGCGAAGGCTGCATTTGCCGTCCTCAATAGTCTTATTTATTTTTTACGACTGATTCATTTTTGATTCCGGGCGCATTGACTACTAAGGTCGTTGGTCCCGTAAGTGCAGTGCATGTTTTTTTCTGGCAGTGGCGGTGATCGCCGCTGGATTGTGAGATCCGGTGCAGACCTAACGTCGGCTAGTGGGGTGTTCCCCAACCAGGTATACCCCGTCAGCGGGACACCGCCCCAGCCGAGACAAGCTCTTAAGTACCCGATCGGTCTCCCGACATGTGTGGTAGTGTAATGCATGTTTGTGTGTGTGTGTGTGTGTGGAAAGGGTGAGTATAGGACAAGGAAGAGGAAGGAAAGATCGCGCGCGGTCCGTGGCCCGTTTGTTATGATACTGCTCCGTCATTCGCCTGACCTTGATCGGAGAAACCACGGAAAACTACCGATCAGAGCAGCTGGCCGCTAGAATTCTCCTCCAGATAGCGACAGAACCCGAACTAGCTACCCACACAGTGTCTAAAATCCTGCCAACGTCGGGACTCGAACCTAGGACTCTCCGATGAGAGGCACTGCATTGACATTAGTTAATGCCCTGAGACACCTCTCTCGGTTTGTTTTATTTCTTAGAGCCTCTTTTGGATGCTAGAAATGGATCTTATGTCTCATTCTTAATGCTAACACACCTCAGTGAGCCCTCTTTCCTGTCAATGTTAAACATAGTGATAAATATACGAGTTTAGTAGTAAGTAACATACAGTCCATAATTTGATCGAAAATCGTTAATTTTAGGTGGAAAATTAATACTAATGAACAATATATTACAAGATAATTGAATAATTCCAGTTAAACATTTAAATAAAATGTAACTTTGTACACTTAGACAAAACGGCCTTGAATTTGAAGTTCACCAGAACATTTTGTTGCTTGGAAACCTTCCTAGTGGCTAGTTCCCGAGCAACTAAATGTGCTGGCGAATTTCAAATTCAAGGACATTTCGTCCAAATGTACGAAGTTACATTTTATTTAACTTGAATTATTCAATTATCTTGTAATATATTTTTCATTAGTTGGTATTAACTTTCCACTTAAAATTAATGTTTTTCGAGCAAATTATGGACTGTGCAAACAAGACTGTTACCAACACTATGTTGCTTTTTCGAAGCTCACTTTCCTTTTGCGTGCAGAGCAGTTCTTTTGGCCGAAAACGGCCTCGCACGAGGGCGAAGTGGTCGGCGCGGCGAAGCGGGCGTCGCAGGAAGGCCCCGTGCCCTGGCCCCGCACGCAGCCCCCCTCGCCCGCGAACCCCACCGCCCGCCCCCGCAGCTGCAACTCCAGCGCCTTGCAGGCCCCGCGGCAGGGCACGACCGTGGACGCTTTCGGGCGAGAGGTATGGCGCAAAAGACACGAGTGGTCTATACAGTCATTTAGATGACTTTAGTTAGTTAGTTAATGCCTTATTTTACGTGGCGAGACTCGAGCCATCAGGCCCGCTCTTCCGCCTGACCACGCAAATATCTACTACGCTCCTTTCACCACCTAGCGGAGAAAGAAGGTATTATCTCGGGCGACGAAACAGGCGATTTGAATTTAGCTCAGAGAATTTGACTTTAGTCCCTGGAGGGTGGCTTTGCACCATGCATTACTTTAATAAATGTTTGTTACATTAACTATTGGCGTTATTGTGACGAGCTATAAGCTCGCGTCCTAACCCAACATCCGGCTCCCCTCGCGCCACGCCAAATTAGGAACCCTTTCAATTCGTCACAGCCCCGCGCGAAAGACGCGCGCACCAGAAACTGCGCCCCCCTTCCCAACCCTGTCTTCAAATAACAAAAGCAGACAGTGGCGGACTGCCTCCAGGCATCGTCCCGGGCACGCTCCGGCTGGACGGTCCAGCATTGTCCACATAGGAACCTGAACTAGTTGATTAAGAAGCCCTCCCTGCGTTGTGTAGGAAAATTCCCAAAATAAGGCGACACAAAGGCGGCCGGGTGGGCTTGCATTGTCTGTCTCTGCGGCGCTGGCGAAATCTCAAACAACAAAGAGAGCCAATGGGATGCCCAGAAAATGACATCACCCTAAGAAGTGCCCTATTAGCTTCCGACTTGAGTAGAATCTTCCAGAACACAAAATTTCGGCCAATAACATTAAAAATTGCAATCACGTGATAGGGCAAGGCAGCCATGTAAGGAAGAGTAGGGACACGTGACAGAGGCTGGCAAGAGAAAAACTTTGGCAGATAGAACAAAAACTTCAGAGAGAGCACAAACGTTTCGAGAACATAGAACATCTTCAGAGAGAAGATTCGGAGAAAGCATTTGAAAAATTTATCTTGTAAAAACTTCACGTCGAGGAGTGGTTGACAACGATAGCCAGTGTTGGTCGACCGACTCCGTACTGGCCGTCCGAACACCATGCTTTAGAATTTATTCCTTACGGCGGACCAACAGAAATCCAGAGGGATTTAATCAATCAGTCGAGCTATCGTGGCTGCATTGATACGGGTAAAGTGGTGTTTGACGGTTTTAACCCGCTATTCAACGCCCGTGGCTCTTCTCAACAACTTCCGGTCGGCGAGAGGCGAAATCCCGTATACGCGAGCTGTGGTTCTTGCGACGCCCGTCCTGATAGCGACATCTCGAACGGCGGCACCTGACCGTTATCCTGCCTGGGACAGCGCCAGCCGGAATGACAACAGGTGTGCAATTCGTTGACTCGAGGTACGGACCTACCACTATGTCATTCACATCAGTAATGTTAAAGACAATTTTAAGAAACAAACAGAAATTTGAGCAAGTGTCAAATTAGATTAAAAATTAAATAGTAGGTGGTTTAAGTAACAAGAAGAAAGCATATTGTAATTTAAAAGCAACAATAAACGTGTTTTCGCCTTTCAAGCGAACAACACATTGAAGGAAATTCGAAAAAGCTTGTTTCTGCTAAACCCTGTGCATGTCCTCATTGAAACAGAGTGCTCACCTCTGAGGTGCTCATAAGCTGGCACCGGATGTCAGGTAAGTGTTCGTTTGGCGCCCATTCACTTACAAATTTAACGGGCACACCTGTCATCTGAATACCGACACACTTCGGTGTGACGGTGCCTTTCCCCCCATTTTGTGTTTGAGCGTCGGTTCATCACATTATTATTTATCGGCTTCAATCATTATCGAAAGCTGAGTAAACAACAGAATCGACTATAATGGGACAAGATACAAAACTCCCTCCGAATGCGCATGCGCGAGGAGGGGTGCCTCCCACCATCAACCGCTCACTTCCCCTGAAAATATCGCTCTCTCACTCGCTCTGCGCGCCAGGCGACGCGGCCGGTCGAGGGGAGGGGGGTCTGAACGCCTAGACAGGCTGCTTTGTTCGTGACCCAACGCGCAGCAGTAAAAGTATCAGCCATCCAAATCAAAACGGTTTCAGCTGTCTGTGCACAAACGCTGACTCTTAATATATTAAGATTCAGTAAAAGAAACATACGTACAGGAAGCATCGCCCCTGGTCCTCAGACCTGTCCCTTTCGTCTTCGAGTGCTGTGCAGCGTGGCGTCTCTTAGCATAGGCCTAATTTCAAGTGAAGTTCACAGGCGTAATATTGTATTTGTTTCTAACACTAAGACAACCGTTTACAGGTGATATAACCTGAACATCAAGCTCCCTCTTTACCATCCCGATCTCAATTCTATCGATTTAGTTTGGAGTTCCATTAAGAATCATGTTACGAAAGAAAGCATCGGTACCCGTCTATGAGTTAAAGAAAATGTATGCCGAATATTATTTTCTAAATATTGCCCAAATCAATGGAAGAAGTGTTATGAACACGTTAAGAAAATCGAAGAAGAATATATGAAAACAGACATGTCGACGAAAGCAAAGGTGGACAAAATTATCGTTTCTTTGCGGAGCAGTTCCTCTGAGTGTGAGGACAATGACGTCACGCAGCGAAGGCTGCATTGACATTGATGACTTATAACTCCTCCTTGCTGGGGGAGGGCGACGAATCGCTTGCGCGCAGTAGGTTCAGATATTCTGGCACTGTAGCAGCGGTGGGAGAAGCCCGCGAAACTAAGCACTTCCCAAAAGGGAGATTTCAAACTTGTCCCCTATAATAGTTAAAGCGACTGAAAATACAAACGCCAACATTTAATTTAATAAACATTTATTAAAGTAATGCAAAACCACCCTCCATGGACTAAAGTTACCCCAAACCAGTGTTCGTTGTAATTCATTTCCGTTGACGACGAAACAATTTTCATATCGTAACTTACTAAATAGAGTCGTCCGGAAAATTTCTACTTCATATTTTTGTGCGGTCTTATAAATGTTAGTTGGAATATTTATTGGAATCATCATTAAAAATTATTAAACTCGAATAGGTGGGAAATTCTCGGGTACACATTATACTGGTTTTATAGGGATTGCCCGTGATGTAGGTTCAAATTCCGGTCGTTTCATGTGTAATTGTGTTTTCGTAGTAGGTTTTCTCACGGTTCTCCGTTTTCCCATCATACATTTTCACAATCACTTATATATCAAAATTATTCACCCATTTCTAGCCATGATATTTAGGTACTGAGTTGAAGATACGATTTAGGATAGATATATACGATGTAAACGAATACAAAAAGATACCATAACACCTACTCAGGAAGGGCAATTTTACCCGCTCATGGAAGGGAACATGCATGCTGTGCACCATATGCAGAGGAGTCAATAGGGATTTCATTGGCGGCAACATCTTTAAAATGCCCAACCACAAAACCTTTATAAGTGTATTTTTCTCTATTATTACAAGAAATTTTTAAAAAATTTGGAGCTGTTTTAGAGAAAATTTTGAAAATGACCGGGGGGCTTCATGTAAAGTACCCCAAAAATTAATGAATGTTTTTCAAAATCGCAAATGGACAGGGGTTAATTCAGTTTGAAAAAAATAGTAAGCGTAGTTTAGACGTTCGCGTTCTTCACATTCGCCAGACAGACCGACGTACGGACGGACGTTTCGAAAAAAACATGTGCTTTTCCGTTGAAATCTCGAAATCGATTTTCCGCAGCATTACATTACTTCCCCTATATTACGTTTATTACTCCGCATATACGTATGTATACAGGAAATTAAAAAAACGGATTACTGATAAAATGCTATAAAGCAGAAATTTATCTATGTGAAATTTCTTTTTTGGAATTTAAAAAAGTAAAATAATATTCATTATCCCCTACACTTTTTTAATTCTATTTTTGCACAATTTTCTGAAAACTTATTTGATTGAAATTAAAATAATAAACTCTTTGTTTCTCTTTCCGTATTCAGATTCCCATGCCTCCAGTGTGGTTAACATGCTTTCTACATCCCCCGGTATGTATCTAGTTATATGGATATATGACTTTTGTTAAGAATTGGATGCTATGTAGATTATTATGTTAGTGCAAATTTGTATTACATGGCCGACTTTTGCTGTTGCTGCATATTCATTTAATTACAGGCGCATAATTTGCATATATCGTTAAAATAAAAGACATTTCAACTTTTTATACGCTTTATTTATTTATGAGTGATCATTGATTCGAAAGCGCTTGTCAGGGTTAGCGTGGTTTTCTTTTCTATAGATCACGCCTGCACAGCATTTTTCACTTTTACTGACCTCAGGAGCCGCGCGCGAGCATCTCGGCTGCGAATGCGAAAATCGATGGTGAGGATAAGACCCATTCTAGGAGTGGGGACCACCAATTAGAATGCACAATTCGAACCATAGCGCGGAAATTGAAAGTGCAATCAGCTGGAACATGACGGTCACATACAGTTCAAATAATTTTGCCTTTTGTATTATATTGGAAATGTTTGTTGACCATATAAGACAGTGTGAAATATGAAACTACAACGAATTATACACTGTCAGAAATTTCCGCATTACTTTTAATGTAAAAGTACATTAAAGTAAGTATCATGTACGTAAATGAAATTTAATGTACAAGTACAGTAACTTTAAAGTACGTGTGCATTAAATGTAATGTACGTGTACAATTAAATTTACTGTAGGCGTGTACATTAAATTTACTGTATGCGTGTACATTAAATTTACTGTACGAGTAAATTAAATTTACTGTATGCGTAAATTAAATTTACTGTATGCGTGTACATTAAATTTACTGTACGTGTGCATGAAATTTACTGTACATGTACTAACTTCAATATTTAAAATTTGTTCAAATAATTGTCACCCCGACCGAGATTCAAACCCGTCTCTCCTGGTTTACGCCCACTTACTCTAACCACTATCCTATCGAGACAGTCAATTCTTTGAACATGTTCTTAGGCCTTCTGAATTGCCCGTTGGGATTCATGCAATTGTCACATTTTTGACGCGTTTACCCTCGGAAATATGTCCCGCAGATTTAAAGAATACTAAGTTCTGATCTTGGTACTGAGTAACAAATGTATTTTTCTATTTAAATTTGTTCAACGAATAGTCCGGGATTCAAACCCGGGACTTCTGGTTTACGCGCGGGTGCTCTAACCACTGAGCTATTGCGACATCCAATTGCTTCAGCAGGTTCTTAGGCCTAATATGTTGCCCGCTATGATATGTATAATACATTCTTTACGTCTACGAAACATATTTCTTTAGACGTAATATGTATTAAATATGTATTAACTCTACAGAATTATGTATATTATTTATAATTGTCACTACTTCTTCACCTGTTTTGGACGCGTTTACGCTCGGAAATATGTTTCGTGGCCGTAAAGAGTACTAAATTCTGACATTGTTACACTGAAAATCCTTTGAAAAAATTTATATATTTCTGGAGATTTGAAAAAATTGTTAACTAAAGAATTACCGTACTATGTACATCGCTACAATTTTATTATAAAGATTTTTACAATTTTATTTGTTATCAATTTGAATGTAAATACGAATTTTAAGCATTTATATTTTTTGTATAAATGTTGAAAATATATTTCAAATTTATTATACGTAAGTTCAAATAGCGGAAGAAAATATTTCTAAAACCTACACTGATTTTAATTTAAACATTAAATTTAATGTACAACACATTAATATCGGTTTAATTTACAAGGTACATAACGTTTAATGTAGTCCTACATTAAATCTAAATTGATTTTAATTTTAACATTAAATTTAATGCACAAATACATTAAAATCGCTTTAACGTACACGGTACATTAAATTTAATGTACTGCAGTACATTAAATCTACATTGATTTTAATGTACACATTATATTTAATGTACAAGTACATTAATATCATTCTAATGTACACGGTACATTAAATTTAATGTGAAAAACTGCATTAAACTACATTAAATTTAATGTAATTTCTGACAGTGTACATATTTGATTTAGACACCATGTATTATAATTGCTTGTAAGGCGTGATGAGGCTTGCTTGTGTGATATTGTAAATCGCTTTGCTTATTGTAATCACAAAGAACCCCTTACAAATCTGATGGAAATGATGTTTCGGTCAAATTGCCTGAAAATTTAGTATGTTGTTCCTTAGGTCATACTGATCAAAAGTGGTTATGGCCGTTAAGCAAAAAAGTTGTACCTTTTAATCTAATGTACATTTTCAATCGGAGATCATATCGATTTGTTGGATGATAGGCACATATGTGCAATCGAAGCATATTCAAATGCAACAACCTTACTCACAAATACGGGTCATGACCTATTTAAATAAGTGTGAAAATGATTTTAGTATGGATCATTGCATTAAGCATCCCAGCATTCAATCTACTCCCCACGTCGTGACGTCAGGCTTCTCCCCTCCCCGCAAAGCTTCCAACCCCCCACTACTTCCACTTTTGGCGCTCTTGCGGGCAGACAGTCGGCTCGCAAGTGCAGAATGCTCACGGGAGCAGGCGTTGGGGAGGCCTACCTCAATGTTACTGAAACGCTCCCCTTTCAAAGTTCAATTAACGTTAGGAAATAGAAAAAACCTGCCGGTGCCAAATCAGGCAAGTATAGTGGGTATTCAAAAACACAGATCGGTTGTGATGCTAAAAACGGTATCATGAGTACCGCAGTGAGCAGGTGCATTGTCATGAATGTGGCACAAATCCGGAACAAATCCTTCTTCTTTGCTAATCTTTCTCTAATATAGACCTGATCGTTTCTTACTGATACCAATTGCAAGCATTCTTGTGGTCCCCATTCACTGGCAACAATTTCCTTGGCTTTTTCCATATTATCACCCGTCCGAGCAGACAGAACGTTCGACGCGTGGTTTATCTTCTAAAGATTTTCTTCCTTTGTTAAATGCTCAAGACAAGCGGAAAAATTTGTCCCATTATTACAATCATCCTTGTAGACACGTTGCATGTCTTTGTAAACTTCTGATGCCGTTTTCCAGAAAGCACAGTAAAATTTTATCACTGCTCTATGATCTATGATGCTTCATTTGATCGTCCCAACTTGCAGAACATTATTTTCACGCCTGCCGTGCATATACTGCTGAATCATCAACACGAGTCATGAGTCTACGTGTTCAGTATAATCTAGAAGGTATAGTGGTAACCACATTTGGTGTGTTCCCGAAAAAAAAATCAATCTCATTACTTATTTGGCGTACCGTGTATGATATTGTAAATGTTTGTTCTCGATAGATGACTAATTTAAATAATAAACGTAAAACGAATTAGATATACATATTTTATTTGTACACCAAGTATTAATTGGTTGCAGGAGTGACAACGTAATTCTCTTTGCTATGATGTAATCACAAATTAATTGTGGTGCTACACACAAACTTGTAATATCAGATCGTTTTTGCTTGATGAAGACAGTACTTATTTATAAGCACTATTTTTTTCATTAACTCTGTTTAATTGAATGTGACAGTTCTATCAAAGCTAAAATATATCTTTCTTAAAAAATCATGATTACTGTCTGTTATAATTCCTAATCTTTATTAATAATCGTTTACGACATCGAATAAAAAAGATTAAGCTCTTTGCATTTTATTTAAGAAGACCCATAATTATCTCATGATTACCCTAACATATTGTTAGATAGGTTTACTCGTTGGTATCTCGTTTTGCTCTCATATGGAAATTATAACAATCCTGATGAAAAAATCAATTATTAAATTGTAAATGTTTGTTAGCATTCAATAATATTTTTTAAACGGTCACTGCTTTAAAATATTGTTTAAGTCACAATAAGCATAAAGTAAAAAAACTCAAAAATAAAAATAAGTTGCTACATGGAAGTGCACAGAAGAACACAAACAGTTAATTACGGCCCTTATAGCTAGAACTACAAGACATTAACCATTTAAATAAGTGGTCAAATAATTTCACAGCGTGTATCACTTCTTTAGACGACCAGGCATTCAATCTACGCGTTCAGTCTACGCGACCCTACGTGCACTGGAAGGATGCTCCTCTCCACGCAAAGCTGACTATCCTCAGCTACCTGCATTTTCGCCGCTTTTGCGGGCAGACGATCGGCGTAGTGTAGGCCTGACTTAAGTTTCTCCAAGCATTCATCCAAGAGATAACTTTCATTAGTTTTACGCTCTATCCTACCGTCCTTCGGGTATTCGCATTTTGAAGCTAAGGTTCGTCTATTTAAAAATGTTTCTTCCGATGAACTGTCCTAATGCAGTCCTTTTCATCCTCCCATCCCCCCCCCCCCGGTTGAACGTTCTCTCTCTTGCTTTCATTTGCCCCGAGCGCGGAATGCTGCCTTCTTCTTCCGAAGAAGAGTTCTGATGGGAACCGCTCTAAAGCATCGTGTTATTTGTGCCTACCACTGGCTCTGATCGGGAGGCCTCGGAGAGATCGAGCCTCGACAGTGGCAGGATTTTCGACTCGCCGGTTAAGTCCAGTTCTGTCCCTGTCTGGAGGAGAATTTAACAGCCGCCCGTTCTGATCGGTAGTTTTCCGTGTTTTCTCCGATCAATACCGGGCGAATTCCGGAGCAGTACCCAACCAAACGGACCACGGACCGCGCGCGATCTTTTCTGTCCTGTCCTACCCCTTATTTACAAACACACTTACATGTGCCACAATACCGCGCATGTCAGGAGGCCGGTCGGGAGCTTAGAGCTTGTCCTGGTCGTGGCGGTTCCCCGCTGATGGGAGATACGTGGTTGGGGAAAACCCCTCTAGATATCGGTAGGTCGGCGCCAGATCTCGCCATTCAGCGGGGAAAGATCACACCCCCTCGACAAAAATGCACTACACTTGCGGGACAAATGAATTTATCCGTCAACGCACTCAAAATATCTAGTTATTAGTCAATCCGTTACCGGAAAGAAGCTCTTTTTCCTCCCGATGTCTGACGGCACTTCTCCAAAGCCTCGTGTTGTTTGTGCAGGATTCGGAGAAAGACTTAGTGGAAGTGGGGAGCAGGGAGGCGGCAAGAACTCCGCCGAAGGTGCGGGCGCGAGCCAAGGTGAAGGCGCAGAAGACGGTGCTGGAGAGGGTGCTGAAGGACGCGATGAAGAAGGCGGAGGCGGAGGCGTTGGCGGAAGCCGAGGCGCGGGCGAAGATGGAGGCGGTGGCGAAGGCGAGGGAGCAGGCGGCGCTCAAGGAGAAGTTCGCTGCGAAGTCGAAGACGGCTAAAGAGCAGCTCAAGCAGTCTGAAGCCAGGCTCAAACTCAAGACGAAGACGAGAGCCAAGGCGTTGGCGAAATTCAGGAAGAAGTTGGAGGAGTTGGCGGCGGCCATTGCAAAGGCGGAGGAAATGGAAAATACGAGTCTGAAAGAGAAAACTATGGCAAAAAAGAGGGGCAGAGTAGTGATGAAAACTGCGGAAAAGCAGATGAAAGAATCGGACTCGGAGGTGTTTGAGATGGAAATCGACCGCGAGCTTTGGGACGACTGTGAAGAGGACGACGACGACCAATGGAACGGCGAGGACACGGACAACTCTCGGCCGAGTGGACCTAACAACTCTCGGGCGAGTGGACCTGACAACGCTCAGGCGGATTTAAAGAAGGTGGACTTGATAGATGCGGATACTCCGTCCTCATTGGATTCTACGACGGCAAACGCAAAACAGAAAAAGGAAGACGATGAGGCGAAGGCAGAGATCAGCGAGCTAACTCACGTGGATGCAGAAGTCAATACCGAAAAGGAAGCGAAGGAAGAGCCCGAGGAAGAGAAGAAAGAGGACGAGACGGAGAAAAAAGAAACCACGAAGAAGAAAGGTAAGTCTTACAATGGCATTCACTCATTTTACTCACTTCAGTAATTTTCTATTTTGTTTATCATCAATAGTTCACGATCGCTTTCATATTTGATAACAAATCCGTGAAATTATTCTACATGGCAAGAGTGAAAGCCTACATTGTTATATGAAGTAGATTTGTTTTAAATTCCTTCACTTCCTTAAACTTTACCTGGAACTTTATCATAGATTTATTTTCTTTTTTGCGCATTTTCGGCGGTGGTCACTGCAGGTGTAGAGGGACTCATTCCTAGGCAACGCATGAAAAAAACTGGTAGTTTCTTAAGTACGAATAAATAATGCAGATGATAAAAATCGTGTACGAAAAATGTCATTCAAGCAAAGTACTATACAAATTAGCCACCATAAATTAAATTAATAAAGAATGTCGACCAAAAAAATAAATATAAACTAAAACCTGAAGTTTACGCAACTTCTGAGAAAATTAATTCTTTTTATTTATTTAATCAATTCTTATTCTTTTAATGTCTGTAATTTGAAATGTTAGTTCAAAGAGAAGCAACACCTCTCTTCCACCCTACCCGCACCCAAACACACTCCTCTCCTCCCTACTCACATTCCCCCACCTCCACCCCCACCCCATACTCATTAACCCCATCCCCACACACATACTCCCAGTCCCCCCCACACACAACTATTCTATTCTTAAACGTTTCCTTTCTTTACTAATTTCTAATGTTTTCTGTCCTTAATATGGTTTTCTTTTCCTTTTTCATTTTAATTGTGGTGTTATAAGCATAGTTCCCTTCTTGACTTTCTGGGATTTGTAATTTCATAAATTTTATTTTTAATTCATAAATTTTAGGATCCGGAACACGCCCGAAATGAATGATTAATTTAATAGAAATAGTTGAGTATTAGTATTACAATTTAATAATTATTTCAGAGATATTGGAGCGCCGTTCCGTCGCGTGTATATCCGTCCGTATGTAAAGGGGGCTGAGCGTGGTCAGAACTGTGTCTGGGGTGGGCGACTGGGAGTGATGCAAGTGGGAACAGATCAAAGCGGAAACCCAGTCCATTGGGGAGGATGGTGTGGGAGCGCGCTGGAGGCAGTGGCGTGCGCGCGCGCAGGCAAGAAGCCGGCGGCGGCGGCGGGGGAGGGCGCGGCGCGGGAGCGGCGCGTGCGCGCGCGCGTGGAGACGGCGCGTGCGCGCGCGGCGGCGGAGGCGCGCGCGCGGGCCGACGCGTGCGAGCGCGCGCGAGAGCAGTCGCGCGCGCGGCGGCGGGCGCTGGCCAAGACGGAGACGCTGGCGCGCGCGCTGGAGCAGCTGCGCGCGGCCGAGCGGCGCGCGCGCGCCGAGGAGCGCGCCAAGGAGCGGGCCGAGGCGCGCGCGCGCAGCACGGAGCGCGCCAAGGCGGCGGCCGAGGCCCGCGCGCAGGCCCGCGCAGAGGCCGTGGCGCGCGCCAGGGCCGACGCCGCCGCGCGCGCGCGCGCCAAGCAGCGCGAGCGACTGCGCGCGGACGCACAGGTACTTGGGCGAGCGCTGCGGAACCAGGCACCGCGTGTCCTACGTAAAACCGGCCCCGTGTTTCTAAGCGGGTTCTGTTCTTTGATTTGGGGTGGACAGTGAATTCTAGCACTTGGACTAGGAATCCATTGACCAAACGATGCCTAGTCCAGCCGCTAGAATTCGCTGTCCACCCAAAATCAAACAACACAACACGCTCCAACGGGGCCGGTTTTAAGTGGGACATTCTGTACATAACTTTTAGTATTTACCTAATTTTAATGATTCAGATTAACTCATCTACTAATTAACTAGTTGTTAACTTGATTAGGTTTGTCTTCTCATATTTCCCTACCTTCATTCCCTTTCTTAGTTTCCTCCATAAGAGAACATGTATCATCATTCAACTGTTTTCATATATTTCCCTCGTAACTAAGATCCTCTTGTTCCCGGTAAGTTATGCAAAGCTGAACTCTGATATTTCGAAAAATTATTTATTGACAATGTCAAACATGTTCCGGCTCTCAATTCGACAATTTCAATATTTTAGGTACCTATGTGCTAATATCTAGTTATTAATAGTTACTTATTCACGAAAGGCATAAAAAGGGTTCTAATAATCGAGCTGCGAAAAAATGTTTGAGGGCGTTTTGTAGCCCGAGGTCATTAGAACCAGTTAACGCCCGTGGTACTTACAAAACTGTGTTTTTTATCTAACTTTATTGATTCAGATTTTCTTATTTACTAATTAACTAGATGTTAATTTGACTCGATTTGTTTTTTCATATTTTCCTCCCATAATTTCCTTTCATAATTCCCTCCATAATGGATCATCATTCAACTGTTTTCATATTTCCTTCGTAACCCCTATCCTTTTGATCCAGGAACGTTACGCAGCGTATATCGAGCTCCGTATATAGGGCAATAACAATCTATGTGTGTTAATGTATCAGCAAAAATTAAAATATATTTTACGTCAATACGCTGGGGCGGGGACACAGCGCACATGGGGATGCTCCCTTATCAGTTCACAGCGTCACTTGCTTGCTCTAAGTCAGTGTTGTCAAGGTCGATGCCACAAGCGGCAGTCCGTAGCGCGAGTGTCACGACGAAATCGGCCTTCCACGCAGTTCACTACCCCGCCACCGGAGACAATCCCATCACCATTGTAAAACGCCGGGGTTACTACTAATAGATTACCTTCCCAACGCTAGTTGTGCAGAGAAGCTCATGGCATACTACGGTGCCACCACGCGCGCCACTGCCACCAGTAGAAGACTTTGACATCAGTGAGATGACTAGTGTTGTCAAGGTCGATGCCACGCGCGAGAGTCCGTAGCACGAGTGCCACGTCGAAATCGCCCCTCCACGCAGTTCATTATCCCGCCACCAGAGACAACGCCATCCCTATTGTAAAACGACGGGGTTACTACTACTCGTAATAGTTCCCTTTTCCGACGCTAGTTGCGTAGAGAAGCGCGTGGCATGCTACGGTGCCACCACTCGTACCACTGCAAACAGTAGAAGACCTTGACACCACAGCTCTATGTCGACCTCGTGACGTTAAGGCGGCTCCACTCATTCGCTATTCGGCGAACAGCAAGCATCAGCTCGCCGAATCCCGAGTGGTGTGGACGAGTCGCTTACAATTTGCCGAACGATGAATATTCGGCACTCGCCCTACCCGCCGCGTATCGGTCTTTAGAACACATCAAAGGGAGCGAACATTCGCCGAACACATCCGCTGGTCGGGATCGGGCGAGCAGTAGCTCGCTGCTCGGCGAATGCCGAACGTGTGGAGCCACCTTTAAGACAGGCGCGGCGTGGTCGCAGGCGCGTCTGGAGGCGATCGTGCGCGCGCGCGAGGACGCCGCCGCCAAGGCCAAGGAGGCGGCGGCGGAGCGCGCCGAGGCGGCCGCGCGGGCGCGCTCCAGGGCGCGGGCGAAGGCGCGGGCGCGGGCGCTGGCGCGGGGGCGCGCCCGCCTGGCCGCCTTCGCCGCCGCCGCCGCCTCGCAGGAGGACCTGGACGGCGGCTGGTGGAGCGAGCACGAGGGGCGCGGCAGCGGGGGCGGCGGCGGCGGCAGTGGCGGCGGCGGCGGTGGCGGTGGCTGTTCCAGCGCCGAGTCCAGCCTCAAAGAGGAACGGCCCGGGGAGGACCAAAACGACGAATCGGCTGGGAAGAAAAAGAAACAAAAGGCGCACGACGCCAACAAAAATGAAGAGGCCCGAGTGACCAACCAAGATGGAAACGAAATTGGAGCGAATGAGAAGAAGCAAGTGGGAAGTCAAAGCAAAGAGAGCGTAGCGGTGGGGAAAGAACCGTTGAGCGCGAAACCACCCAGTGTAAATGACTCCGAAGCGAAAGGAAACAACGCTCAAATGACGGTACAGACAGAAGAATCGTCGACGGGAAAAATCGTTCCGAGAGAAGCTGAAACCGATTTGAGAGAAAATGCGGAGACGCAGGTAGATTCGCAACAAAGTCCTGATTCCTGCATTTCGCTCTCCCTCACCGATGGCCGAAATCTTTGGTGCTTCGACGTCTCTAAGTGGCTGCTTGCACCCAATGGGGAAATTGTGCTTGACTGCAAGATGCCTCTAGGGTTCCAAGCTGGAGGACCTCCACAAGGATCCAAGGTACTTTCAATACCTTGAGCAATTAGTTTATATCTCACACTGTTATAGCTCAGGAAAGGTATTATGGGAGAATTATATTGTAGACATGATTCACGAGGGACTGAGATGCCCCACATGCCGCAAACACAACAGTCGTAAGCAATAACTGCCAAAACATCCAAGCCCTAATCGATAGCTGTTGTTTGGCATGTGGTCAAAATAGTAGTTGCATGCAATTGGTCAAAATATTAGTTATATTGCAAGTTGTGAACTCCTAAAGGATCCGGTGCAAATTTATCTTAAACTGCTCGAAGCAGCACACCATGTTCATTTTCTAATATATTATAAATGTATATTTTATAATATCTAATTAAAACACTTGATGAGTAAAATTGAGCTTTCCAGAAATATATTGGTAATAATGCGCTTTGAAACGCTGAATCTATTAATCAATTCTAAACCTTCCGTTGCCGTAGTTCAATGTCAACAATTTAGCTTTAGCTTTAAAACTTTCCCGTCCTACTGAGCAACGAACAGTTTTCACAAAATTAAATGTTATAGAAAACGTTCATAATATAGTACTTACAGGCTGTATCAATTAACACAAGAGTTTAGTATTCTTTTGTGTTATATATATATGTATATATATACATATATTGAAATAACAGTGTTTTATAAAAACACTTACTACATTATTTTCACATTTTCTCAATTTTATTGAAGCCTAGTACTTTAACAAAATGAAACGTTACGAATAAGTTAAAGAACAAATATTTTTTCATGTGAATATTCTCGGCATGCTCAGTTTTTGAAAATGTCGTTTGGTAGTACCAATGTTGAGAAAAATCTTGTTAAACCATTGACTAAAAATGCTCACGTTTTTTTATTAGTATTTCGCAATAACTATTAACATTTTGAAATATTTACACACGATATCAATTAAAAATCAAATCTTGTAAAGTTTATTTTATTTAGAAAATATGATTGTGGTCAATAGGGTTTTGAAGGCGGTGGTTCCAATTTTGAACTTCTTTCTTTTTTACACTACAAATGGTTTAATGACAATCGGGACTTGGCAATTTTTATAAACGAATTTTTCTGTATTCGAGCAAAAAATCAATAGGAAATTTGGGCTTCATGTAAATTTCAAAGCTGTCTTTGGAGCTTCGTGTAAAGTACCCCCAAGATTAAACGATTCTTTTCAAATTCGTAGATCCTTGAGTGCAACCAGATATCGGATAATATCTATTTTGGGGAAAATTCTCTAGACATTTTCCCATCTGAAATCACTCCGTTAATGACTCACTTTTTGTACGGTTAAATTCTCCTTACAATTTTGTTAGAGTAAACAGTTTGGCTGAAAACCAACTCAATGACTTACCTTAATATCATCGTCTACATTATTATAACTATGGTCAAAATTTATGGATTTTCGTTGTTTAAATCCAGCAAAATTTGTCCCACTGTTTCGTGATATGTAATGTAATTGTAGGTCTTTATGTTTGTTTCAGTCCTCATTAATTTCCGACGCAGAGAGCAAGAAATCTCTGGTTAACGAATCGGCCGTTTGCGTGCCGGTCCAGATGAGTTCCACCTCTTTGTCATCGGTCCAGCAACTAGTACCACTGGCACTAGGACAACAACAACCAACACTTCAATTAACATTTATGCCTTCGCCGTACTCTGTACCGCCTGTAGAAGCACGTGCAGCAGCTTCAAAGCAGAAACCATTCTCTGCGCCAACGCTAAGCTCGTTTCCAAAGTCCTCTCCCTCGATTTCACCCACCATTTCGTCAACGTCGACGCTGGTGGTGCCGACGCTGGTTATGCCATCGGCGGCGCTGATGACGCCATCGCTAACCCCGATGTCGTCGATGATGCAGTTTACACCGAATCTAGGACAGTCGACAGGGACATTTGTCTCTCCACCGTCATCACCACATGTACGATTTATGCATAATTGCACGGCATGAACAGAATTTATCAAACCTCATTAGCATATAAAAGTAAAAAATTTCCTTTTGCTCTGTATGAGATCTCATGTAGAGGAAAATGCAAAAACTATTATTATTACCCTAGCTGATTACCCAGAATTTCCTGAGTATTCGTCCTAATCTTCATTTTAAAAATTCTATATATGTGTATATGATAGTTCCAGCATAAATATGAAACCCATGGAGTCACGTTAAGGAAATTTTGTAGGAATTCTTTTGAGTGGTCGAGATATACGGGGTTCATTGTTTAAAGAGTTATTCCCATTTTTTTACAAAATCTTGTTTAAGCAATTCTGCAATGCTTTACACTTTTAGGGCTAGCGGTGCAGCCGGGGCACGATTTAACTAGGCTAGGCGAGGTGAGCAGTGCTGGAAGAAACGGAAACCGAGAGGGGTAGTGCAGGGGTGGGCGGAGGAAAGGGTAGGGCGGAGCATGAAAAGTGGGGAGTGCACAAGGAGGAGCGAGGCGGGGCATATAGCGTCTACCTGCCCTTTCACCGTACGCTTTCAGACCTTAAGCTTTCCAGGTTTCATATTATGTGCTTTCGAAAACGTATTAAATGACTGAACATGTCCATTTCTAATTTTTCGAGGAAGAAGTCTTTGATTAATTTCCTATCAAAAATAAATTAAAAATCCTCTTTAGTACATTCTTACCTCAAATTTGTTTTAATTTTTAAAGAATTTTATTTATTTATTTATTGGCTTTAACCTCAGTTATACGCCAGGATACAATTATGAAAATAATGCACTCACTAATCAGTGAAGTAGTCAAATCAATATGCAACAATATATCTTAATTAAAATCTAATTGTTAGGATGGAACACTATAATGTTCTTAAGATACAAATTAAAAATTTGTGATTCCTACTTTTCTAATATATGTGTACCCAACAACAGATCATTTCGTAGTCCTAAAATTAATTTTGTAGTTTTAAAAAGGCGCTTCTCAGAAAATAAACAACTCTCATCTAATACTAATAAATTACCATCAGGATCCCAAAATAATGATGATTCACGCAAATGTCACATATTCGACATTTGCAATTAACTTTCACAACAAAACATTTTTCACAGTGGTTTTTTCAAACTAAAAACGTGAAACACCTTTTTCGCCTAATCAGCGTAATTAGGTAATCTTATTCTATATACACTACCTAAATGGTATTGATAGCAGACCAATTGCAACAGCCGTCTTTTTTATTCCGACCACAGGGGCTGGCATCTCCCGAGTCCATCGCAGAGCGCATCCACAATCAATGGGATCTACCGATCTACCAGAATTTATTGGCTGATCAACCTGAAGTACAGATGTGTCCAATCCTGCAATATGCTCAACTGCCAACACAAAGCGAAAATACTGAACAACAAACAACTTCGGGCGATAAGTGGGTTAAAGAGGTTATAGAGCAGAGCATTCAACAGGCTGCAAAACTCTTGCAACGCGACGTTCAATCTCATTTACACGCTCGAGGCAAGAAACGACAAAGAACAGACAAGACACAAGCTCAACAGAATGAACAGTCTGAAGCACTCGACAAACAAATTAATGAGCAGCCTGAAACTTTAGAATCAGACGAGAATATTTCTCCGGAATTGAAATCCCAAGTTGAAAATATACGAATGCTCGAACAACAATGCTCTGAAGGATCTGATTCATCTACAGTCCCGGACAGGCTACATTATTTAGAACAATATATTCAAATGCTTCAGCCTGGTATTAGTTGCCAAAATTTAGAGGAGGTATGTTCGATATTACAACAGTTCGTCACAAAGGAACTGAACGGTACTAAGAGTGACGGTTTGCAGAACTGTCAGCAGCAGCAGGTATCCAACGCATCCATTAATCACCAACAAGCAGCACGCCGATCCCCCGGAAGGCATAAACGAAAAGAACACACAACCAGAAGCCAGCACCGATCCACATACAGTCCCAACAGACGACTGGAAATGGTTTCGGAGGTTGCCGAAAACTCGAAGGAAGCCGACGCCAAGGACCCAGCGGCGCGCGGAACGCACGCCCACCCAATGAGCGTCCGCCGAAGCAGTCCGTCCCCGCCCTCCAACCGGCGCAGGACGATCAGCATCCCCTCCAAACTGCCCGCCATCCCCGAGAGCAAACCGCCGGTAGCGCGCCGCGCCAGGTCCGTGCACCTGGACCCAGGCAAGGGAGACGATTCGGAAACGCCCGCACCGGATGCTCAACTGCAACCGGAAACGACGTCCGACCACCAGCACCGCACGCGGAAGCGCAGTCGCGCGTCGTAAAGCCCTTTCAAGAGAACGCTGAATAACGCAAAGAGTAAATAATGTACTAGCGACGAATCCATCAGCGTAGACCAATTTGTCGGTTGCATTCGCCGAGAGTGACGTTCCTCAACTAGTCTTTGCATTTGCATGGCATGAAGCCACGATTACATCTTTTCCTTTTTTAACCTCAGAAAAAACAAATATGTATACTCCACTCTGCTCATTTACCCTGAAATAATATCTATGCAAGTCTTCGCAAGTAGTTTGCTTCAGTTATGATCAGAAGTCTATTTTTAAGTTCCAATGAATGTAAAATATGCTGTTTCAATCAATAAAATGCATCGTTAAGCAAAAGTGTCTGGAGTTTTAAATTGAAAATTTACGACATTTACATGGTAGTTTCAATTTGTTTTCTCCTTCGACTTTCCTATATCATAAATGTAGTTCTGCTCTCAAAAGTTAAAATGATTTTATTATTTTTTCAAAAATGCGCGTTGATCCGGAACTGATTTTAATTCATTAAAATAATTATAATGGAGATTAACTCACATAGATTTAAAAACATCAATAACTAGGAAAAACAATTATTAAATATATTTCATTCACGTTTTGATATTTATTGCAGGCTTGTGTGAAATAGAAATATTATATATCGTTATACGTAGTGGAAAAAAGTTAAAATTAAAGATATTGGTCAACACAAGCAAATAAAATAAAACAAAGTGAACAATGACTAAACGAAGAAAAGAAAATGTACCATTACGTTAATAAGTGCAATGTTAACAAAACTTATCTGCATGTCTTAAACAAACATAATGGAAACATATTTTACAGTATTTTTATACAAGTTATTAAGTTTTTGGAAGCGTTTTTTATACCACGTTTTTCCGCCAGTTTGTTTTTTTAACCTTTCCGAGTATGTGTTTTGTGGCATAAAAATGTAAAATAATTTGCATTTCTTAACCCTAAAATATCGACATTATTCATAAACATTTTACTGCAAATAAATATACTACTTATAAAATGTTCAGGTTCTATCTTCTGATTCTCAGATTCAGCTTCTTCAATTTCTTGTTCAGAATCTGAATTCTAAACTCGAAATTTCTAGTTCAAATGATGAATCATCAACTTCATCTCTTGATAAACCACCATTTTCTAAAAGCTTGTTTCTTAATTCAATATCTTCCGAATTTGCATTAAAATAATTCTTAGATAAGCCGGACATGTTCTAAAAATGTCACGTAAACGGGAACGTTGGGTATAATGGACCCATCAACAACTTTGAGCAGGAAAAACACACCACATTTTTGTAATAAACTCACACTAATGGTCGTATCAGTTCAAAAAGATTCAATTTGAAGGTAGACTGGTGGATACGCATAGAACTAATTTTGTTCACTTGATAGACCGCTTCAAAGACGTCACTGGGTTTGAAAGACCCAACGTTCCCACTGCCAGGTTAACTAGTGTTCTCCGTTGAAACAGATTATCAGGAGTAACTATAAAGATCACATTTGGAGTAAGCATTTGCCTTTATATTACGTATTTTCGAACAAAAAGGAAAAACTTTTTCCATCACAGCAAACACGTGCATGAAAATTTGATACCAGAAGCAATATAGTCAATCACCCACATACATACTCGTACTGAAAAACAAATTGTCTATATTTTATTCACAACATCCATATTACTTTTCATCTTAAATAAGTGCACAAAAGTATTATTATTCTTCCCGGTGTCAGTTCATTTGATAATGTATTCAAATAGTAGTTTAGGTAATAAGGGTGCGAAATAGATTATTCACGCACGAGTCGACAAACAGACGAATGCGGGAATCGCCTCTCGCCCGTGTTGCGTTTACTATTTTTTAACACGCCGTGGGCGAAACACAATGACTCAAGTCACAATGACTCAGTATAAATTAAATATGAAATAACTAGAAATACCTTACTTGTACAAAAGTAAATGGATTCCAGTCGCTGTTTGTTGTTTGTAAATAATAAACCAAGACGTCGTGAAAACGAAAGACAACTACAAATCATTATAGAAGTTTCACACACACTTCGCAATGTTTCGCACACTGAAAAAATAGTTGTTTCGCACATGGAAAACAAGCACGAAAAACCGCGTTTCGTGCACAGCGTGTTAAAAAATGTATTTGAAAACTTTACGAAGAATGAGTGATATTCTGAAATCTTGTAAACTCCAATTAATCAAACACATTGAGTTTTTCAAATCAAACAGTTTTACAAATGTTTACAAATGTAGTATGTTTTACTTATGAAAATGTATTAGTACGATTAGTACTTCCGGTCGACCTTTTGGTAATATGATATGTATTACATTATTGAGAATTGTATTGAAAATTCACGCGCGTTAAGAAATTCTACGTCATATTTTTTATCTCTTGAAACTAGAGGCACAATAGTTTATTTATTATGTTCATACAGATACATATGATTTTTTCTCTTTAAACTCTTATAAAAATATGCGAATATACATTTATTTTCAATTGATAAAACACGGGCATAAAAATGCCTTTCGTATTTTAATCAAGACTTTCTCAATACTGCATGAAAACTTGCCTTCAACTTTCGTATGCTTTCAATGTTTTAATGTAATTTGTAATACATTATTGTATACAGCGACACAGCCGTTGAAGATTGTATAATTTATACACTTTATTATCCCAGATGTTGGTATCACTTCCAAAAGTGTATTTTTTAAACAAAAGAAAATTAGTTTTCGCCTAGTCTGGCCGGTTGTGTAATATGTCTGCCAATTTCACCTCTGCAGAAATTTCAACAATTTCGAAGTTGTTCAGCCAAGAAGTTCGATGTCAGAAGAAAGAAATACAAACCATGGATTGACGCGTGCATCATAATTTACACATTTCATGTCGCATTGTAGAGTTTCTGCACTTACATTGTAAGAACTGAAATAAAATGTTCGGATGAACAAAGATTGCCACGTGCAACCAAGGTAAACTAAATTAATTATTCTCATAGTAACGTGGAACCATTACAATTTGAAGTTCCAGATGCACATACTTTACACTAGGTTCAGTAAGAAAAATAAATATTGAACAAAATATTTTCTATCCTCTCTATGAATTACTATTAAACAACCCTTAAGAAACTTGATAACCGTATTTTCTTTGACAGTAATACGTACATTCAGGGAATTGGATACATTTATAACTGTAATAATTTCATGTGAAAATGACAAGAAATTACGCTAAAGGAACAGTTACGTGACAAGTAGTAATGCTTTGAACCAGATTTTTTTTTCAAAATTCAATTCCCATTAATAAATTTACATGTAATTCTAAATTAGTTTTTTACAATACGAGTACAATAAACATTTTCAAATTGAAATTCTACCTTAAATAATTAAATTCAATGCTTTTGTTAAACATTTGATTCTGAAGATTCACATGCAGATCACAATACCTTTCCAAAGAAATTGACGTTAGTCTTTCGTGAAATTGTTTCTAAGTTACACGCATCATGTTTCATTGCGTGATTGTGTATTTGAGAAATCAATTCCATTAATTTTATATCACAAATTTAAAGTATCTTCATACGTGTTCAATAACATTGAAAGAATGGTGATTTATATAATTTTGTTCACAGATTCCTTGCCTCGAATACCATGGCATGAATTTGTTCTCTACGATACCCGGACAAAGGTGCAGAAATGGAACTTCTTTCACCAGTGTTCGGAACAAATGCACACTTCTTCAGATGTCGAAGAGCTGGTAAGATTAGAAAATAAAGGACGTAAAGGGGATTTGTTTTTCAAAACGATCAAACTATTTCTTTACGATACCAAATCTATCCAAATAATAAAATACAGTATTAAACAGTTAAAGTAAGTGATGAATATTTGTGGAGGTAAGGTTTGAAGGAAAAACACATCCCAAACTCTTTTACATGTATGTTGAAAAGCATGCTTATGGTAGTTCTGTCGGTAAATTGTTTGTCAAGTAAATAGAAAATAACAAAACAACTACAATTCCTTGGAATCATAGATTTGCTTTCTCATGTACTATTGTAATACAAGAAACGTTATGTAAAGCTGAAGCGAAAATGTCATTTTTCTACGAAAAATATTCACTTTGAGGTCCCATGAAAAAGTGAGTTTTTCTTGCTTCTTGAGGTAAATATTCTCAAACACGTATTATAATCATAATCCAAATTTTGTGAATCATTGATTCCTAAAACGTGATTTTCGCTAAATCGTCCGTCAGCCCATCTACAGAGTTGCCTGTGAACAGTGTTAGCAAGCACCTAAACCGTACACGGTATTTTTATCAAATTTTGTATTTCCCAAACAATAGAAGATATTTCGGCCCCTTAGATTGTAAATGTTAATTTAAGGGAGTACCAGAAGCTACTAGGAAATTTTCTCAAAAAATGCTTCAATTATTGAAAACATTTTTTGCTCAAATACAGTAAAGTTTGCTTATAAAATAGGTCATATTCGTTTTTATTTGATACCATTTCTTAATTCTCTAATAACCTCGGCAGGAGCAAATACACTCTACCTGTTTTCCTTAAAATAGTATATCCTTATTTCGTAATGAATTTTTATGTTCTCAGATTCTAAACTCTGATGGCCGCACAGAAGGATCACTTTAACTGATCAACGAGATGGGACCAAAGTCAGTCAAAAATCACACGAAGTTAACAGAGAAACCACAGACAAGCAGCCCTTCAAGCAAGCACAAGGGTACGTCTAGAGTATGAACGGCAGCGCCCTCCGCACTCACGTCGCACGCTGACGTGCACACGCCACAGGCCACGCTCTCGAAAGTGCTCTGCAAACGACGCAGCAAAGCACGAGAGGTGAGATCAGATCGGTCTGCTCGCCGACACATACTGAAGCGAACGGAATGAGAAAGCGAGGGAACTAAGGCTAAAGCAATCATAAAAGTCGAAAAATTTTCGCCAAATGAGCAGTGTAAGATCGTGCCCTAAAGTGAGAGCGCTAGCTCTGTAACTTTAGGTTACGATTTGTAACTTAAGCAAGTTGTACGCTTGATGTCAAATACAGCAATAAAATATTCTACCACGGAATAAAATTTGAAAAGTATTTATACGCATTATTTAGTTTTACGTATTTCAACTTCTGTGATTTTATTTAGGAGATTTGCTAATTATCTGGTAAATGAAGATTCAGTAAAATATTAGTCTTGCTCGTTTAACATCACGGCTAGGATGAATTAGCGACTAGGAGTTCGTTAAATACCTCTAGGTAGATGTGATGCCTCTATTACATTAGTGTAAGTACGAAATTGTGCTAGTACACCTCAGGAAAGTATATTCTACGGCAATATTTTTATGTGTGCGTTTTAAGGCAGATAATGGGGAAATGAATACAAGATAACACGCGGCCCATTAATTACGTTAGGGCCCCGACATTCGCCTGATTTGGATTGGACAAACTCCGGAAAATACCAGTCAGAGCGGCCGCCGTCTAGAATTCTCTTGCAGACAGCAGCTGAATTAGACTCAGCGAATTGCAGGTGTTGAACATCCGCCACCGTTGGTACTGGAACCGTAAGACCTCCCGGTCTGAGTCACTGCAGAAACAGCGACATTTCTGGTTGTGACCTAAACTCAGCTGGTAAACTGGCAAGTTTATTTGCGTATTAGCCACAAAATGGACTTAAAGTTCGGAATACCCTCGCACACGATATCACACACTTAGACAATCCTAAGCTAACATCGCATACATTTCGATTTATTCATACATTTATTCAATGACATATACATTTATTCATTGACACGTCATCAGCTGTCATCCATCAGGTGTCAACCAAACACTGTAGTTACGTTCATCCAAGCACTGCTCTCCTACACTGTAGTTACGTTCAAGCTCCCGATTGGATGCCACCGAAGTAGCCGATTTACGTCAAAGGACTCTGTGTTTAAATCAAAGTACAATGGTCTCCTATATTACTTCAGTAGAACACGTTGCGGCTATCACATGCAACCAATCTTTGTAAATAAGGTCTCTAAATTAAGAGAATTTCACGGAAACGTGACGAATTGCACTTTGATTTTAAAAATATGAAGGATTTGTTTAAAAACGCACCTAAATAATCATGTAAAATGCAACCCGCAGGGCACGTCAGGATTTATTTTAATCTATATCGTTAAAAAATTCATGAAAGAAGCGTTATAGCGTATAAGGGAATTAAAAAACTAAAATTTTGAGATCGAAGGCTTCAAAGAAACTTTTCTCACACCGTAATCTACAGGATGAGATCCTCTTGATCATTCTATTACATTTTTGCTGGTTCGACGCTTCTCAATTGTACCCCACCCGTTCAGAGCCTGTAGAATCTACTACTTATGTGAAATTCCTAATTACTTCATATTATAAACAATTGAATTTCACGTGTCTACCTCTTTGCTCGATAATAAAGTTAAATAAGAAAAGTTTGTTTTGACAAGGTTATATTATCAATTACAAGATGACGTGTAGAACAAGTGACGAAGGATAAGAGGGTCTTGAAGAAAAACATATCAGTGGTGTCAAGGTCTTCTACTGGTGGCAGTTGCACGCTCTGTGGCACCGCAGCATGACACGAGCTTCTCTGCGTAACTAGCGGCGGGAAAGGAAATTATTAGTAACCCCGCCGTTTTACAATGGGGGTGACGTTGTCACTGGTGGCGGGGTGATGAACTGCATGGAGGGGCGATTTCGTGGTGGCACTCGTGCCACGGACTCCCGCTCGTGGCATCGACCTTGACAACACTGACATATATTATATGAAAATGGAAAAATAAGGAAGAGGGTGGGGTACAGTATAGTATAACCTAAAGGGCGAATGGGCCGTGTGCGCAGCGCCCAAGCGCCCGGTTCGTCGAGCGGAAGATCCGTCGCCCAGCGGCCGAGCGCCCCAAGCGGACAAAGCCCGCGAAGCGGCCGCCCCCGCGTCGGAGGCCCGCGAGGAGCCGCGCCCGCCGTCGCTGGCGTGGATGCCCCAGGGGCTGCTGGAGCAGATCGTGCAGGTGGCGCGCAACCCCAACCTCACGCCCACGCTCGCCTACGCGCTGTCGCACTCGCCGCTGCTCTCCTACCCCAGCGCCACCACCTCGCTGCTGCGCTCGCTGCTCACGCTGCTGGCGCCGCCCTCGTCCGTGTGGAGCCGCGCGCGCACGCCGCCGCCCACGCCGCCGCCCACGCCCTGCGACGACAACGACGAGGACGCGGCCTCGCAGCCCGCGCCCGCGCCCGCGCCCAACAGGTCAGCAAACGATTGCTCTGGAGGACAGGTCTAGCGGCCGGCTGCTGTGATCGGTAGTTTTCTGTGATTTCTCCGATCAACACCAGGTGAATGCCGGATCAGTACCCTAACAAATGGACCACTCACGGTCTTTCCTTCCTCTTCCTTGTCCTATCTTCACACCTCACACTGACACTATGCACTACACTACTACACATTCCGGAGACCGGTCAGGGGCGTAGAGTTGTCCTGGCTGGTTCGGTGTCGCACTCCCAGCCAGGACACTGATGTGAACTGATTAGGGCGCATCAGCTACGGAGGTCATTAATCCCGTAAGGGTAGTGCACGTTGCATTGGGATGTGACGGTGTTCTTCCCCCGCTGGCTGGTGAGAGATCTGGCGCCGGCCAACCGTCGACTAACGGTTTTTTTTTCCAAAAAGGCCTCTCCCACCAGTGGGGCACCACCCCAGGTGGGACAAGCTCTAATCCCCCGACCGCTCTCCCGGCGTGTATGGTGCATGTTAGTATAAGAGTGGGTGTAAGGGGTGAGGATAGGACAAGGAAGAGGAAGGAAAAATCGCGTGCGGTCCGTGGCCGTTTGTTAGGGTACTGCTTGAGCATTTGTCTGGGGTTGATCGAAGAAACCACGGAAAACTACCGATCAGAGCAGCCGACCACTAGACTTGTCCTCCAGACAGCGACCAAATTCCACCTAGCTGAAAAACTAGTGACCAAAATCCTGCTCCCGTCGGGTCTCGAACCTAGGACATCCCGGTCTGAAGCACTGCAGTGGCATCAGTTAATGCACTGAGCCGCCGCTTATACCGCCTCTGCACTTTATATAGTTACATTATTTCCGTACGCTAGTGCCCATATACCGCCTGCAGTGCGTACATGAAATTTTATGCAATTTGCGTACACGTTTCTTGATCCTCCAACTCCATAGTTTTGGCTGCGCCCGGCACAGCATGGCCTGGTAGAAAATATAAGTTCCACTCGGAACGTCACGGTTCAGTTTGCAGTGCTGCCCACCTTCCTCCCTTACAATGCGAACTTGTCAGTTTTCGCTCCGTCTTTCTAACTACCTGAGCGTACGGTACTCCTTATTACTCAAAAGTTGCTATAACTATTAATTATTTCTTCAGAATTTTAAAAAATCCTTGGTTTGTTTCTCAATGTTATGTAGTCCAAGACGCGCTATTACGCTGCTTTCAATCGATGAAAGACCGGTGATGACCACTGCACTGCCGTGACGTAGAAATAACCCGCCTCTCCCCGCACCCCTTCGTTGTGGAGTATCAAGCAAAAGTGCGCGATTAGAAATTGTACCATATTGGAGCTGCAATACAACGAATACAAATTTTTCAAATTTTGAGCGGAGTGAGGGAAGATAGAATGTTAATTCTATCTTTAGTTTACAAAATAAATGCTTTTAAGTAACTTAATTAATTAATTGGTCTCAGTTTGGAGGTAGCAGGATTAATAAGGAAATATAATAAGTATCTAACAGTTAGAATTTGACCTGTTAAGATACACGGTTCTTCGATATAAATTCAGAATAATAATTGGTTGATAGGATAAAATTGTATACTTAGGAATTTGTTGTTGGATGTGAAGGGTAAGATAAATAAAATGGCAATTGATGCGACTAGGGCAATAACTTCCCCTAGTTTACTTGTAAATGATCGTAAAATTGCACACGCAAATAGAAAATAAACCACTCCCAAAATCCCGCCGCCATCTCCCCTCCCCTTTCGCCCCCCCCCCTCTTGACCTCCCACAGCGCAGCCTTTGCCGCAGGTCGGCGGCGACGTCAAGGAGCTCGGGCAGGCGCCGCGTGCCCAAGCGCTCGTCCAAGCGCTCGAGCAGCCGCTCGCCCAAGAGGTCGCGCACCAAAACGCGCGCGCGGTCGCGCTCGAGGTCGCGCTCGAGATCGCGCTCGAGATCGCGCTCGAGGTCGCACACGCGCTCGCCCGCGCGCTCGCCCCGCAGGTCGCCCAGACGATCGCGGAGCCGCGCGTCCGCGCGCAAGCCGGCGAAATCTCCGAAAAGGTACGCGCGCGCATCCCCATTGCGCCGAATTGATCCACCGGATAGTGTTTCCAAACCCATATTTTTTAAGCCAGTTAGTCTCGTAAGGGGAGTGCATGAGTCCCGTAAGTGAAGTGCATAATCTTCCTCCTCTGGATGGCAAAATCTGGTGCCGATCTACACGTCGGCTCGCGGGGTTTTCCGCAACAAGATATCACCCACCAGCGGCACACCGCCCCAGCGGGGACAAGCTCTATGTTTGCGAATGGTCTGCCGATGTGCGTGGTAGTGTAGAGCAAGTGTGTGTGTGTGTGTGTGTGTGTGTGTGTGTGTGTGTAGTGCAAGTAAATAAGTGTAAGGATGAGGATAGAACACTGTTGAGGATGGAAAGATCACACACAGCCCGTGGTCTGTGTTTTAGGGTACTTCACCGGCATTCGCCTGGTCGTGAACCAGATACAACTACCGACTAGAGCAGATGTCTGCTAAAATTCTGCTCCAGATAGTACCTGAGTTAAACCTACCTATATAAAGCTAGTGTCGAAAATCTGCCAGCGTCGGGACAAAACCTAGGTCAGAGACACTGCAGCGATCAATTAATTCCCTGAGCCACCTAACCCTGTACTAAGGACCCTTAACAATTATGTACCAGAGGAGATAGGAGGTGACGACAGATCTAGTTTTTTTCTATAACTTCGTTTAGGTAGGGAGTTATTCTTTCATGGTTTAGAAATTGTATTATTAGAGGCTTTCTTCACCCTTAAATTATAGCTTTGAAATCGTTCTTATAGCTTTTCAAAATAGCTTCGATGTCTTGGTATCACTCTCCCCAGACAAATGAACATTTATCGGCATTTTAAAAATAAGGCTACAATAAATCCGGTAGATTAATTGAAAATGGATATAATTACACTAGCTGAAGTAACCGGGCGTTGCTCGGTTATTTGTCGCAAACGTACATCGAACAGAAATAATATGAAGTACAAGAATGGTAGGAAAAAGAAATGGAAGTTATTTCATATCCCCACCCGACCCACATTGCTGCCAACTGACTCTCCCGGTGACCCCCCAGACCTGACCCTCACACTCTTCAAACTTTAATGCCTGTATTATTGCAGAATTAATTAAAGAAAGAACAGAACCCCTTAATGTCACCCCTTCAGGGGATGGAGTTTGAAAAATCCTATCACAGGAGAAAAATACTACATCGTACTATGTTATTCTACATTTCACGTTTCTGGCTTCAGTGACTTTAGCTCTGCGATATGTAAGTTGCTTCTCATCATGAGAATGTCATTGCTTTTATTTCATTCACGCATAGGGCATACAAAAGTACGGACCTGCAAAGGAGATAAGGCTACAAGTACTCAAGGCAAGTATGTAATGGAACGCATTTCTAATTGCAGAAGAAATTCTAGTAGATACAACATAAATTTGATTACTTCTATTTTAAACTACAAGAATTAACCCTCTTTCCTCTCTAATGATTTCGGTAAATATTTCCTGGACAACGTCGTGTTACTTGCACTCGTTTCCTCCCAAGGGCTCCTAGAAAGTGCAAGAGCACACTCGGTCGTCGCTGGAGGAAGCATCACCAGAAGAGAAACAAAATGGCGACCGCCCGCCGAGTGCACATGGCACGTAGGTCGGCTGGCAGGCACAAGCGCTTGGACATCCTGCGCGGTACCCGAGACCTACTTCCAGGTAAAGCAAGCATCATGTGGGGTGAAACATTTGTATTATCTAATGAGCGTTTCTCTGGATGTACTTTTGGGAGTGAGAAAGCAATTTTTGTACGGTTTATCTAAGATCGGATTCTTGATGCCACAGTTCGAAACAGGAATTTCAAGATTGTGAGTTAAATCACTTATATCTATCTTTCATTAATCTCGATAAGACTGCATCATTGGAATTAATGTATTGCTTCCGTTTGGCGAAGAATTTTTTTAATAATATATTTAGTAAAGACGATGGGTCTCCAACAAACATTAGAGAAAATCTCGCATTAAAGAAAATGAGATGTCTGTGGCAAAAGCGGGAGACTTTGCGAAACAATACACATACTAATGTAAGTTCATTTAAGGTACGGTTAATCAATATTTTTATGAATTTAAATTCTGAAGATATATTTATACACAATAAATCACAGTGGCAAACACACAATACACAAATTGTTATAAATTTCATTTTATGACGCAGTGTAAAAAATATTACATTTATATTGTGTTTTATAATTGCCCAACTTGTAAGCAAGAGAAGTGTTATAGTTCATATTAAGCAATAATGAAATTTAATTATTGGCGCGTTAAGCCAGGCCTATCCTAACGTGCGGCCCTCTTGGCTTGCTCCGTACCAGGGCTTATCTGGTGGCAAACGTCAAACGTTGAGGTCGAAGCAACCTGTATGCGTGGAGGGGGGGGGCGCTGCTCGCATTGCATTGTCGGGAAAGTAGGGGGGTAAAGGACGATAGTCCAGTGAAAGGGGAGTGGCGCTCCAGCCACTGCAGTAGGCATCCGCGGACATTTTGGTCCGAAATCATACACTTGAGCAGCCCTACCCTAAGCTTTTCAATTCAGATTTTTGTCAGTGGAACGACCAAAAATGCAATCAATAACGCGTCACCTTTTGCTTCGGTTCGACTCAACGATGTTTTATGTTAATCGCATAGACCGAAGCTAGGAACTTCGCCTAAGAATTGGGAAAGCGAGAACAAAGAGATAAATTGGTCGTATCAAGTTGGTGATTTATTTAACAGAGAGGTAACTAAAGCCAACTATTTTTACAGGTCCGTACCAGGGCTTGTCAATGCATACAAGTACAATAAATGTATACAAGTTACATTGACTTGAATGCACTTATCGTGTATTAAAAACATTCTCGCAGTCCTTGGCGTACTAAGGAAATATGAATTCGCAGTATATTTTATTGTCTTGCCTTCTCTACCTTTTATTCAGCTACCTGAATTTTCAGGTCGGGTGGTGTGGCCCAAAGGATTCGCGACAGATTCGCGAAGACACGTTGACGAAAGTGCATCCGATGAAACGGTGTCCGAATACACTTCAAGCTCCTGCGAGGATTATAAGCGGTACATATCGCCGAGCAACAGCGAAGAGAGCGAGGATCGCAGCTCACGCAAACGTCGTCTCAGGGACTTCGACAAGAGGAAGGTTCGTGATGTCTAGTGTTCATGAACTAGTGATAACCCAAAGAGGGATCATTGTAATTCCGGGACCTATATTGATACCTTTGTTGGATAAAGGTAGTGACAACTCTGTGGATAAATAGGAGTTGGAGGTAAATAGTTGGAATTCTGTGACACAAGTAAGACCTCGAGTTTTATTTTAATTTAAAATTGGGTTTGTTATTTTTTCAGTGGTTTGAATGTTTTTAAAAAGTTTAATTTTGTAAATTATAGTTTTTAAATAAATTAAAATGCATATTAGGTTTTCACTGGGTATTAATGTTACCTCCACCTGGAGTAGTGCGCACTTGTGAACGTGCGCGCATGCATTACCCCGTCCCTTCCCATGTATTGGAGAGGTGACCTTACTGACGTCCTTGAGATACCTTAACTGTCTAACCCTGGGTTGCATGAAACTATTTAAAGATTCGTTAAACGCTATTGGTCCGGTAAGTGTTCGCTTAACGAAAGAATGCGTTGCAAGAACGTTCCTTAAGTTTATCGATTCGTTAAAGTATTCCTTAAATTATAGACTGAAAATCGGACCTGTAAACTGTTAACCATTCGTTGTCCTACGCTCTGCTACAATACTGCCTACATTACTACGAAAAGTTGTTTTCGTATTAATGTCGAGGCTGTGTGAACAGCAAACCAAGATAGTATTTCTCAATTGCTCCACCGTGCGCGATTTTCTTGAGTATTAACGCCATGGCAAACTTTTTCCCAACACTCGTTTTTTTCTGGTTGGTCTCTCTATTTTCAATTTTATTGGAATACTTATCAATAATACCCACAGGAAATATTTTTTCTCTTTCCGAAAAATTTCTCTTATTTTTTTTTCTCAATTACAAAGTCGTGTCACCAAACTACGCAGTACTCAGAAGACATTCGGATTACAACGGACGAGAGCGTCTGATAGAAGTTCGTAGTCAAAGAGAGTCGTGTGGAAGAAGTAGGACACTTTGAACTTCGTCAAAGAACTTGTAAAAACCTTCAAAACTTTAGTCTAATTCGTGTATTTCTTTTTAAAGAAGTATTTTTAAACGGGTCGTTAAATTTCACTCTTGCAACGACGTACTCTTTACAGAACGAAGTAGTTTTAAAGATCCTTTTGCTAACGACAGAATAAAATGTTATAGGACACTTTACTTGCAACCTGCCATAAGGATAGCAAACGCAAATACCTTCGTAGTAGTAAGTTCCAATCGATCCAAGTTTTGATTTTAATATTATTTTCTGTAAACGCTTGAATATACCGTTTCTAATGCACTGTTTTCTTTTTATTTAGAAATTGCTGCTCAGAAAGAAGAAAAAGCTCAATAAACTAGCTCAGGTAATTAATAAAGTTTATTACAGTGTGAATATTACACTGTTTTATACATTATTCTGACCAAATCTTTCACTTTCAAAAAGGAAAAATTCCTCAGCAAACTCACAACCATCACTCTAAGACAACGTTTTACACTGTCGCCTTCTGTTTTCTCCACGCTCTGTTTATGATTCTTTGAATCAGTATCGTATTTATTAAGGCGTAAGAAGTATTTTTAAGTATTTTTAATAAACACTCAAAAATACTTCTCTAGAAAAAAATGATTAATGATCAAATAATGAAATAAATGTAAGGGTCAATTCTCAAAAAATAATCAGAAAAGTATGATGATGCCTACGTTCAAATACACGTTATTTTTCATTGAAAAAATCTTATATACAAACAACATTGAAGACGAAAATACACTAAAGCTGTGTTAACACTTTTAGTTGCATAGAGGCAAATTAATCAAACTATTGAAAGCTACTTTTTTAGCTAACTACTAAGAGCTACAGTTAACTTTTCTAGAATGCTAACGAAATTGTAGTGCATATTGCGTTAGATAATTAGCTCGTACCGCTTTTCATTTCTCCTGATCTGACAGTTTCTATCTCATTACTCCATAACACATCTGCATTTAGTAATAATCATATTTATATTTAATGAAAAGTGTAAAAGATAGTATCTAGCTTGTAATTTCATTCATATTCGTTAGTAATTTTGTATCATTAACTTCATATATACATTTATAATCACACTATGTAACGAGTTACATTGCAAGTAGGGAAACCATCAAATACCATCTCGCCTATAATTTTTCTGCTGCACAATTTCTTTTTCACTAGCTGTCACTGTTGGAAAAGGAAGATTTGAATGCCAAGACGAGTTTAATCCGAGACGAAAATGCACTGTTGAGTGGTATAACGACGAAAAAGTCCGAAGAACTGAAAGAAATCCATAGAGTACCATCAGGTATGAAGAAGGCAAAATCGGAATCAACAATAAAACTCTTCCCTCCGGACGATCCAGCAGTGAGATTAAAAAATAAGTCTTCAACAAAAATAAAGGTGAAAATAGAGCCACGCGAGGAATCGCCAATGCGAGAAGAGGCCTCAACGGAGCGCGTGAAAGAGAAACCAAAACCCAAGAAGAAAGAAAAGACGGTAAAGAAAAAGGAAACCAAAAAAATCAAAGTCAAGCCGAAAGAGAAGACAAAGGATAAGGTAAAGAAACAAGCGAAGGCGAAATCGGATAAAGAAGTGAAACGAAAGCCGGAGAAGGCGGAGAAGACGAGGCTGTGCTTGAAGGCGAGCAAGAAGTCGCGGACGAGCGTGGAGCCCAAGGCCAAGGAGCGGCCGAAGCCGCGCTCCGAGTCGCGGTCGCGCGAGAGCGCCGACCTGCTGGAGAAGGTGCGCGCGGAGGTGGCGGCGCGGCGGCTGGCGGAGGAGCAGGCGCGCGCCAAGGCGGAGAAGGAGAAGGCGCAGGCGGTGGCGCGCGCGCGGGCCGAGGCGGTGCAGCGCGCCAAGGAGGAGGTGCGCGCGCGCCTGCAGGCCAAGGTGGAGCAGCAGCTCAAGCGCAAGGCCGCCGCCGCCAAGGCGCTGGCGCGCGGGCGCGCGCGCGGGCGGCCGGCGCCGGCCACGCGCGCCGAGGCGGTGGCGGCGGCGGCGGAGGCGTGGGCGCAGGCGGCCGCCAGGAAGGAGGACCTGGTGGCGGCCGCCTCCAAGAAGGAGGCCATCGCCAAGCTGGACGCGGCGCTGGCGGCGGTCAAGGCCGAGTCGGCGCCCAAGGGCCCGGCGGAGGCCGAGCGGCAGGGGCGGGAGGAGGCGGAGAAGGGCACGGTAGGTGGCGCGGGCTCGGTGCAGGCGCAGGCGCTGGCGGGAGCGGGGGCCAGGGAGGGGGTGGAGCCGGAGGTGACGGCAGGGCCGCCGCCGCCGGGCCACCAGCCGCCCGCGGGGCTGACGGCCGCCGGCAGCCACTGCCCCATGGCCGCCTGCGGCGCGGACCGCCTCTTCCGCGACGTCACCAAGTGGCGCCTCACGGACGATGGCCAGCTCGTGCTCGACCACAAGCCGCCTCCGGCGCCCGCCGCCAGCCCCGAGGTACGGACCCAATCACCACTCAGAATAAATGTTACAAACTTCTATGGCAGGTAGAACGATCGACGATAGTCACCTTTTAGGAATGAGCATGTGGAGAGAATTTGCTTAGATCGAAGTTATTCATATAATAATAGTTGTATTCAGGTAATATTAATTCCCTGGTTAATAGTCGACTATCCATGTCGTAGTACTTGGGAGGTCACGTTCTGAACCGGGGGAGGTGGCACAGGCGTCAACTGATGTCCCAGCAGTGCCTCTGATCGGAAGGTGGTAGGTCCGAGTCCCAACGGTGGCAGGATATTCATCACTAGGTAGAGAGGTGGGTTCAATCGCTGTCTGGAGGACAGTTCTGGCGGCCGTTTGCTGGGTTGATTTCCGTAGTTTCTCTTATCATCCCCAGGTGAATTCCACAGTGGTACCCTAATAGACGGACCACAGACCGCGCGCGATCTTTCATTCATCTTCCTTGTCCTATTCTTATCCCTTGCATACACACATGCTTACATGCACTACATTACCACACATACCGGGAGACCGATCGGGAGCTTAAAGCTTATTCCGAATGGGGTTTCTTTCGCTAGTGGGAGATACCTGGTTGGGGAAACCCGATAGCCGACAGTAGGTCGGCGCTGGATCTCGCCATCTTGACGGGAAAGATCACCGCCTCCTCTGGCGATAAAACATGCACTAAACGTGTGGGACTAATGACCTTACCAAATGACTTGCCAGGAATCTCCAATCAATCAATCACTCAATCAAACAAACAATATTGAGTGTCTCAGAATAAATGTTACACAATTCTACTGCAGGTAGAGCGATAAAAGATGATCACTTTTCGGCAAGAATCATGTGAAGAGTATTCGCTTAAATCGAAGTTATTCATGTAATATTTCTTCCCTGGTTAATAGGCGACTATCCATGTCGTAGTGTTCGGTAGGTCACGTTCTGACGCGGAGATTTCGTGAACCTGCCGAACACTGGAGCGTGAGGAGTCGCCTAAATTTCGTAGGCAAATAGATGTGTAACTTCGATACATGAAATTACAGATCACACGTTTATTTCCAAAATGTGATCGTCACCCACTGAATATCCCAGAAGTTTGTAACATCATTACATTGATTTTTCTGCATCAAGCACCCACGATACGATTTTGTCAGTTTCAAAATCGGCTTTTGCTGCTATAACATTACAATTTCTTAATGCTACGTTGGTAGTATGTGATAACTTAAAGAAATGCCAGTTATATTCCGTATGTCACAATATACAATCATCTTTTGGAAATTTCTCGTATGTTTTCTTGCCTATTCTGGGTATTCCCCTGTCCTGATTCGTATGGTTCATGCAATATCTCGGATTCAGAGACGCTACCATTCTTTTCTTTTAATCCGATGTGAAGGGGCGGGGTAATGGGATTATAAGTTGTTTTTTTATTAATCTATTTCTAAGGCTAGTGATATATAATGAAGTGGGTTAACTGGTAGTCAATTTGTTATTGTAATGAAAATCGTAAGGTAAATGTAATGGTAATGTGTTTTGATATTCCCTCATCATGACCGATTCCATATGAATCTCACTTATGTAATCAATGTCCTCAGCAATGATGTGCAGCATATCAGTCGACTGTTTACATCACGATATCTCGAAAATGTGGTAGACAATGATGATTGTAATAATGTGTGTTTGCCCTGAGTACGGCACTTATTTCAAAACGTCGACACACTTAATTAAGTGTTAATTACATCCACACCTGACAATACCCGTGAACCTGCCTCATTTTAATCAAATGGTCGTGCAAAATAATGATATAAATAACTCGTTCGTGTTACATACTTGTCAGCAGCTACGTAAGTCACTGAAAATGTTCACAGCGGTAATTACTTTAAATATAATTGACATTTAGATTATATTGTCTCATTTACTTCATTTCAAAATGATCATTTCATTCCTTCTACATTTCAAAGTGACAATTTTTGTGTGGCGCCCACGCCAACCCGCTCTTCGGTTACACTATATTCCATCTGCGTTCGTCCGTTATAATCCGTGGTAAATAGTAACGGCAACGTATTTTGAAATAGAATCCAAACATTGCGATTATATCTATCTGGTTAAATAGCCACAGTTATAAATACTGAATGGGTAAATTTTTGTCGTAGTGTTTGCAAAGTTCAATGATAGGAGGACAAAATAATAAAAAATGAAATGTTTATTTGTTTTCAAAATAAAAACATGAGCATTCCATCCAAATATTACTTTAACCCATTAACATACGAGTTGAGTTCGTCTTACGTTGCACGATCTAATTGCCTCGCAAATTCGAACTGGTAATTCCTGCAACTATGAATTTGGCAGTGTTCGCAACTTGTATAGCCAAATTGCTCGTATTTTTCTGTTCTGCTTTTACAAAAATAAAAGAAAAGTATTAATTGGGCGACTGAGAAACCTTTCAAAATATTTTGTTGGAAAAACAAATACTCGTAGGTCATCATAACGTCTAATTCTCGAGATTTTAATGTTATACACAAAACATTGTGAACATAACACTCAAAATCATTTACCAAAACAAACAATAGGAAAATATGGTTTCCGTGATTGTGATACTGAATATGACAATGTATTGTATTTTGTCAAAAAGCAAGTATTTTTCAAACTTTCTCAATGTCGTGGAGTCGTACTTCAATGCAAATCCGTCTTCCAGATTACATACAAAATATTGCATTTGTTCAGGAAAATTGAATTGAATAAAAATGTGTTTAACATTCCGAAATTTCCCGTGTCTTTTTTTAGCAGAACAAATATTTGGGAATAAATTCAATTTACAGATTACATGTTAAGATACATTTACTAGCAATGAGTCAGACAGATAATCTTTACCGAATAATGAGTTTTTTGATATCAGGATCCCTCAGACTCAACCCAAAGTGCATTTTCGTCAGAATCTTGTCGAACTATTTATTTCTACAATACTTCGTACTTGTGGCAAAAATACGAGATCAAAATATCTTGTTCCGACTCTTTACTAATCAACTTGCACGTACTTTACAGCCACTCGCAGCTCTCGCGACCCCCGCTCCCTACGCCGATTCCGCTGAAAGGACCACCGGTTTCGACTTTCTCGTCAACAGTCGGTCTCTGGGAACGATACCAGAAGAACTCTCGCCTCAGCAATCACCTCAAGTCTCGCCTATTTCTTCAATGTCGGTAGCACCACTGACCTCAACACTCGTATCGAGATTGCCTCTGCTCCCACCACCGCCATCCTCGCCAGTTCCGACGGCGACAACACTGAATCCAACGTCAACGCCCGCAAAGTCACCGAGGAAATTGAAGAATTGGAAAAAGAGGTCGCTGACGCCGAACCCGAAGAAAAGGAAAAGTTCGCCGACGCGGCCCCCGCAGCCGGGCGCCGCGACGCCGGCGGGCGCCCCGCCCGCGACGCCGGCGTCGCCCGTGTGGTCGCGCTCCACGTCCTGGCTGGAGCCGCCCGCCCGCGCGCCGCCGGTCTGCGCGCATGCGCACAAGGAAGGGCCGCTGCAGGCGCCGCTGCCCCACCGACCCATTCGCTCCTCCTTCAAGACGTCGGAAACGCCATCTCTGGTGCCGACGATCAAGCTCCTCGAGCAAATGTTTTCGCAGGTTTTGGCTGCGGGAATCTCCAAATAGCTGTCAGACGTGCTTCTTGAGGGCGCACATGCGCAAACAAGGAAGGGCCGCTTCCCCATGGACCCATTCGGTCCTCCTTCAAGACGTCGGAAACGCCGTCCCTGGTGCCGACGATCAAGCTCCTCAAGCAAATGTTTTCGCAGGTTTTCGGCTGCGGGAATCTCCAAATAGCTGTCAGACGTGCTTCTTGAGGGCGCACATGCGCAAACAAGGAAGGGCCGCTTCCCCATGGACCCATTCGGTCCTCCTTCAAGACGTCGGAAACGCCGTCCCTGGTGCCGACGATCAAGCTCCTCGAGCAAATGTTTTCGCAGGTTTTAGCTGCGGGAATCTCCAAATAGTTGCCGGAAGTGCTTCTTGAGGTCGTGTTTAAAAGTGTAGATGCTTATTCAGAACGGATGAAAAATACCCTGCACGAACGGGTTATTTATCGGCTGTCTCACCAGAATGTGCGGAATATAAATGCACAGATCAGGGACTGAGTCAGAAGTACCCAGTAAAATAACGTAAGGATTTTTTGGCTGCCTTACGTGACATACCTACTCTCAAATCTTCAAGTGTACCTTTGGTTTTTGAAAATACTGGTAATGAAACACGACATTGTAAATTTCAAACACATTAAATGAAGATTTTTTTCGGAAAACTTCACAAGTCTAACAGAAAAGTTTTCAGCGTGTGAAAACAGCAAACACAAATTATCACAACGAGAAACTTTCTTAAGTTATTCAATGTTTCTGAATAAAAGATGTTAATATATTTTGATATGTCCTAATAACAATATATAAAAGACAAATTACATTTTTTAGGAATAACAACTGAAATGAATTCTTATGAAAGAATGTACAAAAAGTTGACAGGAAAGGGAGGTTTGATGAATTGGCGATCTTAAGTTTAGCAGATCTAACAGATAATACTGTTTCAATGAGCCAGTGTGAAAAGTTATATTCATGTATCACCTAGTGGACTTCCAAAGCAACATCAAGAATTCAATAATTCATCTACGTCCGTTTTAAACTGTATTTGGCATCTTATGCCACTTACATGTCATGAAAATTTAATCCAATTTTAAGTTAAAAGTAGCTTTATCACTTTACATCGCGTCTTCCTCAATGTGTTCCTTGGAGGAGGATAATGTAATAATGTTGATGCCAGTGTGAAGCATTATTTCTACTGAAGTCGCCTTAGTCTAGTTTCAAACGTAAATTCCAATTTTCTACCTTAATCTGTTGAGCAAAATCTTCGACAAACGCCCTTGGCAACTATTCCTTGCTGGTGGTTCAAAACCTTATGGTTTACATTCTGATATTCACCATTTTGAGAAGAATCTTCTGATGACACCGAAAATATACAGGACCTTTTTCGGTGAGAGATGGATATACTAATACTAAATATCCTCAAGATATTTTCTTTCTTTGCTTCGTTTACGTTTGCAAAGAACTCCATGTAATAAATGTTAATTGCGTCAAAAATATTTTCTCGTTTTAAAATAAACTTCAAAATGTTCTCGTTTTATTTCCTTTTCAGTTTTTTTTTTTGCAAAATTGCAGCTTTATAGTAAAACACTTTTTATATTATATATTGAGACGAGTTATTTGGGGTTAGATAAGACCCACAATTAAAACAAAGTAAATAAAGAAATTATAACAGACAACAACAACGTAGGTTGTCATTAGCTTCAAAATGAAGAACAACGAATGAGGAGAATGAGAGGAATTAATAATACGATAAAGAATAGTGTCGATTTTAGTGATCAGTTTTGCTATGGACACGTGACAAATTTCCGTGAACTGTAATTAAATTTATTTAATTATAAAGAGACCAGAAGTCAAGGAATAAAAATAGTGATAGGTGAATGAGTGGTTAGCCATAATGAAGAGCACAGGCATCATTCGATAGAGAAAATGTGCAAAATTCATGAGGAAGAAACGTGTTTGAGACGCTACTTCTAGGGGGGGGGGACAAACGGCAAACAAGTGAACGGCGCGAATTTCAAGTTGCCGCAAGAGAACAGTGCAATCGATGAGTGTGTGTAGACGTATTGCAGCACTCTAGAGATCAGAATAGAGCGAGCAATGATACGAGTGTGGACGTGTCGAAACGTGAGCGACAACGCAAGCGTCGAATTTAGAAGTAATGTATTGTGGTACAGCAGCGCGGGTTGCATATCAAAAGGAATGTTTTGGTATACAAATTTATGGAAATTGATTGGACTGAATGGGATCCAGCACGCTTGAGGTGACATCGTCCAAGCTTGCAGACGGATCGGAAAGGGAGGCGAGAACTGTTAATATTATTTTTGGTTTTGACATGTTGGAAGATCATGTACTGTTATTGATTGTAATGAAGAATATATTTAAGCATCGTAAGGGTACAATGGCCATGCGCAATGGGTATTTCTAAAGAATGGATGATTGGTAATATTTAATGTGTGTGAGAGAAATTGGTTGTATAATTGAAAATATGTTTAAGCGTTTCGTTTCTGATTTGTGTAATGTGATATGCAATTTAGAAGACAGCGAGGTAGAAATTGTATGTCTCAAAAATACGGTATTATAAATGCCAGCAAGAAGAGTTGTTTTTAATTTATTTGGGAAGAATTTCCTTACATGATCATATTGATCTTGCAACTCCATATAGACAAGTCTGTCGGCTCACGAACAATTTTTACTTTCCCGTATACGTACGTATACACGAAGTGATATACGTAGTATAAGGAAAGTAATGTAATGCTGCGCGAAAAAATGGCGAATTTTGGGCGGAATAAATTCATTGCCGGGCCGTGATAACGAAAAAGTGGATAAAACCAGTTGCTAAATTAAGAAAAAAAAACACGTGGTGTAGCCAGAAACCCTCTTTTGTGGGTCTTTGATATCGAGAAACCAATTGAAAGGAAAACGTCCGTCTGTCTGTCCGTCCGTCTGTGAACACTGCTAGCGCCTAAACCATACGTACGATTTCTTCCAAAATGGATATTCCCCGATCGATCTGGTTCTAGTCAAAGCTTTGAGATTTTGAATAAGATTCTTCACAATTTGGGGGTACTTTATATGAAGCCCCTCAACATTTTCAAACTTTTCTCAAAAACGGCTCCAAATTTTTTCTTTAAATTTCTTGTAAGAATAGAGGAAAATACACTTATTAAGATGGCATAGGTCCGATTTTCACGGATAACTCTGAATTTTAGAAAATTGTGAAAGTTTGAATTTTTTTCGGCATCTTTCTCCAACTGCAAAATTGAAGATAGAGATTTTTCCTTCAAATAAAATGTGTTCTCCAAAGTAAGATCGTTGTTTAAGGTCATATACATTGTTTCGAAAATTTTAGTAGTTTTCGCGCAATATTGCCTGCAATATGTGCAATTTTAAAAAATTACAAAAACATGATTTTCTCAAAAACTGCTCTAAATTTTTTCTTTAAACTTTTGGCGAAGATAATGCTAAATATACTCTACCAGATAACATAAACGTCATACTGGTCTACACGTTGGTTTTTTCAAAAATTACAAAAATGTATTTTTTTTATTTGTCTCTCACGCCGTCAAAATTTACATTATAAATGTGTTTAATTGTTTAGTGCATTTCTTTACACATAAGCTTCAAAGTATCTCCAATGACGGTTTTTGAAATGTCCATAAGTGGACCATAACAAAGGAACAAAATTGGCAAATTTTCTGAAATGTTCGAACGAAATTTTCTCAAACACTTTTGAAATTTTTTCGCCGAAATTCTCAACAATGGCAAAGAGTCCAATTCTCTCCCATATTCCAGAAGCTTGATTTCGGCCGCAATATTTGGGGCCCAAAAATCAAAATAATGCTGAAAAATGTAGGTGTTGTTTAATCACACACAAAATTAAAAGTATGCATGGCACTGAAACGAAAAGTAAACCATCGCGTCAATTGAAAAGTTTTTTAAATATTTTGTTTTCATAACATTTTCTCGAATTATTGTAAATATTCCCGCAAATGTGATTTTTTACACCTGTTGTATTCGATCAAAGAGGGACGGTGATTTTGAATTCGAAATGGTTACCATGACAAGAAAGTTGTTATTAAACAATGTGTGTTTATTTCTCGATTCAGAAAACGAACACGATAGAAGATATATCACTGAAATTTAGAATGAATATTAAGTATATATGGGTGTGTATCAGACAAAATACATATTAGTGTTGTGGATTTACGGTCATCGTAGTGTATTACTTATGTTGTGAGTTTATTTCACGTGTATTTTTCGAATAATTTTATTACTGAAATCCTTCGCTTGCTGTTTTTGCCGAAAGATCACTAACAATTTCGTAAGTATGTGGCAATTTTACGTAAAATTTGACAATGAATGATAAAACTATAATTTACATTTATAATTTTTTAATCGTTTGTAGTTAAAATATTTTGTTTAGTCATGGTATTGCTTTCCCTGTTTCAAAGTATTTGAAGTATCATTTGTGGTAATATGTACATTTGTGGCGATTTGTTCACATTATTGTATTTACGAGTACATTACATTACATTACATTACATTTGCTTTAAATAATGTCCAGTAAATTTTCTCGAGAACTCACTTTTCTGTAAAAACTAGCTCAAAATTTCACATTTTCAGAAACACTGAAACATAATTCTCTCAAAAATTGTTCCAAATTTTATCTTCAAACTTTTCGAACGGATAGTGTTCATTGCACTCTTAAATATGACGTAAAGTTAAATTTGGGATGTTATTTTTTTTTTTGCAAAAATTACATAATTGTAATTTTTTTGAAACATCTCTCACGTTGTTAATATGCACATTTCCAGCAAATTGTAAACACTATTGTATTTGTAAATTAATGTTCTTCAAATGACTTCAAATGAAGTGTTCCGAAAACTCAAACATGTTCTGTGAAAAAGAGCTTCTTGTTTCGCATTCTTAGTAGCGCTTAAACGCCATTTTCTTAAAAACCGCTAAAAGTTTTTCCAAGAAAATTGCCATTTAGGAAGAAGTTTAGTGTTCTTTAATATTCTAAAAATTAATATTTCCGTTCTACCATAAGGAAACTGAAAAGTCAAGAAAATGTCAAGAAAATATACTTTGGAAGGAAATAGATGGCAGCTGGCACGAGTATGTGGTAATTCCCAATAGCTAGCCCAGACCCAAAGAAATAGAAAACTAATACGGGAAAGTCTATGCCATTCTGTAGCACTACTAGTTTTTTCTATAGCACGCAAGAATCCGCTTGATCATAGAGGCCAACAATATGATAGCTACCAATAAATAAATAATATTATTCAAATATAGAAGAGATTGTAGTGGGTATTGGATATTCTAGTTAGGCATGTGTTTGTGTAAAAAGAATAATAAAATAAATAATAACTAGCGTACCCGTGCGTGAACTCTCGCATGTTAAATCCCACCCTTTCCCTATCCATCCTTTCCATAAAGGAGAGGAACTACTAATGTACTTACAGAATATCAAACAAAATAACAATGCAATTGATGTGTTCGAACAAGTTATATTTATTTTGTTTCATACTGAAGCACATCGCATGGTTTGGCAACCTCGCTTTAATACAACTTCTTTGTTGCCCGCTGTCTGCGGGCAATTGTTACGACAACTACCGCCTCCGGCATTCGCCGTACTTAGCAGCTGCCGCATGTGGCAACGTGCGCCGTTATAGTTGATTTGTGACACAACAGCTCAGGTCCCTCGTGCTAATTTCCTATTAATGGCGTAATTTCTATAATTTAAAATCATGCCTAATTTACACTTTTTTTATGAATTCCTTTCTTTCTTAAATTTAAGCAACATAATCCCACGAATTTGTTTCGCTGCCTCCCATTGGCTGCGGCACAAAATTCGGCACCAAACGGTCAAGCGAGCGTCGGCGCCGCGAGCTAAAGATCTCGTGCCGGTCAGTTGCGCTATAGATCTCGTGCAGTGCAGTTGCGCTAAAGATCTCGTGCCGGTCAGTCGTGCTAAAGATTTCGTGCAGTACAGTCATGGTGAAAACTTCTCTGTGTGCAGTTGTGCCGAGATTTGTTAGTGCACTCCGCATCGCTCAGTCGTGCGTTCTGTTAGCCTTCATGGCAATTACTTGTTTCATTGTCGAACTACAAACCACGCTTATGATCGCAATATTAATCAACTTTACTTGAGCCATCACCGGTAACCACCACGTGACTGTGCTCCGTGTATTTTATACTCGTGCTTTCTCTATAAGCCAAATTCATGCTCGTCATGGCACCTAACTTTACCGTTGCCAAAGGACGCTTGCGCTCCGTAAGGGCCAAGCCGGCGTCATGGTTTATAATTAACTTTGTTACTAAGCTGCACACTGTGTACGATTTCATATATTGTGACATTCACTGACTGTGTTAGTGCAACATTTGTGCTCCGTGCCATGCTACGCGTATGTCGCCAGTACCGTTGTACGCTGTTTGGCTCGCCAACATTCAACTCGTGACTCCCAGTTTTATTGTACTGTGCTGTTTTAACTGTATTGTGCTGTTCAGTGCACATCATTATTGCACGCTTGCTATGTACTGAGCATGCTGCCTCTCAATGGCCACTGTCTGTGGTGGGTCGCTGCAAGTTGTTACATGCACACCTGCCGCCGCATCTCCTTGTGTGTGACGTCATCCTGCTGCGTCATTCAGCCTTCGTCCTCCACTGGGCGAGATTATTGGTCTCATGTACTTCTTTTCAGATCAACTGCCCTCAACATTTAAGTATGCTTTCAAATAGCATACTATTGTATTCCACTAATTTATGTAATCACTAATTTTTATAATTATATATTCCTTGTTAAATTATGTGTTGTGTTTAATTAAGCAATGGTGACATATCACATCTCCGGTATCTTCTCCTACCGAGTTGCCCTTTACTAAATCGGAGAAGTGGTCCTTCTGAGTTATCCCAGGTTTGTGAGACGGGGCGAAATTCATAACAGTCCTCTCGCTCACGCCTCCCACTCACATGATGTTTGAAACAAATTTTCAATTAAAGTTTATTCAACATTATAGAGAGATGTTCTTGGAACAAATCATACTTCTTTAAAAACAACATTTGAAGAAATGTTTCAATCCTCCTTGAGAGTTAGCTTTTCGCTTTCCTCGATAATCAAATAATAGAAAAGGTTTTTACTCTTGAGAAAGACAAGTAAAGTAGTGCGAAAATACCGGATCGGGCAAGAACAGACATACTCATTGTAATATTATTTAACTTTCCTTGATTTGTTATGAAGAACCGAGTGGGTTTTGGAGAGTCAGGATGCCAGCTTGCTGGGGCGAGAAAATTGAAAAATTATTGTATACTAAAAAGTATTGAATTATTTTCTGCGTCCTTACGTACATCAAGAAAAGCAATTCCAAGCCAAAAATTAATCAACCTAATGTTTTCACCTTTGAGTACTAAATACCATTTGTTAGCTTTAGAAACAATTTTGTAGGCATTAGTAAGCCCACTTCTGTACATGGGAATGTTGCTCAAACGATGTTTGCATTTTTAATATCTTAACGAACCGACACCTTGAGTTTAATATCAAACGGTGTTTTATTTACAATATGATTTTGCAGCTGCGCGTTGGTGTATATACTTCCAGATACCGCCAACATTTAAATCGTGCGTTTGGAATGCGATCGTTGTCGGGTGACTTGCACTATACTTTCTATAATTTTAAATTTAGTTGTTTTTTAATTGATTCACGTAGTATTGTAGGCTAGCGCGTTTTTTTATTTTTGTTTTCCATTTATTTCAGGCTATTTTACTTTAGCTACTTTAAAAGTTTGTTCTTTGTGTTGGGCCATAGAACAAGTTTTCCCCCACTACCTCTGCGTACCCGTGCGAGAACTCTCGCATGTTAGACACCACACTCATCCCTATCATTCTATTTTCATTCTAAGAGGGAAATTAGTTAACGAAACATGTTTGTTTGTTTAAAATCTATAAAGGTAACTTGCAATGTACTAACACAATTACAAATAAAAATAAAAAACAATGCAATTAATGTGTGAAAGAAATTTTCAATAAATATTTATTCAATATCATGGAGAATTTGCTTGGAACAATTCCCAACACTTACTTAAAGACATTTGAAGTAATTATTGAATATTCTTTGTCAGTTAGGTTTCAGTTTTTCGTGATAGTCACAAAAATATTAGCTTTTTACTTTTGAGAAAGCTATGTGTCTAGCGTAAATATTGTCGAATCTAAGCCTTCTAAGACACCAAAATTGCTATCAGCAGGAAGAGCTGAAATATTGATGTGGCCTTGATAGTATTGAAGCGTGGAACCGAAAAGTTAATTGAATGGATCGGCGAATGTCTCATCTGTTAGATTATAGTGTGCAAAACGTTTCTTTGAGGCCTTTGGCCTCAAAATTTTACTTTTTAAGGCTCTAAAACACTTTGTTTATGAGTTATTTGCCAATATATGTTGGCATGTGATGCGAGTTGCATTTAACATTAATATTTCGATGCGTTTTTTTAAAGAATTCATCCATATTTTTAAAGTCAAAGTGGAATTCGTCAAGTCTCTTTCTTTAGAGCCCTCATTTATAAAGATTGGTTGCCTGTGAGAGCCGGAACCCAAAGGTATACTACTGCAATAATACAGGAGACGATTATAAAGAATCTAGCTGGAATATTCCATTTCATTTCTCAAAATTAAGATATGGTATAAATGTAGACATTTTTCGTAAGTTATAACGCATGTGAGATATTATAACATTATTTTAAGAAATATATACTCCTATTGGGTCTTGGATCTTAACGGTACAACAGTACAATCGCACAATCGCAAACCCGTAGAAACTCGTAAAATCGTCCAACAGTAATACCATTCAAGTACAGTTTGGTGTAAGAGTTGGGAAGCTTCCTATAATTTTCTTTTAAGGTTTACTAGTTCATTGCTGTGTTTACGGACCTGAAACAAAGCACGTAATGGTAAACTTGGGTATATTTACTGCCTATATGGGTCTGATTCTTTATGCCCTCGGGCCTTTTGAATACTTTATGAATACTTGAACAACCCAAATTATTGTCTCTTGACAATCCTCTCCCTTGTCTCTCAGACAGACGATGTCTTTTGACTGTTAAAACCGTCAAAATTTCAAACTGTCGAATTCTCCTCTCATACAGCTTCGCAACTGTTATAGTAAACTGTGTTCAACTGCTACAACGTTGAACTGCAGCACCTTTCACCCCCTTTAACCTCCTTTATTCCTCTTTAACATTGCAACACCATTCAACTGTAAGATTGCAAGACCGTTCATATATAATACCGTTCAACCCTAACACCGTTGAATTTTACCAGTAACAATGAGTCAAACAACCTGTCAAACTGTAACATCGAAACACTGTTCACTGTAACACTGCAACACCGTTCAACTATAATACTAAAAAACCGTTCAACTGTAAACACACGAAAGACCGTCTAACCAAAACACCGTTCAACTGTAATATCGAAAAACCGTTCAATTTTAACACCGTCCAACTGCAACACCAAAATATCGTTAAATTGTTGCGCGAAAATACCGACTATATTTAACACACGAAACAGCGACCAACTACAACACCGATATGCTGTTCAGGCAATCACGAAACACCGTTCAACCACAATACCGAAAACCCGATTAACTCTAACAACGAAATATTCAATTGTTACAAAGAAAAACTAATCAACTGTAGCATAGCAATACCGTTCAGTTGCAATTCCGAAATACTGTTCAATTGTAATACCAAAAATCGTTTAATTGTAACATCGTTCACTGTAACACCGAAATATCGTTCAATCCTAACACGAAACACCGTTCGACTGTAATATCGAAACATCGTTCGAATGAAACACCGCAATACCGTTCAATTGTAACACCGTTTAATTGTAACACCGAAACACCGTTCAACTGTAACACATGAAACACCATTCAACTGTAACATCGTAACACCATTCAGCCGTAGCACGAAACACCGGTCATTATTCGCGCGAAACACCGTTCAACTGTTGTATCGAAACACCGTTCAACTGTTGCATTTAAACACCGTTCAACTGTTGCATTTAAACACCGTTCAACTGTTGCATCGAAACACCGTTCAACTTTTGCATCGAAACACCGTTCAATCGTAAAACTGTTCAACAGTAAAACCGTGCAATCTTCAAACCTTAAAACACCGTCCCGATCGAGATTTCGTCGCTACGCTTTCCCTCACGTTGGTTCCAGCCTCCCTGAGACTCCCAGCCTCCGTGAGTACTACAAAGCACTTGCTGAATGTGAGTTCCAATTGTTTTAAACAATCTGAAAAGTATTTTTTCTTGAAAATTTCTACAATGGAAGTTCTTAATAAATGAAACTTTAAAGATACATTGGTCTGGATTTTTCATCCGTGGGCGCAGTGCGTGCCGAAATATCGATTAAAAATTAAAAGACAAAAAATGTGTGGATTGCATCTCTTCTTGTTGGTGTTCTTTCAGGTGCTATTCATCTCGGAAATCGGGATTGGATAACATAATTCAAACGCTCGCAGAAGAGTTGTTTTGAAGAGTACACTCTTGCAGATTGGTAGTAATTTGAGCCATCTATGGCATTCATTGCCAGGATGCCTTGAGCCGCCTCGCTGGCGTTACATTTAACTGTCATTATAGCTGCAATGTGATGACCTGTGATCGTTCTCTTGGCGTATTGATGGCTAGTTCAAAAGAAATGTTCGAAGATTAACAGGTGAAGAAGAGCCCGGGACCGATTTTCTTGTTAATTAAGAAATATATGTATGAAATGTATGTCACTTTATTCAGGCAGTGATCAGGATCCTTAGAGACTGTATATTTCAGATTGTGTAAATAAGTATGTGTTTTTGAAAGGCTATTACGTTGTATATCAGTGATTTTTTTATTTTTTTCCATTACTCATTCTTGTGTGTTTCTGTTTTTCTGTATTCAATTGAGTACAATTTTATTGTGACTACATTTTTCAATCGTGTCAAAGTATTTTGTTTTCGCCTTTCTCATCACTATATCCCTGAGATTATTCTTTTAATATTTTTCTTTTTTATAGTCAAGTTAACATTGAGGGCCGTAAGCTATTTTGGGAATGCTGCACTCTTACTTGTAGTAAACCACTGTGTGATGTGTGAAGCCCTAGCAGCAGACAGTGGATGCGGACCTCGCACGAAGTGTGCGTGGGTGCACCCACATCGCGGGGCTCGCAGAACCAAATATATCCATGAACGCCCCGTTACTCTTCTTTAAAATTCTTAAAGTAATATTTCGGTTCTACTATTAGGAAACCGAAAAATTGAGGAAATATCAAATAAATGAACTTTGGGCGGCGATGGATGACAGCTGTCAAGAGTATGTAGCTAGTACGAATAGCTAGCCCAGACTAAAGAAAATAGAAAACTAATAAGAGTAAGTCTGTGCCATTCTAGCACAACTAGTTGGTTTTTAGTTACGAAAATGTCTGCATACTTCCCATTCTCGTGAAATTTTCAACGTGTTGGCATGACTATACTGATATTTTAAAAAATCGATCATATTATTATATATTAAGAAGGACAATTAATACGAATATAATTTTCTGAAAAATACTATTGTTAAATCATTTGATTTATTATAGTCAAATTGAATTAAAATTCTTCAACTTAATATGTATTCCGATGTCAATAAACTACAATTATTTCAATTTGAAATATTTAGTAAAATCACAAGAAAATTGCTTTTGTTTCTTAATGCATTTTCCCTCCAAGTGACAATGCTTTAGAACAGAAAAACTTCAGATCTCTAATTGCTACAGGAATGATAATTTTTACTTTCAACGCGAAATTAAATGCAACTTAATTAGCATGTATTCCAAATATTTTTACGTTATTTTTGGCACCGTAATAGAGAAATGAAGCAAACCATATAAATGTGTATGATGGGAGAATTGATTACCTTTGAGAAGTAATTGATTTTAAAAATTACGTTTCTACGACTGTCGTTTTCTGCGGGCTTCATATAAAATTTGCGCCATATGGTGCAAATTGTGTAATTTGCACCATATGGAAAATTGGCACCATTGACGTAATTTCGTAAACGACCAATCGCATGACTTCCTTGATATTTTATTGTTGAACAGATTTTCATAAAATGTCCATGATTCACCAAACTAATGTTGGGAACACTGCAATATTTGCACTTGTGAGACAGAAGACTTCTTGTTTTCGCCCTTCTTGGCCAACTATACAACATGCCTGTCGATTTTACCTTCACTCCTATTTCACTAAATAGAATATTGATTGTGAAGAAAATGTCTGGCCGTGAAACGGCGAGAACAGAAATAATTAAGTAATACATATATGGATTGTATTATTTAGATGATTTATCAGACAAAAACATTGCAAATAAATGGAAGCAATGAATCTCTGTTTTCAACTGCGTGAAAACTCTTATCCCTGCATTCCAAGAATTCTCCGATGACCATGGTAAAAAGAGTGATCTTGCATGTGTCTTAGCTTAATTAGCATGCTCAACATTTTCATTATTTTTTCTAGTAGCAACAATTTGCCGTTACAACAGCAAATACTATTTCCAGAATCATGGGTTTAGAAATAATTACGTATTGGCTTCCTCTCCAAGGAAATGTAAGTAATACTCCAATACTAATTACTCAATAAAAATAATTTATAAGGTGTTTATTTTTTAAAGACACCTTTTATTAACATTTTATTACAGTAACACCTAAAATAATGGAATTTAATAAAACGTAAAATATGTTTTGAAGAGAAAAAAATTGCAAACAAGCGGGAGGAACAAATTATTAATCGATGGATTTTTCATTAATGTAAGTACAAATTTGCTTAAAACATAAAAATCCGAAATCCTATGTAAAATATATTAATTTTGATAAATATTATTGCACTGAATTCTCACTCCCTCCCAACAAAGAACCATTTAAGCAAGCCATGTTCGTTATGGTTAATTAAAGAACATTGCTTCTCATCAAGGTGAATAAATTGGATACAGAAATGTAATATAAAATACATATAGATCTGTCGTGAAACAACTTCGTTTGGAAAATGCTCTTAAATGATAACTCATACCTCTGCTAGAAGTTATCAATATAACAAATAAAATCAATAATACGTATTATTAGCCTTTTAAGGAAGTTCACGAGGGCTATAACTAAGTAAGACTAACAGGAAAGACTCCTTCACGAATTTACTTGCTATTCACATTCTAATTTATTTTCATATACATAGGCGAGTCAAAACTTTAACCCTACTTATGAAAAAGACACAATTACAAAACATATGTATTTATTTCATTTATACAAACACTTCAGGGTATATTTTCTACACAATTCCCTTGCTTTTTAAGATTCATCTAAAACGGAAAGAGTTTCTCTTTACTTCCAAGAATTTCAGTCCAACTTCTGGTAACAATTTTCAGAATAAACCACTCTGAAAACCATTTTTATTTTGGTACTTCATCGGAGTGATGATGATACATTATAATTTCTCTGAGAGGCACTAACTCATGGATATTTTATGGTAAAAGTCTGAGGCCATAAACCGTACATTTCATAAACCTCGAAGATCTTTCGTGGTTGTCTCCGTATGAAATTGCGAAGAACCGAGAACACGATGTTTTTGTCAGTTTCCTTGGACAGTCAGTATTTTATTTGAATAAAATAGCACTGATTTTTCACTCTAATTCACTTAGAAAAAGGCCCTCAATATAACTGTCATTTAAATGTATTAGAATTAGCCATTCGTGAAACCAATATTACTGATATTTTAAATTGAACAGAAACCTGCACTGTGACCAATATAAACCAAAACAGTCGCGTTTTCTACTTTTCAATGGTTTTACCAAAAGCTTCTGTAAACAAAACCATGCTTCTTTCGAATCCAATCAACCTGATACCTAGTTCTTGGATTACATTATAATCTACAACAAGAAACTAAATCAAAACGCTACGTTCGCCATTTCACAATACATCAAGTTTAGTTTTATCAATTCTTTTTATTTTATTAGATTAAAATCTACGCATGATGCAATCATAAAAACATTTTCATTCATGCTTTCAGTCAACTCGACATTACATCCGTGTCCTGACTGTCTTCATTACATCTGTGGGCTTTTGAGTTTTGATGAGAACCTAGAACAACTTCACTCTGGATCGGAACTAGTCACCCACAAGTAAAATGTGATTCATTGATACGCACCAGCTTCCAGTTAAATAAAAAAAGATGACATTTCTCAATTACTTTGCATGTATGTTAAATTTTGTATTTTTACAGGTTTAAATTTATAGGATAAATTTATTTTAAAAAAATAGCGTTCTTTTCTTGTTTTGTTTTGTCAATCATCACGTCGAATTACTCCTGAAACTTACTTTCAAAATACTTTTTCCTGAAGTTACTGAAACACTCCAAGAGAGGTGAAAATTAGCAAGAAGGCCCTCGCTAAGAATGCTACTTAAAATTTATGATAAAATGTGATTTCGTAACTAAGACATGAAACATTTGATATTTCGTCCACAGACCGTGTGTTTGCGTTCGTAGAGCCACGTGAATACATCCAGTAAGACGTGCGGATATGGGGCGTAAGACAGGAAAGAAAAACCTCAACAAAACTCCTTCTTCAGAAAAAACGTCACGTCGCCTGTCCCAAATACGCAACGGTAGGTACGTCTTGAGCTCTCACACCAACTTCTAATACAATAACATCTTTTAGCAAGTGTTTGTTGGGTCGAAGTGGATGAAACGAGGGTAGTTTTCACTTGTGATTTAGTTTGCTCTGATATCAACTCCGCAAGAATAACGTAACAAGTGCTACATATCATATCTAAAAGTACGTGATAATATTAAAATGATTTATACGATAGAGAAATTACTAGTGAATCCATATATATTAATAATAAAGAGATCCCACAATCATCTACTATCAAAGAGTGCATGATTTTCATTTTAGAATGTTTCTAATTAATGTTGATATATATAGCTTTTAATCTAAGCGTAATTGATGTAAAATTATTTATTTCAATGGACTTTTTGAAGTGAACTCACTTTGAATTCTAGAAACATAACTAATTAGATCCACGATAGAACTCTTTGGTTGACAAATGACAAAGTAATAAGAAGAGCCACAGTCCCAACACAAAGTAGCCAATGTTTGTGAAGTGAATGCGAATCATATCCGCATGTTACCAACAGCGTTCTCGCGTTCTCCAATGTGAATTGGCATAAATAAGTCTCAAAATAATTACTCACAGAACATAACAGAGAATACAATCTTAGAAACAACATACTCCGCAGCTTATTAAAGCATTCGTCTTTACAAAATTCTATACATTACAGATATTCAATTCGTACAATACATAATTATTTTAGTGTGCTTTACGAACATATTTCAATATATAAGAAATTATAAATAAAACACATAGACGTTTACATGAATATTCGATAAAGTTATTTTACATGCTCGTAGAATTAACTACGCTATCTAGCAGGTTCGAACGTACTCACCAATAACAGACGTCCAGAAGGTCCTGAAACAAAATTATTCGCATTAAATAATGAAATATTTGCACGTTAGAACTATTTTGTAGATTTATAATGAAATGTTCGTTCATAAGAGATATAATTTTCCCTTCAATCCAACTTGAAATCTTCAAAAATAATCGGAATGAATAAATAGCAACTTAAAAATGTAAATAAAAATAATTACTGTTTATTGTTTTGCAGGAAATAAAGATATCACATTTCAATGTTAAAAATGTATTAACAAATATCAACATGACACAAATACAACGAACGGGAAAAATTAAAATGTACAATATTTAAGGCATTTCCTCAAGTTAAGGGTAAATAACATTACAAGTCAAATTTATTTTCTCACAGAACACCAATATCGTTCACACCGACTATGCTTCTTCCTGAAAGCGGTAAACATACGTACGTATCTATATACGAATGTACAAATATATTGACGCGACTCAATGAGCGCTGTATTTCTGACTCCTAGCGAATACCCATAGCTAGTAGCGTTTGTAGAGCAGCGTAGTACTCGTAGTTCGGGAGTATCCGTAGCGGTCTTCCTTCTCATTATTGAATGAACTCAGTTTCAATTTAAGATGTACTCCCTGACGGACGTTCGCAGGTAGCCCCTGACGGTGTGTCCCGACGGTGTGTCCCGACGGTGTGTCCCGACGGTGTGTCCCGACGGTGTGTCCCGACGGTGTGTCCCGACGGTGTGTCCCGACGGTGTGTCCCGACGGTGTGTCCCGACGGTGTGTCCCGACGGTGTGTCCCGACGGTGTGTCCCGACGGTGTGTCCCGACGGTGTGTCCCGACGGTGTGTCCCGACGGTGTGTCCCGACGGTGTGTCCCGACGGTGTGTCCCGACGGTGTGTCCCGACGGTGTGTCCCGACGGTGTGTCCCGACGGTGTGTCCCGACGGTGTGCCCCGACGGTGTGCCCCGACGGTGTGCCCCGACGGTGTGCCCCGACGGTGTGCCCCGACGGTGTGCCCCGACGGTGTGCCCCGACGGTGTGCCCCGACGGTGTGCCCCGACGGTGTGCCCCGACGGTGTGCCCCGACGGTGTGCCCCGACGGTGTGCCCCGACGGTGTGCCCCGACGGTGTGCCCTGACAGTGTGCCCTGACGGTCCGCCCGCGTGTGTGCGTTGCGCAGCGAAGGCGTACCGCCGGCAGGCGCCCCAGTCGGGGGACTCTGCGGCCGTGGAGGCGCTGGTGCAGGCGGCGTCGCCGGCCCGCACGCTGTGGCCGCTGCCCTGGGTGAGCTCGCGCCTCATCCAGGAGCGCGTGCTGATCGCGCGCCGCCTGCCGCTCTACCCCAACTCGCTGCCCTGCGAGCAGCCAGCGTTCGCCTGCGCCGCCTCCTCGTCGTTCGCGCACACCCTGCCCTGGGAGACCCCCGAGGCGACGCCCTCCTGGACGCTCAAGAGGTTGCAGCAGCACTCGTCGCCCTGGCCAGAGCTCTCGCCGCAGAGGGCGTCGCGGCGCTCGCTAGAGGAGTCACTGGAGCTCTGGCCGCAGCTGTCGCCGCCGCCGTCTCCGCCGCGCTCGCCGCAGTATTCGCCGCGACGGTCGCGGAGGAGTTTGGCGCGAGATTCGCCACCGCCGTCGCCGCCGCCGTCGCCGCCGCGGTCGCCACAACCATCACCGCCGCAGTCCCCGCGAACCTCGGCGCGGCGGTCGCACCAGCCGTCGCCACCGCAGTCGCCTCCGCGGTCGCCGCAGACTTCGCCGCGTCGGTTGGCGCAGCGGTTGCCGTTGCAATATCCACAGCGTTCGCCGCAACAGCCATCAGGGCATTCGGGGCGAAGTATGCCCCCGCGCTCGCCTCGGCGATCTCCACAGCCTTCACCGCAGCTCTCGTCACAGCCTTCGCTGCAGCAGCCACCACCATACGCACCATCGCCTTCTCCGCCGCCTACACCAGCGAGTTCGTGTCGCGCGTCGCGAGCGCGCACGCCGCAGAAGTCGCCGTCGCTCTCTCCGCAGCAGTCGGCGCAGCGCTCGCCGGAGCGCTCGCCGGAGCGCTCGCCAGAGCACTCGCCTCGGCCGTCGCCGCAGCGCTCGCGCCAGTCGCTTTCCGAGCAGCGGCCTTCGGAACAGTCATTACCGTCGCCGAAGCAGTCGCCAGCGCAATCGTTGCAGTCTTCGTCGTCACAACTGCCCTGTCAATCGCCCTCGGAATCGCTGTGTCTGACACCGCCAGAGACGCCGTCGCAATCGCCAGCAAGATTTGCACCCACTATAGAGTGAGTAATTTCTTAATTCAATGGTATGGCGATATGTAATGGTAACTCGCATCGAGAGTTTACTGAGTGTAGAGTTGAGAAATAGTTATTTTTTGCCAGTTGTGTGTTGCCAGAGACACAATGCAACTCCACGCTGTCATTTGTGATCATAAACCTGAATTCTTTGAACCAAAAGTTTATTGGAGGTTTACATATGTATTTCCATAAAAATTTACAAAAATCAAATATGCAGGGTACCGTTATACCCCTCAATTGTTCCCATTATACCACATATACTTCAATTGTGCACTTTATTAAGGACAAGGATTATGAATTTGCTCTTGTGTTAATTATATGTTGACGCAGTAAATAATTGCAATACCAAGAGATCAGTTCAATACACGAACTAGAAATTCTAACGCAGTTTCTCTGATTCAGTTTTACCTGTAAGTATGCAAGAACCTCTATTGGTCTCACCTATATTTTTATACCAGGATCTCAAGCTCATTTTGACACAGTGCTAATAAAATTATTGAATTGTAACTTCATTTTTTTAAATTAGTTGAATAAACTAGTGGTGCTAAAACTGTGTACTTTCTCGACCGAATTTTCACGCAAAATTACGCGAAAAGTACTCAAATTTTCGAAAAATTGTACATGACCTTATTTCAAAACCAATTTTTAAGAAATACATTTCGTTCAGGGAAAAATCTGTATCTTCATAATTGTAGTTGGAGGAAGACTCCGAAAACAGTTTTGAACATTTGCGATTTTTGAAAAATCAGAGTTTACAACGAACATGAGACCTGCACCATTTTCTTAAACGTCCTTCACACTATTTAACAACAAAATTTAATCAAAAACAATGGAGCCAATTTTTAGGGAAATTTTGAAAATGTCCCTAGGGCTTCATGTAGTCTTCCAAAATTACAATATAAGTTTTAAATTCATGGGGCCGCGACATTAATATGGCAGTATCAATTTTGAAGAAAATCGGCTGAATGGTTTAGCTGTTAGCGTTGTTCACAGACGGACAGACACTTTGCCGTCAATCAAAGACAAAAAACATCCTCTGGTTACACCACGTGTTAGAAGAATTTTTCTAAATTCAGCAAATGGATTTATCCACTTTCTCGTTACTAGGGTCCTGTAAAAAGAGTTTTTCTGCCAAAAATTCGCCGTTTTTCTGGCGCAGCATTACATAACTTTCTCTTTACTCCTTAGCGAGAGAGTAAAAGTTGATGATATGAGCGGCCCACAAACTGTTGAATATTTGACAATGTGTCCCTCAGTTACAGAATGGTTTCCGATCCCTGCGTTAGAGTATCCATTTCATCGTTATTCCTTCTTACAGTTTCGCCTTTCTCGGAACAATATTTGTGGTCAAGTTAGGTTTCAGTCGACGCGTCTCGATCTACTGGTAGGAAACCGCTAGTTTTTGGGGGGATTTTTTATAACATCCAAAGTGAATTCCCAAAAGAATATATTTCAAGAATTTTTGTTCAAAAATGTATTTCCTTTAATGGGCCTAAATCAGCTTATAAATATTATGCAAGTCCGGTTTTTCAATAAAAACCGTGAATTTTCAATGACTGCAATCTTCTAAAAGCTTCATTTCGAATTTCCTGCACTTATTTTGCTACAAAGCATGTGTCACAGGATGAGTGAAGAATTAGAAGGAGATTGCAATATTGTAAGAAGTCGGGTGTCCGTTTCAAATACCACATTTTTCATTACTACTCGTAATTATCGTAATATCCATTCTGTTCAGATTTGAACAGGTAATAAGTGAGGAAACGAATAAATACATTGACGAAGTTCCATTCACAATGAAAAGTAAACTTAATGTAAATCATTGTGCCAAGTTTTTCAGTGAAACTCAACTCACTCGAACGGTGAATGTAAACGTGAACAGCAACCTCATGTTTGTGTTCATGCACATACTTAAGTTCTCGTTTACGGGCGCCGTTGGGAAAGGTTCCGTGGCACCAAGTATGGCACCAAGATTTTGCAGTGATAGTTCGTCAACACAAAGCATTCATCATGTTCATTATTAACATGTATCGAAAACATCGAATTATTGTACACTGTAGCAACATCCAAAGAACGTCTAGCGTTATCATAAGCTGTATATAAACACCATAATATTGCCATCATTGTTCATGAAACATTCACAAATTTACTCACGGCGCACATGGATATGACTGATTATTTTGTTTTCGGTCGCATCAACTACTGTGGTCAGTTTTTAATGCCACTTTTTTTACGCACGCCTGCTTTTGACGAACGATTCCTGTATTTCAGAAAACATGCGCACGCGCAGAAATTGCCTCCGGGATTTCAGAAGGTACAACGCGCATGCGCGCGTTCGCTAAAGCTCCGAAATCGTTCGCCTTTTGGAAAAGAGTGCTCTTGGCTTTCTGGGTGACGCCGCGTCCAAGGCTGTGGTGCTGTCGTTTCGAAAATGCCGTGGTCTTTCTCAGGGTTGACCAGTCAGGTGCTTCCTCAGGGCTTGGCAGACCATCCCTGCGGAAGACAATGACAAGATGGCCGAAACGTCGGCACCACGGCCTTCGACGAGGTGCCACCCGGACAACCAAGAGCCCTCGCAAGACACCGCCTGCGGAAGCCTGCGACGTCAAAAGGAAGCGTGTAAACCAGATCTTAAGCCCGATATTCACGGTACAGTTTTCGCGCAGATTCTCTTACAGTTTCAGTACAGAAACTTCAAGAAACACAAACTAGAAGTATTAAAACCAAAAATCGCACATACATGGTCCGCACGTTTTCTGCACGATTCGTCACAAGCCGCCGCTAGGGTGTCTGACGAGAAACAACAGAATTGCTCCGTCCGAGTTCTTTCAGTGGTGGTATTTCTATGCGTGCGTCTTGATTTAGTATTAATTAACCATGACGAGCATAGAGAATAGGAAGGCAGGAATTGGGGAACAGGAAGTTAATCACAATATATCAATTCAAACAATCGCAGCTTGACACACCTAATCACAAAACCGGCATGGCCGATTACCGTTAGTGAATGATTCTGCCGCTAGAGGCGCTGGAGTCAAACTGTCTGCTTTCTACATGAAAAATTATGAACATGTTCATAATTTTTTCATGCAGAAAACTTAAAGTCTGAACAGCACGAAGAATCTGCACGAAAACTGCACCGTGTATACCGACCTTAAGAGTGAGAAAGGCTGGAGGAGTGTGCTGTGGGTGTGGCAGGGTGGTGGAGGCGGCGTCGGCGGCGCGGCGGCCGTGGCCGGAGCAGCAGCGCTCGAGGCTGTCGGAGCGCGCGCAGAAGATCGCGCGCAGCCCGCGCAGGGCGCTGCGCAAGCTCAAGCGCCTCGCCTGCTCCAGGAGCAGCCTCTCGTCCTCCAGCACGCGCTCCAACTCCTCCGTCCGGCAGCAGATACTCGGTGCGCACTTCCACTCGCGTTAGAGCGAGAACAGCATCCGCGCGCGAATAGAAGCTACATACTTGCTCTGAAATTCTGTTTAAGCGGTCACAGATGGCTCCAGAGAAAATGCCCGTTGGTGTAGAGAGATGATTAATGGACGTTATGAGAATTTGAGAAACGAACATCCAGACTAACCGTCAACTGGTGACGTGCCTTCGAACTCCTCTTCCCGGTGACGTGCCGTCTGTGAGACCCCAAAAGATTTAGGCAGATTATTTTCTGTATTCCATTTCATGTTGACTTGAAATTTTTTTCACGTTAACAACGCTATGATAAACAAGAAAATAAAATGAATTGTTGTTAATATGTAAAATAAAATAATATAATTATTTATTTCTCGCCGCGTAAATTTCTGGTTACATTTTGTTCTTGTGTTTGTTATCTTAAGAACTCATAGAATGATTTGAAATATTATTCACTACATTAAAAAGCCTTCATTTAAATACGATAATGCATTGTTACACAAAAATTATCCATTAATAAAAAAATTCGCAATGCACATTCACTGTAGGAAGAAAAGTCCCACTACTGGTGATGTGAGGTCTGCGACACCGCTCCGAAAAATCAACTGGCCCTCAAAGGCAAATGGCTGTCACTGTATCCGCTGTCCCGCGTGTGAGTGTAGTTTAGAAAGAGATAGGAAGGTACTGTAAAGAAAAACGTATTGCGACGTACCAGAAAGGAGGGCTACGCGCTAATTTTTCTCAGAGGTCTCAGAGACCGCACGTCACCAGTTAAGGGTTAATTTTAGGGCGGGACCGAATCTCACCTTCCAGCGGAAGAGAAACAAGCACCGCGGGTCTAACGTTCACAGCGGCTGACGTGCCCGGAAACGTCGACCAATCAATCCACCCGTTGCGACGCGTGTGTTGTCGCAGGCCACATCCTCAAGGAAGATAGCTCGTGGCTGACCCAGAGCGGCGCGGACAGCGTGGAGGAGATGGCCCGCGCCCGCCGCCGCCAGCGGCCGTCGCCCGCGCGCCCCGCCCACGCCCACGCCCACGCCCACCCCAGCACCGGCCCGCGCAGCAAGCGCGCCGCGGAGCACGGCGCCGCCGCCAAGGCCACGGCTCGCCAGGTGAGCCACCACGGGGATCCTCCTGCACTATCACTTACGACCGGGAGAGATGGCTCAGTGCATCAACTGGTCACTGCAGTCCCTCTGACCGGCACGAGGACTCTCCTCTGCGGCAGGATTTTTGACACTAGCGTTTCAGCTAGGTCGAATTCAGTCGCTGTCTGGAGGAGAATTCTGGCGGCCGGTTGCTCTCATTGGTAGATTTCCGTAGTTTCTCCAATCAACACCAGGCGAATACCGGAGTACCCTAACAAACGGGCCAAAGACCGCTCGCGATCTTTCCTTCCTCTTCCTTGTCCCTTGTAGTTGACGCGCGCGGAATCACCAACAATCAATCAATCAACCTATCACTTTGTGATGTGAAAATGTCTCGGGGGTGGGGGAGAAAAGAGTTTTTCTTCAGGAATTTTGAAATCGCAAAACTTAGCACTGTGGAAATAAAACATGTCAATAAACTACAAAGAATCAAACGTGTTATTGTGGGTGTTTACGCTGGCATCTATGCAAGTTGAAGACAAGCTTAAGGTAGATTTTACGTAATGACTGAATCGTTTGGTTGCTTGCGATGAAGTTCTTAAAAGTACGTTTGAATTTCCGTCGCAGTATTTTAATCAAGAATAACAAATATAATAAGATGACAAAGTGAATAATTAATTTAACAAATTGCACTTCATTGACATTTATAATGCCCATCTCTTCTTCCATATTTTCATGTGCTGATTTAAATTACTCACAACTTACTTTCTAAGATGATTTACATCTAGTATATTTTTGCCCTCCGTATTACTTTAAATAATTACTACTTTCTTTTATGACAGGAATCGGAAACGCATCTTGAGAAACCTCAAAAGACAGAAACGAAGACCAAAGTTAAATTTCAAGAGACCGCTAAAAAGAAAGTTAGAAGTAAAACAGACAAAAATGAGACGGTTCAGTTGAATAATTCTAAAGCAACTAAGAGTGGAACTGTCCCGAAGGAAGTGGGAGAAGTTCCATGTACAAAAGAGATGAACCCGAAGACACATGATGAAAAAAAATCAAACTCGGAATTAAAAACAAAACCGCAAGTAAAAACTACATCTGAAAACAAAAATGCAATAAAAGCGAAGGGCGAATCAGTAATAAAAACTGAGACGGTGGAAGATTCGAAAATCCACATGGAGAATTGCAAAGCAAATGGGGAAGGTGCAGCAAAAACAAAAGTCTCGATGGCGAAGGCGAATATCGAGACGCAAACGGATGGGAAGGCGGAGGCCAAGGCGAAGGCGGAGGCGAAGTGGCGCTCGGAGTCGAAGGAGACCCTGCACCGCGGGGTGGGCCCGCGCGTGGCGGTGTCCCTGTGCGACGGCCAGGACTCCTGGCCCCTCAGGTAAACAGAGCAGCGTTCTAATAACAATAACAGCAAAAGCAGCTAAAATGGCTGCAGCAATAACGATAACGGCGACAATAACGACGATAGCGACGACGACAAACGTCAACAATGACATCAACAACAACGACGACATCAATGACAACGTCAATGACATCAATGACGACAGACAACGACGTCAACAATGATGCTGACGACGACGACGAGGTCGTCGATAATGACGACAATAAAGACACTAACAATACAATAATAATTATTGTAATTTTTATATTCGATTTCAGCAAGTGAAACACAAAATATGAAATGTCTTCAAATGATCCGTCTGCCCGAATATATACAAATTAACATAGTAGGTACAGAAATACATGCATTTAATGCGTTGACAATTAGGCAAACTTAGACATCTTTAACTCAATTAATGAAGAATAATCGTGAAAATAGCACAGTACATCATGAAGTGAATGGACTAGATCAAATTCACAATCTCGGGTGAGAAATAAAAAAATTATTCAAACGTAATATAATATCAATAATCAAATGACTATAAAACTTTTTTCAATTTTAAAAATTTGATATTAAAGAAATAATCAATTAGGAAATGGATCCTGAAACAATTTACAGACATCAAAATCCTAAACCGACCCGACCCGACTCGACCCGACCCGTCTCGATCCGACCCGACCCGATCCGACCCGATCCGACCCGACCTGACCCGATCTGATCCGATCTGACTCGACCTGACTCGACCTGACTCGACCTGACTCGACCTGACTCGACCTGACTCGACCTGACTCGACCTGACTCGACCTGACTCGACCTGACTCGACCTGACTCGACCTGACTCGACTCTCGTGAGGGAAATATACGTCTTGTGAGGGAAATATACGATAGCGGCTGCAGAGTACACAGCAGAGAGGCACCTAAATAAATTGCCCTTACTGTAGCAGATGCAGCAAATAACTTGAGCTTTCTCCGCTTTCAGGATCTCTCAATGGCACGTCTCGGGCCGCGGTCAGATCGTGCTCAGTTGCTCGCTCTCGCAGCACACGCAGTTCGGCACGACCCAGCGGCACTTCGAGGTACATCGACATTCCGGAGCATCCAAGGCACTGTAACAAGACACTGTTAGGGGAGGCAGCTCCTGCCTCCCCTAACACAAATGCTAGAGCAAGATATTGTCTGGAAAGTAATATATAACTGATACTTAGCTTTTCTGGACAAATAAAAATTAAAACATTTAGAGACGACCATGTGAACTTATACATTCATGCCACAATCAATGAGGCTAAAAAGTGCATTGCCCTACACGGAATAACAAGCTTCAATGTAGTATTTGTCACCTTGGAACGCGCTGGTCTTGGTGATATGAATTCTAATACTTTTCAGAACATCAATTTTCAACATCACCAATAAATACTGGGCTGGGAGATCTTTGGGAGATTTGGGATTATTAGGAGATCTTTGCAGTGAGTTACAGGTCGAATAGATGAAGCTTAAAATACACTTAAGATACTCAAGATAAAGCAAACATAACTTTCCATATACTACGTATATCACTCCGTGTATGCAGGAAAGTAAAAATTGAGATAAAAGACATCCCGACAGAGTGGTATAGGAAAGATTAAAAAGTAAGAAAGATCCCTACAAAATCGATATGGGATTCTACGGAAAGTCCTGTCACGACTACTCCCTTCTCCAGTGGTTAAATACGAACTTAACACAGATTTGTAAATTACCTACATATTTATATTTTTCGTGTAAATAGACAAAAGGAGCTTTTATAAAAATAATTGCAAAAAAATTAATACAAACCTTAATAATATCTCCCAAATTATTTGTTTGAGCAAGATACCAGGATTGCATTTATAAGTTAAAAATACCACAGAATCAAATAGAACTTTGTCTGTGGCAAAACATGTGTTGACCAGTGTAATTGAGTCAAGACCAGTATACCGATGATATTGTTCGTAACACATTAAAATCACTTTTTTAATTTCATTATATTACTAAACATTTTTAAATATGTTTTCGTGTAACAAATTTAGTAGACGTGTCATATTCAAGCGTCGTGTGATTCACTTCTTCAAAATTCTCCTATACTAATTTTAATAATTTCGTTTTGCAGTGTCTTCCAGGACTGACAATGCGAGGTCAAATGTTTGCGCCATCGGGGTTGTCACTATCAACCTCCAGTCCATCGACACCAACGCTAATGCCGTCGATACCGTCATCTCCGTCGCCGTATTCGGCTCTGTCGCATATCCCTGCTCTGCCGTCGCTGTCCACGCCAACACTGGCGCAAAATCTGCCAGGCGGCTCCTTCTTCCCGTTCGCCTCAATCCCCACCGCCATGGCGCTGCCCATGCCGTTCCCTGCGATGGCGACACCAACGGGACAGACTGCGGTCGCGCTGGGGGTGACGCACACGCCAACGGCACCACCGCCGACGGCACTAGTCCCACCAATGCCGGGCGCGATACCCACAGCCACGCCCTCTGTGAACCCGGCGGCTGTTCCGACGTCACAGCCGACTGCATTTCCGATGCCTCAGACGGTATCCATGCCCACGTCCACCCCAGATTCCAAATTTATGAATAAAGCCCCACTGCCATCGTCTTCGGCTCCAATCACTCCTAGCTATCGAGGTATGTATATCGTGTTGTCTGGGAATACTCAATTGTGCACACTGGTAGAAAAACGCAATAACAATAATTTAGTTGCATCAGTGGTAGGGATTTCTGCATGATTACTACAGAATGAATACATGAAAATTATTAGAGTCAAAACAATCGTAATAAATATAAACATTAAAATATGATTGAGATTCTACGTTTGACTGAACCCTCTACAGATTAATATTTCCATCCCAACAAACATTTATTATTGCTGAGATCTTAATGTAGGTTTGCCATTTTTATTCTTTTTTCACTGACTGGGAAATAATATTACATTTTTATGTTTTTTCGTAAATTTCTAAATGTCTGTTTCTGTTAAATGTCTGTGGCTCGTTTGCTTTTCATTTACTATCTTTCATGGAATTTCAAAATTGGCAGACACAGTCTTTAATCAACTTGAGATATAGGAATATCTTTTCAATTGTATAATGTCTCTGGTAATTTCTTATTCAATATTCTGTACAATTAAAATTCGACAGATTGTTACCGAAATATTTCCAACTGACCTACAAAAACATTTAATTAAAACGTTCTTTCTAGAGGTTGTAATTTGAAAATATTTCACCCTACCCCACAAGAGTGTAACTTGTAATTTTCGTGAAACGTTATAGTAGCGTGTAGCGTGTAATATTTATTGCCGAAAATCAAAGTGCCACAACTTTAAGTGAGTTTAAATTCAGAGCTAAAATAATAACTTAACAGCAAATTTAAATTCTTTTATATTTTCGGATGAAAGTTGTATGCCTGAAAAGTGAAATGAAAGAAAATACGGATTTGGTTGTTTCAATAATAAATGCAAAGTTTACGGGAACATATGTTCTGTTTCAGTCAAAGTCACTCCACGCCACTCCGAGACAAGTGGACAAGATAACCTAATACTTTCAAAAGACAAGAGTGCATTATCAACAAAAGCTTCTCATTTAACAGATAGCAGGATGAAGACTCGACACGAGCTGAACGTTGGTATGTTGAGAATTCGACAATTCCTTTCCGACAAGAAGTGGGGTGCCCATAATAATTTTACAGAGGACCCGCGTTTTGTACCATTATGCCGACAGCCAAACCGTACTCGTGTGACTCATGATCAAAATCTCGATGACTATTTAAGTGTTGGCGAAGAACACGTATCACCCGACTGTTTAGGTAAACAAGAGTCATCAAAAGTGTGCAAAAAAATATCAAACAGCAAACACTCAAAGGAAATCCAGACAACTCCATCAATACGTTTACAAGATACTTCAAATGCAGTTGATACTCTGGAGAAGCCGCAGGACCAACACTCAAATGAATGTGCAAAAGATTTGCCCCTACCTCCGCTCCATACATCACGGCGCGCTCAGAGAAAGTCGCAATTTAGCCCAGTGAGTGTTCAAAAGCACACTGCAGCAGTCAAACGGTGCGCTCCGAACCTGTCATTGGGTGGAAAGAGGCATGTCAGCATTGCTCCAGGCATTGGCAAATTACACCTCCGTAAGGGATTAAACGTCGACAAACGACGAGTCGCGCGGTCACTCACAGGAATAACGCAACACTCCCACTCCAAACTGGGACCACGCACGCGATTCACTCCAAAACTTCAGCCTGATGGTACCTCGAAGCGACGTATTCACAAACATACGCCCGCAGACACGTCGGCGGTCCCTGAAAAAAAGACGACGCCTGCAGTATCAAGAAGGCGAGCAAGGCGAGATGCTCGACGTCAAGATGAGTCTCCAACAAACGAACCCGTGGGAGCGAAAAGAACACGCGAAGGTCGCAAGAAAAGAATATCGACCACCACGACCGCCACGTCCCCGATTCGAAAACTGCAAAAGACAAGGCGGGCACAGACAGTCCAGCAGCCTGCTGCGGACTCTGCGGAGAGCATCCAAAGTTCTTCTCTTTCGAGTGGTTCAACTCTTGTTCAGCCTGCTTCCGGATCACGGAAACAAAACAGTTCTCAACCCTCTTCCAGCAAGGGAACTCAAGTCAAAAGAACAACGGTTGTAACCAGAAAGTGTCGAAAGCCCGTCCAGAGCGAAGAAACTCCCTTGCAATCACCCGATACGACAAAAGATCGCGAACAGTACGGTCACGCACTGGTGGAACAAGTGCCATCCACACACAAAAGGCAGCAAATACAAAAGATGTCACCAACAGATTGCAGAAAGGTGCAGGGTGTTCCGGAAATCGCAACCCTTCCGTCAAGGGGGGAGACGGACAGACGGGAGGATCGCCCGCGGCCACCGCCGTCAGCCACCCCAAGCGAGCAGAGGCCGCCAACCGCGGACCGATCGCCCGCAGAGCCCCTCCAGCGCCTCCAGAGCGGCGCCTCCCGGCCGCCCACAGTGCCTCCGCGGCGCGAGCGCACGCCCGTTGGAGCGGACTCGCGCGGCGCGCCGAGGCCGCCTCCAGGCGACCGGCGCCAGCGGTGCGGGCCTCCGTCGGCGAAGCGGGCGCGGCTCCACCGCTCCCCGTCCGCGGCGTCGCGGCGCAGCCACCGGTCGCCTTCGGTCGACTCGCGGCGCTCGCACGTCACGCCCACGCGGCGCTACTCGACGTCCGCGCGGCCTTCCGACATCTCCGAGGAGAACTTCCCGCCAGACACGCCGCCGCCGCAGCAGCAGCAGCGCTTCCGAGCGTCTGAAGACGCGTTTCGCTACGCGGACGAAAGATACGAAACGCCCAGTCGAGGGGAGCGCTCGGGCTGTATGGATGGCCGCGCCTTGTACCGCAGGTTCGACGCGTCGCCGCCGCCGCCGCGGGCGCGGCCGCCGCCCCATCGCCGATTCGCCCCCACGCTCAGGCAGTGGCCGCTTCTGCGGAAGATGCGCTCCGCCCTGCTGTCGCCCCTGTCCTGCGTCAAGGCCAAGGCCGCCCCGTCCTCCACCTACACGGTCGAGCCTCGCAAGAACCACAGGCTGCTCCAGTACATACCGGAGAGCGAGGCATGACCTGGCCATCATTTAGCAGTCCGTTCTCCATCATTTCTTTGCACGCTAGTGCAGTTTCGCTGTTGTGGCAGTAGATAATTGTAAGCATAAAAACAGAAATATGTTATGCAGAAAATAAAGCATTTGTGTTCTCCCGCTATTTTTCTCATATTTTTTGTAATGAATATAACTGACTCGTCATTCCTCACATAATAATTATTTAGTTTGGTAAGGAAAACGGATTAATTTTGGAAATCAAACTTGAACTTCAAACAGCCAAACTCTGAGCTAGGTTTTATATCATTCACACCCTGTACTATGCCTACGTACTGCTAAGCGATTTACAACAAACAAATAACACGCATAAAATTAGACACATAAAATCAAAGAACAAATTTCATTTTACACACATTTTGCACGTTTCTGCCTCAGCCATCCTCCGTGCTTTGGAACTGGTGAACCCAGAAGATTTAAACATATAAAAATGTGTGAGTGTTCAAACATAATCTTAATTTTGTAGATTACAAGCTAAGACTTAAATAACGTCTCATTTTGTGTGGTCCAAAAAATTTAGATTTGTTAGCCCAGCACAGTTTTTGAGTTATACTGGCTAAATTTGTGTAACTTGAGGTTTTAATTGCATCTACGTCTGATTACTTTGTTACAAAATATACAAAATTCTCCTTTTTTGCTTTGAATCTGTTTGAAGCATAACTTGTGGTAATTTCCTATCCAGCAATAGCACATTTGCTTTTTTATTTCAATCATATTTCCTTAGTACATACGAAAGATTGCACGAAAAAAATTTCGAAACATAGCAAAGATCAGCGGAATATTTCACTTTGAAATAAAACAAGAAGCTCAGAGGAAATATTCGATGAGTAGGTCACCGTTCTTGAACACGACTCTTTTACTACACTAAATAATGTTTGGCTTACACTAAATAAATACTTGCTTACACTAAATAAAAATATTGGTAATTATGATGGACGTGCTACATCCTCAGTCTCTTAAGCTTCATCATCTTTACGTAACTCGTCGTAAGACGCCAATGTAATCCGACATCCCTTCAAAAGTGACGAAGTTTATGTAGAATGACTCTCTTTTGTTTCATACCGATTCTGCAAACGCGCAATATTTTTGTTTGTAAATCTCAAAAACAAAGGTATTAAGAAACAAAAGAACTTATGTTTTGGCCTATCTTGGCCGACTACACAATATGTCTGTCAGTTTCATCTCAACAGCGATTTCCAGCGATGCATCACAAATCCAGAACCAAGAGCGAAATCGAGAAATGGCAAAGAAAGATAACAAATGGTCACAAGTATAAAAAGGCTGAATATACTATGTTAGCAAGTAATCCTGTCGCTCATTCGTTTGTGAGTATAAGAGTTTCATTCTTCTTAAGTTTCTGAAATCCACTTGCGTTTTGCTGCGAATATGTCAGAATACCGCAATGTAATTTACAACAATGAACGTGTTCAACTGCAGTAAACTTTGTTTCAGCTGATTTCATGATACGCATGCACCTTGAGCGGTATTCAACATCATGAATGTGAAATCCTGCATTCTACATCACCTTTCAAATGATGCATTCAAACTTTACGTATTGTGTTGGTAACTTTCCTTCATCAGATGAAAGAGATGTGAGATAAATAAGCGAGGAAATGTAGTCCTCAGAAATACATCTAACCTTACAGTAGATTAGAAATGAAAAACTTTTCAAAACAGTGATGATGCCCCCTTAAAATGGCTCGTATTTTTTAAATACCTTGTGGAGATGTGTGAAATGAGTAGAGATTCGCCATCAGGTAAGCTTTGTAGAATAGTAAATACATTACATAAACCAATAACAGAATGTTCCTGACTTACAAATAAATACGAGGTAAACTGAACTAAGTAGCGATTGATAGCTTGGCAATATTATATGGTCTTGGCAAGCAAATTTGGATGAACTGCGTAAATGTACAAAAAAACAAGTAATTTCAGAATGCAAAGAACGAGCCTCTGAATAAGTTCCTTTTAATAGGTAAAGGACATTAAGATTCAGAGTGAAAACTAGATATTACTCGAATAACTTTGAATTCGATTAAATATGTTGTTCAAAATATAGGATTGTATCTCTATTCTCTTCGATGATTTATAAGAATTGCGGAATAACTCATATCAATTCATCAACTGTGTTGATAACTGCAAATGTATATGCTACTTTCATTGGAATAATTCACGTATATAGTTTTGATTGTTTAGTAAATATGAACATTTCTAAAGTAATTCATGTTTTAATAGAGATATTCGTCCCGCTCTTACGTTCTTTCAGAGTTTTATAATGAAGAGTGCTTGAAACCCAACTCATCGGCTAATAATGTGTTGACACAGCTAGTGACTTGGAGAACAACGAAAGATGCAAAGATTAAACGTCGAGATTCTGGATGTGAAAGCACGTACAGAACTACGAACAGGTGGCCTTTGGGAAACACGTTGACTAATTCTTGGAGACCCCAGGACTTCGGTATGTCTAATAGAGGGAAATGTCTGCGGGACCATGTTGTAACAGGACCGGCCTGGATAGCCGAGATCGACAAGACTGAAGGGTCGCGGGTTCGAAAAAAAACACTTATGCGACGCTCGTGCGACTTATGCGACACTCCACGCAACGCTCTTGGTGCAGAGTATTTTTGTAGTGAGCTGTTGATACTGTCACTTGATAAGTATTATTACTACGTCGAGTGCATAGTTACAGGCATCGGCGTTTGCTTAAAATATATTCCCAACATTTCATTTTTCTAAGTCATGTTTCACAAAAACCAGCGGTTCGTAATCAAGAGACAAAGTAATGGAAAAATTCCTAGATTAGTAAAGAGAGTTTTACAAGAATCACATAGTTGAGATTGGCTTATTATTCGTAAAATTGTTGGTTTCTTTTGTAATCTAAAAGTCTGTGAGCTACTGACTAATATTTACCCAGAATATTATGCCTTATCTCAGGCGGTAATGAACATTCTCGAAATGTACGCAACTAGATTTTTAATTTTTTTTTGTACTAAACAAGTCAAAAAGAGTTTTGATTTTGCCGTGTGATAAAAAACATAATATAAACTCATATGAAAACAAAATTTTATCAGTTGGTGTAGGTCTATTTAACATAGTTGTACATAAATTTTAAAAAATTTAAAAATATAGCATTATAACCAATTGTACAAACTTGTGAAGTTGAAATTGAAATTCACGTGCACAGCATTTAAACTTAAAAAAGTTTTAATTGATATATATTTATACGAAATGTAGTAAAATTATTCAGAAAAAGAAAAGTACGCAACACTAGAACGTGGGCCCACCTGTTATGGTGGGAGAAATGACGTAATTTCGTTCTAAGTTGTCAAAAGTAAAAAGCTGCATCTTACATCCGATGTGGACGCCTCAGAAAAAGGAAGTAAACTGTGTTCACATTGATGGTGAGAAGGAACGGGAATGAAGGTTGGGAATGAAAGTCACGGGTGCAGAACGGCGGGAAGAGTAGGAAAAGAGGGAAGGTGGAATTTTTATACTCAAATTTGTATTTTAAATGGAGAATGAATGAAATGATAATTTTTGCAAATTTATTACACTGCAAAACAGAATTGAGGAAATTATGGAGGATGAGGATCTTTATATTTAAAGTTCCGATCGATCGTCTTTCTGTCATAATACTTATTCTCAGCATTATTTTAGGATTATTGACATCTATAGAACGTGCCTTGTTTATTCTGTGTCAAGTTATTGAATTTTTCTTTGAGGATGAGTAACAAAAAATGTTTGCAATTTTCGAAACTTTAAGAGTTCAACGAAAAAGAGGCCTGCGCCAGTGTTGAAACGTTCTTTGACCTCTCGGAGAAAAAACGTAATCAAAATATTTGGATGAATTTTTTAGAAAATATAAACGTTCAGGCTCCATGTGAGGCACTAGTAAAAATCAAATATCCATTTTAAATTCGCAAAGCCTTCAGTTTGGTCAGAAGATTTGGATCAGGTTCCTTTGCGAGAAAATATTATCAGGGCGGTACAGACACTAGTGTTGACCAGGGACGGGCCGACAGACAGACATTGTAAACAAATTTTTCAACATTATGGTCCCACAAACCATGGTTTGTGTTTACACGAGTTGGAGGAAATAACTTACGAAATTAATAATAAGCGATATTGAAACAAGATTTATCCATTTTTTCGTTATTAGAGATGCACAAAACCAGTTTTTCTGTCGAAAAATTGCCCTTTTTCTTATAGAATTATTTTCTCTAAGGTACGTAAATAGTATGCGAGAAAGTATATAAACATTGATAATGACATCCATTTGAATTATCCAATGCCAATAATACCTCTCCAGTTGCCCTGTTGCAGTTTCGACGTTTCCTTGGCTGTCAACTGTGGAATCCCATTGGTGTTGGCCGGAACCTTATGATGCCTTCATGAGCAAGCGGGACTGGCGCGGCTTTCCCGCGCCCGGCCAAGCCCAGGCCCAGGCCCAAGCCCAGGCCCAAGCCCAGGCCCAGGCCCAGGCCCAAGCCCAGGCGCAGGCCCAGGCGCAGGCCCAGGCCCAGGCGCAGGCCCAGGCGCAGGCCCAGGCCCAGGCCCAAGCGCAGGCCCAAGCCCAGCTTCCGGTGCGCTTGCGCCTGTCGAACGGGGGCTGCCTGCCCTGGCTGTTCGCCGACCTCGCCTACTCGCTGGCGGCGGCGCGCTACCCGTCGCTCGTGGCGCCTCCGCCCCCGCACCCGTTCGCCTTCCTGAGCGCGCAGCCGCCCCACCAGAGCGCGTCGCAGCTCTCCTTCCTGCCCGCGACCGACTCGCGCAGCTCCCTCGCGTCCTCGCACTCGCTGAGGACCGCTGCGGACGCCGCGCCCGCGCCCGCGCCCGCGCCCGCGCCCGCGCCCGCGCCCGCGCCCGCGCCCGCGTCCTCGCACTCGCTCGCGCCGTGGTGAGCGAACTCACGCCACACATGTTGAGGAGTAGCGGCTCATGACTTCACGAGTTGTAGAGTCATAAATATAGGCTGGAGTGGTACACAACAAAATGTATACGGGTGGCGATGACAACCCAGCCGTCCGGGAGGCTCTGCGAAGAATTGAAAGCAGCCAAAAGTCTCCTCCACTATTTAAATCGAACGATGGATCTCATCTCGACACGAAAATATTCAGCATCTACAATTTTCAGCCAAAAGAGCGTGAATGAGTCTTCAGAACTGACAAATGAAGTTCAGTACCGTACATGTCAATTTTTAATCAGTTCTCACCACTTTTGAGCGTAAAGTACTGATGCTCACTTTTAGCATCCAAACTTACACAATTTACATTCTAATAACGCTGAACAAGATATGAAATTAAAAAATTAAGATTACTTTCGTAGGCCATGGCTATTTGATAGCTCGTATCAAGAAAAATCCATCCATCGTTCCATTGTTATCAAGAAAAGTCAGTTAAAATTCTTGTAATCAAAATTTCATTTGTTCTTGCAATCAGTTAAAATTCCTTCAATCAATCAAAGTATGAATAATATAATATTCAACCCAATATAAAAGAATATCGGTTGGTCTTAGTTTATTGAAAGATGTGCGTTTGTATGAGCATTACAATGATATCCACATCAAAAGAGTGTCTTCAATAACTACATTATAACGACGGGGTTGTAACATTTTATTGTTTACTTCAATGCCCACAAGTGGCATGTAGCCATTTGGTGACATGCTGACGCGCGTAGATGGCGAATCTTTGTGGCTCATTTAGCGTTACCTAGGGGACACGTGTGGTAGATCACGGACAGGAGCAACTTTGTCTCCGCTGTGAATAATAATAATAATTATTATTATTATTATTATTATTATTATTATTATTATTATTATTATTATTATTATTATTCCTTTAAGTCACGACTAAAGATGTTATGTGTCGACTGAATACAAAATATACTCCAGGTTGCAACCAGCTACCTAAGAAGTAGATCTAGGGACTGTCGGTACCTCTACAATACTTTGCGCAAAATGTGGGCTGTTCCAAATAAAGCGATTTCTTGCACTTCCCGGTCTTTTGAATTACCTGGGAGTTTAGACAAGTTCTTACACAAATTTTGCGAAACAAATCCCAGAGCTCCGATAACTATCGGGGCGACTTGTGCTTTTACGCCCCACATTCGGCTGATCTCGATTTCCAAACTCTTGTATTTAAGACGTTTCTCTGCCTCCTTGGTAACGACGTTTTGATCGCAAGGTACAGCACAACCGACAAGTAAACATGATTTGTTCTCCAAATCCCGGATGATTATATCCGGTTTGTTTGCCGGTATCGTGCGATCAGTTTGAATTTTTTGGTCGTACAATATCGTACACAATCCAACAGACGTCACCAATTTCGGTGAATGTTCGTACCATTTGGGGCATCTGTTCGAAACTTCGAGGGCGGTACAGATCTGCCAGTGGAGGTAGCTACACACCCTGTAGTGTCTTTTCAAGTATTCGATCTTCGCTAGGATTGGACAAGCTGAGACAAAATGATCAATGGTTTCTACGTGTTCCTGACAAATGCGGCATTTATCATCTTGGGAAATTTTGAGAACCGCTTTATCATAATGTCGTGTTCTCAAGACCTGATCTTGGGCAGCTATTACAAGTGCTTCCGATTCTGGCTTCATTCTTCCCCTTTTAAGCCACATAAATGATTGATCTTTATTGATCTGCACCTTGTCCATTTGTTTCAAATATTGTCCGTGGAGTGGTTTGTCTCTCCACGATTTCTTTAACATTTTTTGTGTCTCAAATTTCATGTTTAGTAGTTGTTATTATTATTATTATTATTATTATTATTATTATTATTATCATCATTATTATCATTATTATTATTATTATTATTATTATTATTATTGAATTATGAGGTGATAGGATAATGGTGAGAGGTGAAGGATTAGGATGATTAGGAGACGTGGAATGTGGATGGTGGGATCGTAGATGAAGTGATAGGGTGATGGGTGAAAGAACTAGGATGATGATGGGAAGTGGTAGGTGGGGTAGCGGGATGTTGGAGGTGTTCATGGGATACTGGAGGAGTTCGTGGGATTTTGAAACCATGCCAGCATTCGCCTTACGACCAAGGGAAACCACGAGAACCCCGGTCAGGATGGTCTGCCCAGGAACCGAATCCGGACCTCCCGATTGCGAATCCAGCGCGGTGAGCCACTTCGCTCGGTGAAGGGGGCTCCTAACAGCTTTCCCTTTGTCTGCCGCACGCGTGTGCAGCGGGGTTGGACGCGTGCAGCGCCGCCGCACCGCTATGCAGTCCCGGCGCCCGACAACGCTGGCGCGCGCCCTGGAAGCCACGCTTCGGCAGGCCGGCGCCCCCAAGCCCATTCACCTCACCATCGACCTGGACGGCGCCCTGCCCGCCCACCGCCTCGACGCCAACGCCCGCGCCACCCTCAACCCCACCATGCTCTCGGGTAAGCTTCAACACCACCACCACCACCACCATCCTTTGGGGGACGCTAAGGACGTTTTGCGAATCCGGGCGGGTCATTATTCCAGTAAGTGTGGTACACGTTTTCCTCGGAATGAGGCGGTGGTCTTCTCTCGCCGAATATCGAGATCCGGCGCCGACCTCCCGAACAGGCATGTGTGGTAGTGTAGAGCATGTTAGTGTTTGTGTAAATGAGGGGTGAGTATAGGACAAAGAAGAGGAAGGAAATATCGCGCGCGACCCCTGACCCGATTAATACGGTTATGCTCTGGCATTCGCTTGGTGGTGATTGGAGAACCCACGGAAAATTAGCAATCAGAGCAGCCGGTCGCTAGAATTATCGTCCATACAGCGACTGAATTCGACCTAAGCTAGTGTAGAAAATCGTGCCACCTTTGGGACACGAATCTATGACCTTCCGGTCAGAGGCACTGCAGTGACATCAATTGATTCCCTGAGCCACCTCTGCCTGTGATGCTAAGGAACGACGCGCACGGCGCCAGCCTCAATATCACCACGCTCTCGGGTAAACGAAGGAATTATATGTTTGGTTACATTCTTTTGTATTTTGCGGCTCCGTCAGAAGCGGATCCTAAGCCCTCGGGGACCAGGCCCTGCCCCAAAACAATTGTTTGTAATTTTACTCGATTTATTCAAAATAATTACCATACTACCTATCGTGTCCCAGGTGTACCAGGGTAGCATGAGCGTGAGTTAACAAAGTTCAGATTAAGTGGTGTTTTAATATGTTAAGAAACGCCAAATTTCATGAAGGGGATAGTAGGCTTCAGTCTTCGCGCCACTGCGGGTTATCACCGTGCTCGTTTGACGATGATAGCATTACCTCACTTCACACGCACTAGTTGTCGGTGACACCAATAGACAGCGACGCAAAAACTATCAAAAAGTTTTTGAATGAAATGAAGCCGATTTATGTTGTTAGGTACTTGTTATTGTCAGGTACTTGGGAAGTACCTGACAATAACAAGTACCAACAATAACAAGTACCTGACAATAACAAGTACCTGACAATAACAAGTACAAGTATGAAAAATAGTCAGGACATTTTGAGCGCTAGTAACAAAACTAAAGCAATGTGGGATATCGTAAAAAATACAACCACATCATCTCGATACCTTGTAGAGAATGTTATTTTAAAGGATAATGAAAGAGAAACGAGTAATCCGGAAAAAGTTGCCAATCTCTTCAAAAAACACTTTTCCAGAATTGCGTCTGATCTCACGAAGGGACTAAAATCACAAAATTCAACATTTTACACTTCCCAAAAAATTTTAGATACGATGTTTATTCCCGAAACTTCTCCCAACGAAATCCTCAGAATAGTCAGTAAACTAAAAAATAAATATTCATCTGGTTTAGATGAATTTCCGGATTGTTTATTAAAAACTTGTGCACCTGCCTTTATACATCCGTTAACTCACATTTTCAATGCTTCTTTATGTACAGGAATATTTCCAGATATTTTCAAAACAGCAAAAATTAAGCCACTTTTTAAAAAAGGGAACAAAAATGATATTCAAAATTACCGGCCAATTTCTCTTTTGTCAGTTTTCTCAAAAATATTAGAAAGGCTTTTCTACTTACGAATGGAAACATTTCTCAGGAAAAACAGAGCGTTTTCAGACTCACAACACGGTTTTAGAAAATCAAAATCTACGGAAACTGCCATTTTTTCTTTTCTCAAAGATGTTGCTTCATCAATAGACCAAAATGAAGTACCCATTGGAATATTCTTAGATCTCTCGAAAGCTTTTGACGTTATTGACCATAAGATCTTGCTCTCAAAATTACCTTCGTATGGAATTCGTGGTATTGCCCTAGATTGGATAACTTCTTACCTTAAATATCGGACTCAAAGAGTAGAAATACCATACTGGCAGGAAAGGACATTACATACTTATATTTCCAATTCTTTGCCAATTGTGCATGGGGTCCCGCAAGGTTCGATCTTACGTCCTATTCTCTTTCTGTTATATGTAAACGATATGCCCTCGTCTATTAAAAATGGAAGAACGGTTCTGTTTGCTGATGACACGAATGTTCTTTGCAAAAAAAGAAGCAGTAAATAGTACAATTTCAGAAGTTTCAAATTGGTTTAATAATAACAAATTAATTGTTAACGAAAGAAAAACTGTTTCAATGCATTTTTGCATCTCAAATCGGAAATCGCATGTTCCATTGAAAATGAACAATATGCAATTAGCTGATGTTGAGGCAACAAAATTTTTAGGTCTTTCAATTCAATCAAACCTCAAATGGAATGTACATATAACAGAATTAAACACTAAATTAAGTTCATTATGCTATGCATTCAGAATTCTTTCAAATTCTGTCAGCCTTCACGCAGCTCGTTGCGTTTATTTTGCAAATGTGCATTCCCGCCTGAGATATGGCATAATATTCTGGGGAAGCTCATCCTGTAGTATTCAGACCTTCAGATTGCAAAAGAAAATTATTCGAATAATGAAAAAATGCCTTCCACGTGATTCCTGCAAGCCTCTTTTCATTGAGTTGGGAATCCTACCATTGCCTTGTCTATTTATTTACGAATCTGTAATATTTGTCAAAAATGACCTACTTAACGGAGGGAACATATTTTCATGCAATATTGATATTTATAATTACAACACACGCCGTAGAAATCACGTGCATCAAGTGTCAGTATCAACAGCTCAGTACAAGAAATCAACATACAATACATGTACGTTACTTTACAACGCATTGCCAGATGACATAAAACAATTAAAGTCGGTACACAAATTTAAGTTAAAAGTAAAATCTTTTCTGCTGCAAAACTGTTTCTATACAATTAGAGACTATACTGATCGTGAAAAAGAAAAATAATGTTTAATGTAACAAAACAAAGATATATAATGAATTAGTTTATGTTTGCATTGTATACATTTAAAAAATATTTAATACGCCTGTAACAAGTAATGTACTTCAGCTTCCAGTCAATGACCCCCATCTCGATCAGGTTTTTGTCCAGTTTCCCTGATCCATTGAGCAAATGCTGAGATGGCCCCTTGTTTTGCTTCTGGACGTAAATGTAGCTTCAATGTGCGCACGTTTTATTGAGCACTCCTTTTGCTTGTAGTTCATTTACAGTTGAAATTGATTTTCTCTTACTCGGGAAAAAACATTTTTCAAATATCTTTATTTTCTAAAATAATTATTTTCTAAATTAATTTTTTCGTTTTTTTTTTGTTTTTTTTTGTTTTTTTTTAATTCTGGCCCTCAAGAAAATGTGCGCAGATAAATTTCTTTTCCCACACATCATATACAGTTTTTACTGTTATTTTGACAAATAAATATCAAATAAATATCAAATATCAAGTATTTGGCGAGAAGAGGGGAGAAAATTCCCATTTTTATCTCTTCGACATGCGTTGCTTAGATCAATAACTGAATACGAGCGTTTCTTATTTCGTGTTTTTGTATTTCATGTCGTAATACAAAATACAATAATTATCAAGTATTATATTAAAGGGATATAGAAAAAGTATACATAATATTGTTACAAACTGCCGAATCTAAAATCTCTGGTGTAGCTTTGGATTTTATATTTGTATGTTACAATACATTTTAAAATATTTATTCTTCAAATTTTGCAATAACAGATAACTCAAATCGATAAAGGTAGCGAATACTTTAATATCAGAAAAGCATTCACCCTGAGAAGCTGTTAGGGCTTACTCTACAGTTTGTAGTTTCAAATTTATCTTGTCTTTCTGTTTGTACCACTTATACACCATGTATACTTCCTCTTGGGTTCCAGTTTCAGTTTGTTCGTGGTTTCCGAAGCGATTGCTGGTGCTTTGTGAAGGTGCTTTGAGTTTTTTTCGACAGTGTCGCTTTGGGATCAAGTTAACCTTAACTTTAGTACATCTGCAGTTAATTTCTTCATAATTCTTATATTCTTCGAAGAACACTTATGAACTTGACAGTCCAGATCTTTCGAAATCTTTTTAGAGGTGAAATTATAACAGATCCTAGTTTGGGCAAATAATGCAAAATGGGTAGGAGGAAGAAGAAGAAGAAAAAGAAGACTATGATTCTAATGATAAATAGTTCTGAGTTCGAGGTCAATTTATTAAACACGTTCGATAAGATGATACTTCTGCCCCTGATGACGATCATGAGCTGTTTTGTTTTTGCACACTTATTGATCCCCTCTCTTTTTAAGTCGCTTTTTGACAACTAGGTCATGTTACGACCACAGTGATTGTGTGCGTTGGGGTAATTGTAGGGAGAACACGACACGTAAGGATAACATGCGCGCACACAAGCATCCATGCACGAGGCGCGATTCGAACCCACGACCCTTAGAGCCGAGGCAGCAACCTCGGATATCTAGACCGGTGATCCCAGTTCCTTGTTTACTCCCAATCAATAAAATAGGTTCGATGAATTCATTGCATAATGGGTAATACTTTTTCAAAGGGTATTGCGGATCAAATGTTTCTTGTTTACTCCAAATCAATGAAAGAGTGACAATGAATCATTGCATGGGTAATAATTTTTCAAAAAGTTTAATATGGCAGCTTACTTTCTATTATTAATATTATTATTATTATTATTATTCGCACAATTATTGTTAATAACACCATTCTTGTCGTATCTTAAAGTAGAACAATTTCCTTGTGACCTTGCAGGCAATTTGCTGTGGTCAGATAACCCGAAGATCGATTCAGTGATCGATAAAAAGACCCGCAACGCAAGCAAGGAGGCGGAGCGACTCATCGGCTGGTTTCGCAAGGTCGCCGCCAAGAGAAAAGACACCTCCGATGGCGAGCAGACCCTGAGTGCCTCTCGAGACGCTGCAATGGATGTAGCCGACCAGGTAACACTGGGCAAAATTTTGATTTTTAGATTGAGACACGAATTAAATCTATCGTGACTTATGCAATAGGCATTGCTGAATACGAATATGGCAACGAAAATGTTAGTTTTGCTCTGCTCTCACGAGTACTTGCAATAGGTACGGTCGCAACAAAATATTATTTATCACTAGTTCTAGTGGGGGTCCGTGGTAGAATGTGTGATTACAGTTATGACCCATTACATTGACGTTCTGAAAAAGAACCCCTAACCTGCTAATGCAGATTAAATCACAGCATATAATTGAAAATATTTTTCTTGCAACTATATAGCTCAAGGAAGAATATCCTCCTTTATTGAATAGGTATCTAAATGCGATACTTTCAACACACCATGAGTCGTGGGCGATATTACACGCCCACAAGAGCCAGGAAGACAGAATGCATCCATCTTAGAAGTGCGACATCGATGTCGACGTTTTTAAAACATTTTTTCAACACACTAGTTTTAACATCTGTTTATTAAAACATATCTCTTTAACATCCGTGTTTTGTGCTTGATGTTTTTACGCTTTGCCGGTCGATTCTTTAACTCTAATTTATTTGAAGTATTTCCTTCAATTGTCATCTTTGTCTTTCCTCTTACGATATGCTCACATAGCCTCATACGAAGATAGAAACGTCTAGCCTCTCACGAAGCTAGAATGGTTGATTTGTATTCGGCAGAATCAATACAACAGTTTTTTCTCAATTTCTTTCTATTCTGAAACTAATCTTTCCCACATCCATCTTTCACCCTCACACTACTTAAACTCCTAGTACATGCGGTAATATTTCAGCTGAACGTCTTAGTCCCTCAATTATACACAATGTTCCGCCTAAACGTCTTCCTCGTACGTTGTCATTCCAACGTTACTAACTGAAAGAAGTCTACTTCAGCGCGACGTTTCCTAACGAGAAGGGCTAATATCTTCGTGTCGGCGTTTTGGAAGAGAAGAGCTTCCGTTCGTAGTTGCATACTATTTACCTTCTCTTCTGAACGCCGAAATAACCCTTTTTCTAATTGAGAATCTCATGTTTTCATTTACGTCTAAAAAATTATATTTAAATTACACTTAAAATTGATCTTTACTAACGCTACTACAACATGTAACAGGCAGAGGCGGAGACAAAGATGAAAGGAAACGCTTCATCGCACAAAGAAGTCCAAGCAGTCGTTGAGAGCGTAAGAGAGAAGCGGGCAAGGGCTAAAGCAGCGAGAGAACGAGTATTGTGGAACGCGAAAGCAAAAGCGAAAGCTGAAGCTAGAGCAAAGGCAAAGACTGAATACGCACTGAGAGAGAAACTGGAAGCCCAAACGAAGGCTTTGGCAGAAGCTGAACTGAGAGCAAAACTTGAAGCCCAAGCAAGGGCGAAATTAGAAGCCGAACTGAGAGAAAAAATGGGGGCAGAAATAATGGCAAAAGCAAGAGGGGACGCAGATAACAAATCAAGAGAGGATGCTGAGAAGAAATCAAAAGACGAGATTGAGGTAAAAACGAAGAAGGAACAAAAGACGAAAGCAGACGAAGGAAAAAATGAGAACGCAGGAGTGAGAGCGGAAGCAAAGGAGAAGGTAGTAGAGGATACAAACGCCAAAGCACAAAACGAAGCTAAAGAGACAGCGCAAGGCAACACAAAAAGTGACCTACACCCACTTAACACAAAGAAAACAGAGGAGCAATCCGAAGCGCTATCTGGAACAGCCCCGCAGACGGAACCGGACGGCGCCAAGACGAGCGGTGCGGCGGCTGGGGAGCAGACGGCGGGTGAAGCGTGCGTGGACGGGGTCGGGGGAGGGGGAGGGGGAGGGGAGGAGGGGGGCGCCGAGGAGGGCGGGAGCGTGGCCCCGCGCGTGTCGGTGTCCCTGTGCGACGGGCGCGACTCGTGGCCCATGCACATCAGCCGCTGGCACGTCTCCAGCAGCGGGGAGCTGGTGCTGAGCTGCGCGCTGCCCGGCGCCCGGAAGGACGACGCCTCGCACCCGCCCAAGGTATGAGCTCTGCTTCACTCACGGGGGTCACTTTGCTTTGTTTTTTCACACTTACTGATATCAATGCCCATTAGGGAGAGTAGCAAGTAGAAATAATTCGCGTTCACTTCTCAAACGTTCGCTAACTTCAATTTGGCTCCCGCAATATTTTCTTCTTTTGGCCAACAGAGGAATGATCTCACGAAATTAATGTTTTATATACAAAAAATGTAAGAAAGGTATGCTTTTCACTTTCCTTTTTAGGAAACAATTTATACGCATAATTATTAGTTTAAAATGTTGTGAGTTCAGATTAAAGGAAAATAAACAACCTGGCCTATTTGAAATTCGATATGTATGGCCTATCTATTTACATCCGATATAAGGACTTAATTCACACTCAAGCATCGATGGCTTAGTGCACAAATATTGTACTTCCAGAATATCTAACTTCGATAAAACCAAACTCGAAAGTTTGCAAATGTACAGTTACTTATGGAGTAACATTTTTGTTTTCTGGGAAAAGCATGATTCCTCTTATAAATACATACAATCTTTGTACACTAGGTATTGAAATATACCATTCTCACGTCTCATCAAAAGCGTGGCTGTAATCATGTCCTGTTCCAAATTTATTAAGATTTGGGCGCCAGAAACAGGTTACATGAATTACTATCAAAGTTTTTCTATCTGATTTAACAAAAATTATCTAAACATCCAGCTAGCTTGGGTCGATGGGTCCGGATACAAATACTCGCTATCGCCTCGATAGCCGATTACCTGATCTGCCAACTATACAGTATGGCGTGGAATCTGAAATGTAATAATTATGCTTTCAACTAATTAAAAATTATGATTGACAAATGAAAAAACTCTTTTCTTTTCCAAAGAACAAAATTCAACAATTTTTTTAACTTTTAAATTAAAACAATTAATTAGATGGTCATGACCCCTTTTGAATAAATTGTCTCTTTTATACTGCAGTATTTTTTTTACCGTTTTTGCATGCCAACGCTCCGTAGTCGCTTCTCACTTGGCCGTTGTTAATTCCACGTTCCGCTTCTCTTTTCCGGTCTTGCGCCGCCGCTGACACGTCCAGTCCACACTGCCTAAACTATCTGTTAGTCTTGTCCGACGCTCCCGGTTCCTAATCTCTCCCACCGGTTATGTAGACTATTGAAGTCCAACTGCAATGTCCGAAAATCTGAACAAGTCCTCCGAAAATCACTTCTGGTAAATTATTTCAAAGTCCGAAAACAAACTATCACTTCTCTCACAAGACAAAGTCCGAAAACAAGCTATACAAGTCTCACTTTCCCTCTATATTGCCTACAAACGATCTTTACGCTACGGCACCCAGAGTCAGAATGTTCGATCTATACTCCACGACACCCAGAGACGGAATGTACGATCTTCACTCTACGACACCCCGAGTCAGAATGTTCGATCTATACTCCACGACACCCAGAGACGGAATGTACGATCTTCACTCTACGACACCCCGAGTCAGAATGTTCTGTTTAATGCATTTTTAAACCCTTCATGGCTCGGTCGGCGTCCATCCTTCTATTATTTCAAAACACGGCGGCAACATTAGACTATCTGATCTTTTATAGCCAACCCGTGCGTCTCTTACAAATCCAAGTAGCCGCGACCTCAGACAGTCATTCGTTTTTGCACCAATTCCCTCTTAGGTTCTTCAGCCATCTAGCCGGCGTCCTGACGTCATCAGGGCCCGTGTATAGTTTGTTGACCTTGCCAACCTCTGCGCCGCCGTTGCTAAGGCCCATACCGCCATATTGGATGCCCATTTATCCACCCCATGTCTAACTAACATCATTAAATAAAATCCATCGTATTCTGGTATATCACAACTTCCCCTCTCCAAGCGTCATTTGGTTTGCTACAACATAACTAAATGACAAGACTACAATAAACACTTTCTTCTTACTTCACTACGCTATATTCACTGACACTTTGCACTTTACACAACACATATCTTGTATCTTGCAGCCTTAAACTATTTACATTTGTTTTGTTAATATGCCAACATAGTTTTGAACCATCTCATTGAGTATAAATTATTGCCTGCTATTTACTTCCGTCTTATATCCATCACATGTTAATTGAAAAATTTTTTCACATTCTAAAAATAGACGTAACAACACAACAAACACTATTACACACTATTATATACAGATACTATTTACAATGATTTATTCCTGGACAAAATATTCAATCATGGGTATCGTCCCTTTTATACGGCTTAATGTTCCTGTAATTATATGTCCCCATTTCGTCCAATTTTGGCGGTTTTTCATGACGAGCGATGGTTTTGCTATTGAGTTTTCTAGCATCGATACAAAATCTGATTTTCTTATCTTTCTTTCGGACTATTACTATCGGGCTCACATACGGTGTTATAGATTTTTTTATGATACCATCCTCCAGCATCGTGTTTATTTGTTTACGTACTTCAGCTTTAAATACATGTGGGATCGGGTATTGCTTTACATTGAAGGGTTCCTCATCCATCAATTCAATTTTAAATTGACATCCTTTTACGGGATCCTTTGAACCTTCAAAAACGTCTTGATATTCGCTAACTAACGTTTCAACGGAATGGCTAACATCTACTCCATTTTCGTCGACCGCATCCTTGGCTGCTGCGTGAATCCGGTCCCTGGTCTCTTCGATTAGTTCCGCAATCTCACAAATACACAAATCTTCGCCCTCCTGGTCTTTGATCCCCAAACAATGTTGTTGCCCTTTGTCAGTTCGTAACAATATATTCCTGTTACCTACATCGACCTTGGCGTCACACATCTTTAGGCCATCAATCCCCAAAATGATTGGACGAATCAAATTTTTTATGATTATTGCAGGGAACTGTATCGTCACCCCTTGGACTTCCACCTCCACCCAAATTTGCTGACTTCTTGTTTCGATGCGCCTCCCGTTAACCGTACGAATATTTAATTTTCTAGCAGGTAATTCTTCAATCTTATTCCCTTCTTTTTTTAGTTGCTTATATAATTCTTCCGATACCGCACAAACATTTGCACCAGTGTCAATTAAAATATCTACCGGTATATGCCGAAATGTCCCCTTCAACACCAAACACGTGCTATTTTCCGCCCGTTCGTCTGTCTCTTCCCTTAACAAATCTTCTGCTGCTACCTCAATGCTATTCAACTCTGTAATAACCATCATCTCATCAGTCTTATCGTTCGAAATAACCCGCCTATTTACTTCGAACAGTGGGAGTTTTCCTGCTCTATTGCATTAATTTCTATCTGTTCGTGTCTCTTATCATCTTTGAATCTTCGTGGGTAACTATTTCCTGTCTTTTTAGATTCTCTCTTGGCATCATTTCCCCACTCGCCCTTCCCTTCTAAACTATCATTTCCTTGGCGATTACCATTATCAACTATTTTTCCCGTTCCATTATTCTTTCCATTCATGCTATCATGGTATCCGTTACTATTATTCCGTTCATATTCGCCATTCAAAGTCCGATCGAAGAGGCTTAGCCGTTCCACTAAGTCTTCATAATCTACAGGTATCGAATTCCATAGCAAATTTTGAATACTGACTGGTAATTGACGAATAATAATTCTAGTTAATTCATTATTATCTATCCCTTCTTCGCAAGCCTTGAATGCGGCAATTTTGCGTGTTGCAAAATCACACATGGTTTCCGCCCCACCTTTCCTATATTTTTCACTCATCAATTTATATTTTAAATCAAATTTGTGATTCTCATTCCAGTAACGTTTTAAAAATTTCTCCTTCCATTCTTATAACTCGTTGGTTCCGGAATTAATGATGTCAACCAATGATGGGCTTTAGATGACATTGCCTGCTCGACCATATGCAATTTTAACCTGTCAGGAATATTATTAATCATAAAGTAGCTTTCTAATTTTGAGATGAAAGACCATGGTTGCTCCTTGATATCCCCATGGAATTTTAAATAACTTGGCAAAACTACCGCGGATGCTGTAGTTATTACATTTCCCTGCGTGCGTGTTAGGACTTCATTTTCCAACTGATCTATTTTGCCTTTAATGTTTGCTATCTGTTTTTCCGATTCCAATTCCTGCAAAGTTTTAATATTCCTCAGCCCCTCTTGTATCTGTTGTTCTACCTTACTATCTGTAACAACTATTTTTAATTCAATATTTTCTATTTTGTCGCCATGTTGTTGCGATATCTCATTTAAATATTCTATACGCGATTCAGCGTTCGTCATTTTTTTACATTGTTGGTTTTGTGTAAGTGCTAATGCCGTAACATTTTCCTGTAAAGCCCCAACTTCAGAATTAATTTTATTAAAACATTCCTTTTGCTCTTTCTGAATTTGATTTACTTGACAATTAAACGCATCCATTTTTGAATAAATATTACTAAATTCATTAGCTGTATCGGTCCGTAACTGCGATATCTCCTCACATATTGCTTTACGAAAATTCTTAAATTCCTGTGTCGTTTCTATCTTTATACCTTCCAATTTGGCATTATTATTTTCAAATTTAGCGTTCATGTCTAAAGTCAATTCTTCTAATCTAGCATTATTATTTTCCAATTTAGCATTATTAATTTCCAATTTAGCATTCATTTCTGCCTTCATTTCAGCTAACATTTTAATTATTATCAAGTTACTAGAATCCGTATTGTCTACTGAAGCTGCCGCTACTTCCTTTTCTTTCTGTTCTACCTCAACTAATTCTCGCAACATGTCACCTTCGGGATTCATACCGTTAGCCGCCACATTATCTATTTCGACATTTTCGGAACGTGCTGTCTTACTTCTAGTCTCCATCTTGAAATTATAATACAAATTAAAATTCTCACTATCAAATTCTCCTCAATGAAATGGTTTTGGCTTTTTTTTTATAATTACAGTTAATTTCATATGTCAATCAATAAATTTCAGATTCCTTTTCGATCAATTTGTTATAATTTATAATAATTTCTTTAAACGTACTTCACTTTGTTATAAATTATAACAAAATATGCCCCAGTTGGCGCGCCATTTTGAAATATACCATTCTCACGTCTCATCAAAAGCGTGGCTGTAATCATGTCCTGTTCCAAATTTATTAAGATTTGGGCGCCAGAAACAGGTTACATGAATTACTATCAAAGTTTTTCTATCTGATTTAACAAAAATTATCTAAACATCCAGCTAGCTTGGGTCGATGGGTCCGGATACAAATACTCGCTATCGCCTCGATAGCCGATTACCTGATCTGCCAACTATACAGTATGGCGTGGAATCTGAAATGTAATAATTATGCTTTCAACTAATTAAAAATTATGATTGACAAATGAAAAAACTCTTTTCTTTTCCAAAGAACAAAATTCAACAATTTTTTTAACTTTTAAATTAAAACAATTAATTAGATGGTCATGACCCCTTTTGAATAAATTGTCTCTTTTATACTGCAGTATTTTTTTTACCGTTTTTGCATGCCAACGCTCCGTAGTCGCTTCTCACTTGGCCGTTGTTAATTCCACGTTCCGCTTCTCTTTTCCGGTCTTGCGCCGCCGCTGACACGTCCAGTCCACACTGCCTAAACTATCTGTTAGTCTTGTCCGACGCTCCCGGTTCCTAATCTCTCCCACCGGTTATGTAGACTATTGAAGTCCAACTGCAATGTCCGAAAATCTGAACAAGTCCTCCGAAAATCACTTCTGGTAAATTATTTCAAAGTCCGAAAACAAACTATCACTTCTCTCACAAGACAAAGTCCGAAAACAAGCTATACAAGTCTCACTTTCCCTCTATATTGCCTACAAACGATCTTTACGCTACGGCACCCAGAGTCAGAATGTTCGATCTATACTCCACGACACCCAGAGACGGAATGTACGATCTTCACTCTACGACACCCCGAGTCAGAATGTTCGATCTATACTCCACGACACCCAGAGACGGAATGTACGATCTTCACTCTACGACACCCCGAGTCAGAATGTTCTGTTTAATGCATTTTTAAACCCTTCATGGCTCGGTCGGCGTCCATCCTTCTATTATTTCAAAACACGGCGGCAACATTAGACTATCTGATCTTTTATAGCCAACCCGTGCGTCTCTTACAAATCCAAGTAGCCGCGACCTCAGACAGTCATTCGTTTTTGCACCAATTCCCTCTTAGGTTCTTCAGCCATCTAGCCGGCGTCCTGACGTCATCAGGGCCCGTGTATAGTTTGTTGACCTTGCCAACCTCTGCGCCGCCGTTGCTAAGGCCCATACCGCCATATTGGATGCCCATTTATCCACCCCATGTCTAACTAACATCATTAAATAAAATCCATCGTATTCTGGTATATCACAGTATATACAAACAAGTCTCCAAAAATCATATCTACTCAAACATGATCGAGAGTGAACCATCAAAGCTTGTGCACTAAGCCATTGACATATTCATATCCCTTTTCTTCATCCACAGATGAGACACTTTGAGGTATTAACACATCCCTTTTAGACTTTATTTGTCAATTTTTAGTGAGATATCCGATCAATATTAATCACTTGTGCAAATTATCTCTAGCCTTTAACTTCACCCACAGATCAGATACTCTGAAGTATTAACAGCTGGCTCTCGGCTCCTCTGGCTGACTGAACAATACATTTTGCAGAACGACGCGACCTTCCATGATGGTCCCCTGCATTATAATTAGTTTAAAAACTGATCAGAATAGGCCATTCAGTGCGCACCTCTCAAGCACCTCTAATGGCTCACGTCCGTGGCCGGGGCTCACGCAATCGCTCTCGGCAGCCCGGTAGAGGAGGTGAGGAGGTGCGGGACTCGTGCTGCTGACTGCTTGCCTTTCGCTTCTCGGATAGGGATTCAAGTCCTGGCCGATCCTTGAATTTCTAGGGGACTAAGCGGGTTTTCGAAACGTTTTCCCGGGGTTTTCCCTTTTCTCCTGCCTCTTCACTACTACACCATCGTCTTATGGACCTTTTCTTTATTATCACCTCCCGGTCAAGACTATACACCCCTTCCCAAGAATGGCCGGAAGACTTACGCACTCATACCATAATAAAGAATAAATGGAAAGCGCATTTTTTTTCTTTTTATACCCTGAAGGATCCAAAAATGTGTTTGTCACAATATTAGTCAATGAACCATCAACATCCGAGAACAATCAATTTCCGTATTTACGCCGTACACGCGATTTTTCATAAAAGTCATAACATGCATAACCCTGAACTATATACGCAGTAAAATGTGTCATGGCTATAAACAGACAAACAGGATTTGATATTAAAATTCCCTACTTGAAGGTGGTATTATTGAACAATGTTTACATTTCATACGTCTCCATTTAAAAAAAGGCATTTCTACTACCTTTAAAAATATTTATTTCATTTTTTCAGATTAAACTAATAATAACTTTTAATGATTTTCAATGTAACATGAGAAAGTCATATCATTTTGTTCAGCTGCAAATGTTGGTTGTCTAGTTTGTACTATGAATACGAAACAATGATCCTGGAGTTCCATTATATTTTACTGGGGGTAAATATCTCCCGGATTACGGTATTTAAAAAAATCATTTTCATTACAAGAAAGATTCGTTTTGGAAAAGTGATAAGGCATGTCACTTTACCGGATGATTACGAACGTTTTGCCGTCAAGAAATAAGTCTAAAATATAGCGAACTCGTCAATTAGATTTAAAATAAGAATATTAGATGCGGTTTGAACCAGAATGGTTCAATCTTCATCTTTATGACGTGCCAGCCTTCCGAAAGACAAGAGGTCTCCAAATTCAGTTCGAGCTGCAGCAATCAGAACGCTATACCAAACAGACAATGTCCTTGTGAATAATCAGACCATTAGCTGCTGACATTGTGAGCTACTTCACATTTCCTCACGTTGAGATTGGGATGGCCATGGCCTGTTCTGACAACAAGTTTTAGTTTACTCCCGTTTTAATTTACACGGTTCTTCACTTTGAAAATAAATGAAGAACTGACTAAAATAAAATGAAATTAAACTATAACTTACTCTAAGAATAAGATCAACAGACAGTTAATACCGCCACGCACCTATCAGAAGATACTTTCTGCAATAATTGTAACCAATCGCATTGACGAGTATCCCAAATTTATATTCTAAAGAACTTCCTCATGATTTTAGAGGTTATATTAACTTTGCACTTTCCATTACGTGTAATTTTCTCTGCAAAATGTTCGAATATGTTTTGTTTAACATTTGATTTAAAGAAATCGAATTTTTTAGCTTTTATCTTTAAAATTAGTGTCTACAAAGTGAATTTGCTAAAGGGAGATCTGGGACAAGCATAATGTGCTAGAAATGCTCAACTACAGATATTTTCTTACTGATATTTACAAAAGATATATATTATAAAACTCAAAGAATGGGGATTTTTTTTAAAACCGACTGACGAAAAAATGTTTATATGAAGTAATGTAAATTGTAGTAATATATTTGTTCTCTTCTAGTACGTTCGAACTCATTTACTTTTCTATCCCAGGACGTGGAAGCAACATCAGAAACTAACAAGGATTCTTCATCTGCGAGTCCTTGCGATATAATGCAACGACTTAGTTGCTGTTCTTTAAGCCGTCCTATTACTGAAAACTCATCGTCGTCGAGACCGTCAACGTCGTCGACCAAAGCGCCGCCGTCGATCAAGAGGGCGATGTCGACGCCGGCACTGACTCCGCCCTCCGCGTCGACGACCCCAAAGCCGAAACCGCCCGCGGCGGGGCAGCTGCCGCTGGTGACGGTGCTGGTGACGGATCTGCAGACGGGAAAGGAGATGGCCACGCCCAGCTCCATCCTGCTGACGCACGGGCTGACGAACAACGAGCTGACGGAGCCCATCGTGCAGGCGCTGGCGCGGCAGCTGACGACGCTGGCGACGCCCGCAACGGCGACGGCGACGGCGACGCCGCCGCGGGTGCCGTCGTCGCCCAGGTCGTCCGCTCAGGCCAGGGCCAAAGGTGCGTGATCGTCGCGGCCGTTCACTTGGCAGGACACCGTCGCTTTGGAGGAGAATTTAAGCAGCTGACTGCTCTGATCTGTCTTTCATATCAATACCAGGCAATGCTGCAAACACAATATTTTCTTCTTCGTCTTTGTCCCTTCCTCTCCACGTAAACACAGACCTTTATATTTTCACGGATTACGCTACCACACATCCCGGGAGGTCAGTCCAAGATTAGAATTTGCCCCGGCTGGGGGCACTAACCAACACGAAGATCGGTAGGTCGTTGATGACTCCTATCGGGATACAGCCAGCATTACACTTACGGTATTAATGGCAATAGGCATTGACGCGCTCTGAAAGAAAACAATCCATTAATTGGCCGGAAGCCGCCTCCGACGGGTGTCGCACTGCAATGATATTCGGTTCGTTCAGCTCCGCTCAGACGAGGCCGGGATTTCGTTGGAATGCAAACGGTACCGATCCGCTGCGCTCACATCCAAATCGGCGCTTTTGCATTCAGCAGTTTCCGGCATTAACAAACAGCTATTTACATTTAAAAACATTCTTGCTAGATCAGTCACATTATGAGACTGCACATTACAGTGTGAATCAACACCATTTCAAACTACTGCATTGCACCGTGGGTCTAAAAGTAATCTTGATTAGAATAACTGACATTGGAAATAACCACTATCTGAAGAAGGTGGAATTAAATTTTTCAGACCTAAAAGTAAAACTGTCATAAAATGTCTTATTTTTCCTTAAGTATCTTGAGTTAATAATGCTGATTAGACCCGTCTCATTCTCCAGATGCTATGATTGTTTTACAATCTCGACCCCTTTATTATATACAGTGCACCAGGAATGTCTCTCAGCACCGATCCGGATCAGGGGTTCCTATTTAAAATGGCATTTATGTCGGTAGCTACTAGATCCCGGGGAAACAACTGAAGAGGACAACACTTCCAGCATCTGTTATGATTGTGGTGAATGCTTTCATGTGTTACAAGTAATCTATGTTCCCAACATAATTTATGTTGCTAGCACTCTCCACAGGCATTGTATCATTGCGGAGAGACTTTACTGACGCACAATATATGTAAAAATTTTGGAGACGTTTTTGAGAAAATTTTGACAATGCCCGGGGGGCTTCATATTAAGTACCCCCAAATTTTGAAGAAAGTTTTTCAAAATATCAAATCTTCCACTAGAGCCAGATGGACGGGGGTTTCTTCAATTTGGAAAAAATCCTAGGAGTTGTTTAGACGCTAGTGGTGTCCACAGACAGACGGACGGACGGACGGACGGACGGACGGACGGACGGATGGACATTTTGCTTTTAATTAGTTTTTCTGTATCAAGAAACCACAAAACAGGCGTTCTGGCTACACCACGTGCTAGGGATTTTTTTTCTTAATTTAGCAACTGAATTTATCCATTTTTTCGTTGTCAGGGTCCGGCAATGAATTATTTCTGCCAAAAATTCGCCGTATTCACATAACTTTCCCTATACTACGTATTTTAGTCCGTATGTACGTACGTATACGGGAAAGTAAAAAGTTTAGGCACGTGACACCCACCAGTTTTGAAATCTGTCTGTGTTTCTGTCCACCCAGGAGCCCCGAGCAGCCAGTCGTCCACGCGCTGTCGGCCCCCGTGGACCACCCGCGCCGCGAACCCGCAGATCCCGCAGCCACCCCCAGCGGGCGGCAGGAAGAAGCAGCCGGCCTCCGGCAGATGGCGCGAGCAGAAGCCCTCGCGGCGCGGCCACAGACACGGCCCCCCGCCCCCGCACGCAGACCCGCACCCGTTCCACCTCTCGCCGGTCACCGAGGTCCGGCAGGTCTCGCGCCCCACCGCCGCGGAAATGCGGCAGTGCACCGAGCACCCGGAAAGGTTCAAGAAGCGGAAAAAACCAAAGTGGGTGGAGCGCGCTCCGGCAGTCCGTTGCGCAGCACCGCGAGATTACTCTATCGACTCAGACGTCCGACGAACGAATCTCTGAATCTGACTTGCGATACGACGAGGACACTGCGCTTGCGGCCAAGAAGCACACGGAGATGATAGTCGATATCGAGACGGCGCCGGTCGAGACGCACGATGTCGATCTGCAGACAGATCCTGATTTAGAGGACGTATCGTGGATGGTAGAAACAAGAACTACGAGCGTTCAAAAGATTTTGACAGAAGACGACATGTACGTTGGAGACTTTCACAACAACGTCACTCATGGTTTGCAGCGTGATTTAGTAACTGAGTTGCTTCCACAGCAACAGTCAACACTTAAGCTCCCTTTTCCTGAACAAAAAGGAACAGATTACACTGAGATCTCAAGTCAGTATTCAGGAAATAATGCTCTGTTCCCACAACAAATTTCAGTACAAAATAGTCAGTTCCAAGAATCAAATTCAGAACAAAACAATCAGTTCTCTCTGCCAAATTTAGAGCAAAATTCCCCCTTCCCACAGATAAATTCTTTGCGAAACAAACAATTCTCAATATTCTCAGAGCCAACCAACCAATTTCCTTCTCAGAATTCTGACGAAAACACTCAGTACCAACTGCACAACTCAGTTCAAAACGTTCAATTTCCACACCAAACTTCGAATCAAAACAATGAGCTTCCATTGGAAAATGCAGTAGAAAGCATTCAAGTTGCATCGCAGAATTTAGAACCTAGCTTTAAGTTCGCGTTTCCAGATTCTGTACAGAAACATCAATGCTTCCGGCGAAATTCGGCGAATGACTTTACACTTTCAAAGCAAGCACCTGCAAATGACAGTAGTCAACCACATTTACAAATAGAAAAACGGCAACAATTTATGGATCTGCCGCAAACACGAACTAGGAAGTCTCCCAGGCTGAGTCCAGTGTCGTCTAATTCTACATTTCACCAATCATCACTGACTACACCACGGCAATTTCAACAGTCAGTAGCAAAGAAAACTCATCAATTACATCAGGAATCAGAAGCAGCGAGTCGCCAATGTCAGCAAATCCACAAAAAGAATGCTCAGCGATCAAAGCAACCAGCAGTTTCTGAAACAAAAATCGGATTTAAAAGTCCATCAAGTAATAATTTAAACAATGAATTCGAATATTCGTTCGAACCACAACCTCTCGAAGTACTTGCCGATAAAATGAAGAGTGTTAATCCTGCACCACCAACGGAAATATTTATCTACGATAAGCCCTCAGACGACATTAAACATAATGTCAATTTGGTTCACCAAAACACAAAATATACTCGTGCCGCTCCTGTTGTGAACGTCCATAAAATGCTGTCCTTAGCTTCCAACAGATTGCATATGCAGCAGTATGCATCACAAGAGGCTCAGTTTTGGGAACAATTTCAAAATCCCGAAATGTACCGAGACCTTTCTCCGTCAGAACTTTCAGACGCAATCTCCTCCCAGGAACCTTCCATCACAAGTGGACAAGCGGAGGAACTATCTGGGGTTGGTAAGACCAAGGTGAAACAGCCTAAGCAGAAACCCGTAAAGAAGAAAACAGACCAAAGTCGTGTCATTACAGTCCACCCACAACAACCATTAGCTCTCCGTCTTTTAGAACATTACGCCTCAAGCTCACGCGAAATCAGACAAAGCAGTTTCCTCAAACTCGCGCAACAGGCGTGCGCCGAGGAAGACCCGGCGTCGCCGAAGGAACCCGCGGCGCCCGTCCGCCTCCCCATGCCGTACATCCTGTGGCGCGACCAGCTCGCCAAACGGGTGGGCAAGACCCCGATGCCGCGCTGCATCCGCAAGATGATGGCGGCCCGCAGCCAGGCGAGCGCGGCGTCGCGCCGCGCCAAGCGCCGCTCCCCGGCGACCAGCGGCGGCGGCGGCGGCGGCTCCGGCAGCCGGACGCCCGAGGCCGGGGGCAGCACGTGGGTGTTCGACGCGCCCAAGCCGCCGGGGCTAGCGCCGGGGCCAGCGCCGGCGCCCGCCGCGGGCGACAGACGCCGCCGCGCGCCGCGCCCGGCCATCCGCCCCTCGTGGCGCGCCGACTACCGCCACCCCCGCGCGCACGCGCCGCCCGCCAAACGCCGGCCCGCGCGGGACGAGCGGCGCGCCGACGCGGCCGACTCGCCCCCGGTGAGCGCGCCACGCCTGGCTTCGGCGCGGTACAATTGCAAGGGTTGGTGTAGTGAGAAAAAAAAATTGCCGATTCCGGGTGGTCTATTGAATGATTGATTGTTTGTGATTCCGGGCGCGTCAACTACTTAGATCATTAGTCCGTAAGTGTAGTGCGTGTTTTCCTCGGGATGTGGCGGTGATCTTTTCCCCGCCGGATCGCGAGATCCGGCGCCGACCTACAGTCGACTAGCGGGGGTTCCCCTCAATCAGGTATCCCCCACCAGTGGGGCAACCCAGCCGCCCCATCCGGGGCAAGTTCTAAGCTCCTGACTGGTCTCACGGCATGTCCGTCTGGTATCACGAGATGAGAAAGCACAAGGGAGCTATTAAGCGTCACAGGCTGCACCTGGTGTTTCAGTCGTAGGAGGGGACGGAAGGTACAAAAGACGTAAAAACAGGAATACATACATTTTATCGTGAAGTCTCAAATAAGGAATAATATGAAACGGTCAATGAACGACGAAATAATTGTAATGCCTTCACTTCTTACCCGACTGTTTAGACGCGTTCAGTATCTGAATTTTGTAACTCAGGTGCCCCCCCTCTTCTGGAGCTGGAGTTAATAAAAGATCGCGATTATGCTAACAAAGTCGAGGCTCGTAATGACCTTTTTCGGAACATCGAAAGCGTGGCGGCAGAAATATAGGAACAACCCGGTAAAGTTGTGCGCGTCACGGAGGGAGTGCGGCACAGATGCCTACCTTGTGTTCACGCAGGTCGAGGTTATTCTGAACACTTGTATAAACCCTCACACACGAGGTGAAATGTGAAATTTTGGCTGCATAAGTAGATATATTATCGTAACTAACAATTAAATAACAGTTCTCTCCTTTCACATTCGTAAGATAAGAAGGCAACAATAACAACAGGAAATCATATTTAATGTAATATTTCGGCTATCTTTTTGCCAATGACAAAAAACGTGTTTTTCAAAATTTTGAACTGGGTTTACACTATTTCCTTTCGCACTCGTGAATAACTTAGTGAACTGTATTATCGGGTCCTGTAAGAGCAACAAGGACTGAATCACCCTGTATGAAAACAAAAGTTTGTTAGTATACCGATGATCCAAAAGCACAGTACTTGTGGTGAGAGTGCGGTGGGCGTGCGCAGGCGGGAGGCGCCGTGAAGAAGCGGTCGCGCTCGCGCTCGCGCTCGCAGTCGAAGCGGCGCAGCCAGGCGGAAGCGAGGAAGCAGGCGGACCTGGAGCAGTACCTGCAGCAGCCGCTGCCCTTCGGCCTGCTGCGCCTGCCGCGCCCCAAGCGCCCGGAGTCGCGCAGCCAGTACGACGCAGAGCCCGCGGACGCGCGCCTGCCCGCCAACGCCGGCGCGATGCAGTCGCACCTCTCCATGGGCAACTCGGCCCTCCTCTCCAAGGTCTCCTACGACCCGGTGCCCTCCATGGAAGCGCCGGGCGGCCACGAGCCGGTCTCCTTCGGCGGGGGCGGGGGCGGCACCGCCAGCCCGCAGTCCGCGTACCGCCAGGCCGACGCCGCCGTCACCCGCGCCGTCACCGCCCTCAAGATGCGCCTGTCCTTCTTGAAGGACAAGGGCGGCCCCGGAGGCAGCGGCTCGGCCCCGCCCTGCGAGTACCTCCTGGCCCCGACCCCGTTCGGCCAGGGGGCGTCCAGCTTGTTCTTTGGGGGTCAACCCGGCAGCGGATACTTGCCTCCCACTCACTCGCAACAACACTCGTGATACCGAAACACACTCATTTGCGTTCCAAATATTACAATATTACATCTCGCTCATTCATATTGTATCTCAGACTACCTATCTGTGAAGTTCCGATTTTCTTATAATGATTCTTATTGTAAAAGGGAGAAGTTCTTAGACGGTATTTCTCAGAGGAATGACGCCCTAAAAAATGTTAAAATGGAATCATCTCCAGCCTAGACGCCAATAATTCATAATCGACGCCGATTCTAGATTCCACTTATTAAGATTGTTTTCATTTCAAATGTAGAATAAGCAAATAAACGTAACTGTAGCAAGCCTTATTTGTATTTTTATTATACTTTGACACTAAAATATGTTGTATAAATAAAGAATGTTGTTCTTATTTACACCGCCTTGGTAGAAAAAGCAGAACAGATGGGAAATGCAAAGTGTTTCCGTTTTTAGTTGCGAAAGTTAGGATGCCAAAGTAACCAACCCTGCCATTAAGGTAGTGTGTTCGTTCGACTACTGTGAATTACCTCCCAAAAATACTCTAAATGAAAGTGATGTCTCTGTACAAGATGATAAGATTTTTTCCCTTATGATCTTATTTTGAAAAAACAAGTTTCATTTAGAATAGACTCAAATGAAAAAACTTTCGCGAGCAGGTTTTTTAACATATTTGAATAAGTTATACTGACAAAGTAGCTTTCTCTTATTCAATACATTGCAATTTTTGAGAAATCAGATGATAATAAATGTATCATTTCTGACCGGACATTATGAGGAAATATTGGTAAAAAAGTGTTGGAAAATGCAACCCGAACGAAAGTACTGGCTTTGAGCCTACAAACTGTATAAATAAACCACGATATTGACAACACTGTTTTTCTTCGAGTGCGATTGAAAACTACAGTAACTTAAAATTTTGTATCACACACAACTATAAATTATTTGATGATAATTTACCTTCTACGCAACTACTGCTGACTAATATGCATTTCAGAAAGAAAGTGCGGGAGCCAAAGTCAACCTAACCTCTATTAGTATAGCCAACTTTTGCAAATGAAAAAATCTTACTAGATAACTACATTAAATAATAAACATTGTTTTTCTAGAGCAAAAATTCAATACTTCTCTATTTAATATTTACAAATAATTATGTAAATTCTCCAATCACATTTACAAGCAACAATTGTCAACTTATATATTAATAAATGGTTGAGCTAAGCTACTGCCAGGAACATACAATCTTAATAAAGACACTACGGGTACTATGCGGCCAGTGGGTATCGGCCGCTATGAGCCTACGGGTTGCTGGGGGATGATGGGAGAGTAGGCTAGGTAAGGTTAGGGTACACACACGTACAACGCTGTTTTCCGGCGCGAGAGGGCCCGGCGCCGAATGACGTTACTCGGCGGCTGGATTGCGCCATGTTATCAAATGGTGGCGGACGCAACGAACGCTATCGGCTTCCATCCGCCAGCGCCGGCCAGCAGCCGGAACTCTGGGGAGTTTCGGCGCGCTGGCTGCACTCGCTGGTTCTCAGTCGAGTCGTGGCTTTGAAGTGTCTGATCACAAGATTCAAAAGGGATTGAGTACTTTTTTGCTTTTGATGTTGTTTGTGAGGCTCGTTGTGTGTAATAGAGGGGCAAAAGACACGCGAATAAATGTGGAAAAGTGCTGGAAAGAAATTTCTGCGTATATGAACAAGTAAACATCTACATAACCTCAATATTAGTTTGTAATGTTAAAAGTTACATTAAGGGAAACATTAATCAAATCATCAGAAACTAAATGAAAATACAATTTCAGAAGCATTTATCAGTTTATGTGAGTATACACAATTAGATGATTATACACGAATTTCAGAAATGTATCTCCCATAACTGATGAATTGGACAATCGTTCTGTAGACTGTCTTGCAACGTTACGTGAAACCAATTGAATTGGGAAAGTTATTGGGAAAGTTATCAAATCCATATTTATCAATAATAGTGTTTTGTAAAATACACATGCACTTCATAATTCTCGTAAATTAACATCAGTCTATGTCAGGTTAATAAGTATTTTGAATATAATTGTCGAAAGCAGAGTTCAGTAATTCCATTATTCCAAATTTGTTTTACTATTATTCACAAAAACTGTGCATTTTCTTCTTGGATGTCACTGGAAACAATTTCGATAAATGAATGATCCGCAGTCTCTACCTCGCACACGCATGGAAGAGAAGTACCAGGATGAACCGCTAGATCTCGACACTGTCGAATCGGCGTCCTGTGTGTCCGCCCTTGCTGGTCGAGCAGCGCAGCTTATCAGCAGCAGATGCGGGCGTCGGCGTCCCAGCGTTCTACGTGTTTGTACCCTTACGTAGGATATAAAATCGCTGAGTTCCTAACTGATGATGCTGGACTACCTACGTGGGTCCTATCCCAAAAAATCTTGCTTTACCAAGATTATTTTACCCCCCAAGAGTGGCACCTAGGTTTGGGGGTCTTTATCCTCATCAACCCGCGGACATACAATTACACTTTCGGACAGGCATCCAGATTCTCCTATCCACCGGGGCGCCTCCCCAAATAAGCCAGCGTAGGGCCACTCTGCCAGCTCTGAGCTTTTAGCTTTCCGGGCTAGTACCGGAATCTAATTAAGCGTCGATCTTAGTGCGTCGGGACGAATCCCTAATCAACAACCTACGAGTGTCGGGCGCTGCTACGACAAATCCAAGTGCCACCCGTCTCCTCATTGCATGAACCTTGACGCTAAGGATCACCAGAATCTAGTGCAACCTGTCGGGAAATTGAAGTTTCTCATCAGACTTCTGTGGGTTTTGTGGACTTCATCGGACGTTGTGTGTGTTTAAGAACAAGTCCCACCCCAATCCTGCTCCAGAGGTCAGTGGATAGAGACCTAACCGGTGGTTACCGGGCAAGCCCGAGTAACCAGGATCTTAACACCGCACTATTACCGTAACCGTCTAAGCACTAACGACCGAGAAAGTAGGGTCCGTATTGACATTTCCAGCCTCCACCAAGAACTGCAGACTCTCCGGCCATCGGTTCTCCCAACGGGGCATAGCTAAGGGTGGGGACGTCAGTTTATGCCCTAACCGGCCTACTGATGTTAAAAACAGCACAATGATGACGGTGGTGGTGATGATGATGATAAACACCGCCTTTAATATGAAATAAGCTTCGACGAGGGCTGAGATCTAATTAGAGGAAAGGCATTACCTTGATTTTAGAAATCACTTACATGTCGTGAGAGAGTTCTTTGTTTTTATATAGCTATTTGAAAACATGAAAATGAAGCCCTGAAGAATGTTTAAAACGTTATCCTGGATTCAAGTGTTTCATGTTTCATGCACGTTACATTTGGATTGGAAGTTATTGTAAGCGACAAAAAATAATTAGATGTCGGATTGTTTATCTCGTGCGTCAGGGATATAAGAGAATGGGCATTTGAGGGATGAAAGGTAGCTTCTGTCAGTAAGACAAAATACGAATAGTTGTCGAGCATCGTACAATACGGTCATCGAGTATTTGTCACATAGGAAAGATCGAGAGGAATTGTAATTAGTCGTTACAACAAATATTTTATAATGTTATTGTTACTGACTTCACATTTTTTTATAAGTTAGTACGTATTGATTTACTACATTCCATAATGTATAATTAAAACTTTAGATTTAATAGCTTTGTAATGATTGTAAAACTCAATAAATCGCTGAAGACGTGTGTGTTTCATTTCTTTATCTGTTATTTGAGTGATGCTGCCGACGTTATCACCATTCGTTATCACCAGGTCCAGAGAGAAACGCAGGAATGCGGAGGGAGCCAGAGACCTCACTGAGTAGCCCAAGCACCGAAGAGTTCAGAGAACAGCTGCAGACACATTTAGGCTTAGTTTAAATCCGGACACGGCTGACCTCGAAGGTTTTTTTTTCTTTTTCGAAATAGCCGGTTTTCCTCCAAGACAAAACGGTGGGGGCGGTTGCGCAAGGGCGGCCGGACTGTCAGCCGCTTGGGGTGAATGCCAGGTCGCCGTGAAGGGCAAAGGATGTAACAGAATGCAGGTGACGCAAAAAACGTGAAGGCTTGCATGCCCCGATTAATTTCAGTTGCAATATACGAGCAACTCCGCGTCAAGGACGCACCAAGGAGCGCCCGCTACTAACGAAACGGAAGCCGAGATCAATCAGGATTACGAATTCTACGTATGAGCTCGCGTCGAAGATAAGGCCAGAAAGATGGGTACAGCACAGACCGCATATCAGCAGTTCATCAAATACATTGCACTCTGGCGGAAGTGCGACATACTTGCGTAGGCCGCCACTCATCCATAGGCTAAGATACTCGTGATTGTGCAGCACAGAGATTATTGTAAAGAGTGCAAGGGAAAATGATAATATTAATCCGAAGGGGGAGGCTCAGTGTCCCTAGCGCCTCCCTTCCCCAGCCGCCACTGTTTTTATAATTATTTCAGCAGTGACGGTTCTCTGTAGCAATCTTGAAATCTTACGTAACGTACAGGAAGTGATGGTTGTATGTCTAAATGTTAGTTCTATTATTTATAACTTTCTTAACCCCTGCTACTACATCGCACAAATTGAATAACTGTAAGAAAATTGCATCATAAAAGTATAACAGATGCACTATAAGGAAATTCTTCAAAAATATTCTTTAGGTGTTATTCAGTACTTATTCTCTGTGAGGGAGGCTGACATCCTGGAACAATGCAATCACTACTCACTGTGAGTAAAGATTTAAACATGTTTCTGAAAATGTTGTAGGATATAATTAAGTTAAATTATATACATGGATATTACAACCTCCTTAAACAAAACGGTAAGTTAACATTATCCTCAACTTCGCTGTTTGGATTATTTTGTTTTTAAAAACAATACTATGTGAAACCCGTTCATTCTGGTTCATTTTCAAAGATTATTATTTAATTCACACAAAACTCTATAATATTAATATTTTCTCTGTTATATTGGGACTACTGATAAATCTTATGTTTGAAATAAATGAAGTTCAATATTTGCCTATCTTGGCCACGTAACCAATATGTCCACTAATTTGATTTTTACAATGATTTCACGAAATGCACTCTTATTCATCATGCACATGACAAAGCCAGTGAGGGTGATAACTGGAATAATTAAGTGACAGACAGCATTAAAACGAAATAAAATTCACACAATTTGCCCAATAATATAAATACGAATCCTACGTGGCAATGAAGCATTGTTTTCAATTTCCTGAAGAGATAAGATTCCTCTAAGATATATTCAACTCGTATAAAGAGACGTCTTTCTTCTTTTCCTTTTACTGAATGGAATATGTCTGTGAAACGCACAGGGTAAGTGAAGGAAAATTTTCTTCCAGTACCGTAGATCTGCAATGCTCAAATTTATGGTTTTCATTAGTCATTATTATTATATTATTGTTATTATTACAATACATTATTAAAATTAAGATAACTCAGTAAAATCTCAAAGTGAAAAGGTGTTGAATTTTTTCTATCCGACTACTATTAAAATATCTCTATTTGAAATGTATATTTTTGTGATCTAGTGTAGATATGAGAACACAAAAATATCACAGTTTTAAAAAATAGATTGGTGACGATAAAAAAGAGCAAGATAATGGGGCACTTGACAGAGAAAGAACCCATCAAATTTAGAGCACCCTAAAAAGGTAAGTATTTGAACAGAATTCCAAAACAATGAAATTATAAACGAGTATAAACTTCCTGATAAAATACTTCTCATCAATTGTCGTTTTTCTTAAGAAACATTATCCTAGATCCATCACCATCATTACATAGGTTAATTTAACAACGGAAGTTTGAGTACAGAAGCCTAGCTACGTTCTCAGAGGTCCCGGTTCATAAAGTACACATGGAGTCCCTCATTATCATTGCTATCTTTATTGGGGGTCGGCGGACGTTTCCATTCGATGCCATTGTTGCTCTAAACTGGTTGCACCAACCTAGCTACTCCCCTGTTTGTGTACGTTAAATACTCAACTTTGGAGTAATATTGGAAACTTTAATATATTAATATATTTTATTCGCATATCAAGCACCATTCTTTTTATTTTTTCTATTACATCCCCTATTAATTCTGTGTAAAATGTTATGAATTTGGCTAGCAATAGTACGTGTCCTTCAAGTAATATCACTCATATCATTTAAATAATAAAACGTCAAATTCAGTTGATTTGTTTTTACTTTTACTAAAGATTACAGCTAAAACAAAAATATAAACTTCCATAAAAATTATATATAAAGTGTATAAATCAATCAAAATTTTATACTGAAAGCTACCTTTCTTTTTGTCAGAATATCGAAATCTTATAGCGTTTTCCATTCGTTGCACTGAAACCCACCCTAGTGCAGGGCAAATACGTCATCGCACAGTGCTGCCCCACACGCGTGAAGGGCAGCCGTGGAGCAGCCACGAATGAATCGGATTCCGGAACTGAGTCAGTGCGTGTACGCTACGCAATGAGATTATAGACAGCTGTTCTTGGTCCATGGTCTGCCACACTGAGAGAACTCGAAAAATAAGAATTTTGGAATTGTGATCGTTGTTATAATTTTTATAATAATTATTATTATTTTAACACATCTTGGACGAATTCTTTTGGTAATTGTTTACTAATTTCACACTACTAGAACTAATTCATAAAGTATTAATGTGTGATTATTTAAAAACTATCGAAAATTTCAAAAGAGAATCTGTCGAAAGTTCATTTCTCGAGATTTGCCAGTGATTGATTTCGAACATGGTACACTACAAAATGCAAAACTTGCGTGTGCGAGAAACTCTTCTTGGCACATTGTATATTTGAATTATTTTGTAAGGGTATAGGTTTGATTACTGAATAGCACTGGATTTAAGATAGATAGATAGATAGGGTTTATTCTACAATTGGGCTGATGTTGCCCGGTGGCAGAATACAGAAAAACAAAAGTACATTAAAAGTACAAAACACAATTAACTATAAAAACAATATATAAAAAATCAATATAAAAATCAAACGATCATGCAACTGCATTTACATGCCTATACATATACAACAAATGAAACTATATATATACTAACATTTAAGTAATAAACTTACATATAACACCAACATTCATACATACAAACATACACGCTTACATACATATCATACAAAGACAAAAGAACACTCGCATACACACCAACCTACAAGTATTCACTCACAATCATATTCAGACAAATATGGATAATCACTTTTACCGACAACATAATAATATACAATACTTATAATAATTTTTACATTTCTAACACGTAAAACACTCGTTAACATCAATCAATAAATACGAACTTTTGTCAGAATAGCCTATAAAAGACGCTTAAGATTAGCGAACTAAACTACGAAATGAAATCACTTCACTGCACTTCACTTCACTTCACGTCACTGCACCTCATAACACTTTACCTAAATACTAATAGCTCAATACTTTTTAGTTTACTACCCATAATCGCACCTTTCACTTCACTTCACTTCACTTCACTGCACTTTTCACCCTATTGATTAATTTCCTATACTTTTTTTCTAAAACCACGCGCTGAGCAAGGAAAGGGCTCAAAAACTGTCGCAGGCAAATCGTTCCAATCTACGATTGTTCTGTTTACAAAGGAGAATTTGCCTACGTCCGTTCTTTGAATTCTAGTTCTAATTTTATATTTATGATCAAATCTATTAAAATAATCCGGTTTATCTAGCCTTCCCCGTATTTCCTGCCATGCAGGGCCACCAGTGTAAGATTTATACATTACGCAAAGTCGAGCCCTTTTTCTCCGATGTTCTAACGATTCCCAACGTGCAGGTATGTTCTTCCGAAAAGTGTATTTTGCCGCTCTGTTTTGTATCCTCTCTAAGCTCTTCTTAAGTCCTATTCTGTACGGATCCCAACAACTAGCTCCATATTCCATTACAGGCCTAACAAGCGAGGTATACGCGATTTCTTTTGCTTTCGTATTGCATTTTTTAAGATTTCTCATGACGAAATGCAAAGACCTCCAAGCTTTACCCACTACGTAGTTAGTGTTAACATGCAGTAATTCACGGTTGAATTTTACGAAAACATAAACTGATTTTCCGAACTTCGAGTATGTCACAATGTTATTTCAAAGCATTTCTTGTAAAATATGGTATACTCCATCATTCAAAGTGTCCCTGTGTGACAGGAGATCCTCAATTGCCTTTACAATTTCACCACGAATCCAAATTAAGATTCATAACTTCCGTACCTAACCTCAAAATGGCCCAGTGCAATGGACTACACTACACCATCGAGCTCGTCAGTGCAGGTTAGGGCGCCCCGAGTGCACCCTGGTTCCGTGTCATTGTGCGAATGGAACATGGGCTTCTCTGCCCTGGTGCGCCCTAGCGGCCGAATGGAACACGAAAGCTGCCCTGAGTGTGCACTGGGTGCGCACCAGTGCGGCGAATGGAAAACGCTATTACTAATTCGCACTTATTGTTGGTAGTTTTAATACCCACGAAAGATAAATTATTGTTGTTGGCAAGGAGCTGAAATGGATCGCAAGATGAATAAGTTTCCGCGCCCGTCGACGCCACGAACCTCCACATCCCGGCGCATAGGTAAGCTCATTTCCGCAGACACATTTACAAAATGCTGTGGACTATCGCCACCATTTTGACTTAACACTTTCACTTGGACGTCTTTTAAAAACGATTTTCTAAGTTTTCTTTAAAAGTTTATACTACTTATAATATTAGCACTTACGTGCAGTAACTATATTCATACTTCGATTTAAACATAATAGCTGCACTTCAAACTGGAAGGAAAGGGGAACGCTGTCATCCAATCGGAGGCTTCGTTAGGACTTAAATTTTTGGTATTGGAACTCCCGATTGGATAACAACGTTCCCCTCTCCTTCCAGCTCCTGACTTCAAAGCGCAGCTATGTTTAAATCTGAGTACACACAGGTTTTTACAATATTTTTTACATCATCTCAATAAAGGGCTGGGCTTGTGAAGCGGCTAGGTTTCTCCTTGTATCCGACTGGGTATTTCCTGACATTGCCCCTATCATTACAGATGACAGGGACTAAGCAGAAAACTCGCCATAGCTAGTGGGGAAAACACCCAGAGTCACTGGTGCAGTACGTAACTAATTAAATCGATTTAAGCCAGCCAAATTTTAGATTCTTCGGGATGGTTCAGGAAATGCTTGGATCTGTAAAAATTATGATTCTTTACGACGACTCACCACCACGAAAACAAATAAAGAGCTACCTAACGTGACAATTTGAAATGTAGATTCAAAAATGAAGTGATTGCGATAAACTAAAAGCCAAACAAATCTGTCTACGTCGTCCAAAACGAATCACCGGGAACCGAGATTCGCTGCAAGTAGAAAATAGTGATCAGACAATCATTCAATAGAGCTGTATTAGAGCCTATTAAACCCCATGCTAGTGTCTCACACTTCATCATTAATATTACAGCAATACGAAGACACGTTCATTTGTTGACTATAGAATGTCAGTCATACATTTTAATGTAATCAGTAGAATTGGGACAGTGAATAGAGAAGAATCATTTAAAAATTAAAAAATAATAAAAATATGAAGATTGTTTCGTTCAGATAAGTCGTGTGACATTTGTGCCTGTGCGCAGCGACGGGGCTGCGCCGCCTCGCTCAGAACCTCGCGACGCTGGAGGATCTGGTGTCCGTGATGCACTCCCACGCAGCGCAGGTGACCACACCGCTCATCAGTGCCTTCTCACTCCATTGACTTTCAATTGATAAATCAATTATTCGTAAAGTTATTTTACAGTAATTATATATTACTATTTACATTACGACGGCTCCACATACTCGGCATTCGCCGAATAGGGAGCAGCTGCTCGCCCAATTCCGAGCAGCTGATGTGCAGACATCAAAATCCTACTCCCATGAGGGATATAGGAAACAATCTCTCTCACTCAGGTTAGAAATTAATTTAAATTTAGCAGCGGTAACAGGAAAATCAGATATGTATATACTTTTCCCCTTTTTTACTTACATAATGGTATTGAAAATAAATATGCCAAAAGAGACTGTATCGAAAGTAGATTTATCTTGAAGAAGGGGCATTTTTGTGAAGACAAAAATTAGTTTTAATGAATTTGTTGTCAATTAGCATGCATGATGTGATTTTCTTCACTATGAATAACACTGCAATTTTTTTCTGATGATTTTTCTTACAACCCCGTCCTTCCCTAATGTACTTGTATATCAGTGTCTTCTGTGGCTTCTTGATCCTCTCAAATTTCTAGCTGTTTCCCCCATTGGCTGAGACCGGTTCGTCCTCCAGGTGCGGCCGTCATAGCACCTGCCAAATTCCCCCTTTCCAACGTCTAATGTAGCCCGCGGCCCCTTAAACCCAATGTGCTTTTGATATGTCTTATAAACGTAACCCCCGTGATCCTATTTGCATGGTCCGGTATTTGCGAAATAGGGCACAGGTGGCCGCAACTACACAGCGCCTGTGAAGGTACGCAGGCCCTTACTGAGCATAACATAGCGACATCGCTCCCACACACCTGTAAGCGAAGATACGGGCGCAAAGGAAGTGCATTGTACAGGTGCAAGGTGCTTACGCTTCCAATAAAGTGCTTCTACGCCACCCAAACAGGCGAGGAAAGACGGGATAAGGTTGAAAAGGCGATGCTTGGTGGGTGGGAGTGCCAACCATGCCACGACATGAGGGTAGTCATCCATGTCCAAGAGGGATTCAAGCCCGAAGCCCTTTTGTACGAGATCGCTACAACGCTTAAGCGACTTCAGTCATCCGCGCTAGCTTTGTCCTCCCCTAATGTTGCCAACGATGTTATTATTTTCGTCTGTTATATTGATTTAATATATTAATTAGTTATTTTACAGAATACCACAGACTTTCTCGTATTATTTTGTTTTATAATCTCTTTAGTGTGACCTAGATTACAAATTGTGAAATCTGACAATACTACGTGTGAGCAAAAGTAATTTACTAATACATATTCGAGCAATATTTATCCTGGCTTGGAGCCTCTCGGCAGGCCAATTATTTTTCTGAATCCGGGCGCTAGTGCTGCCCACCAGCATCTTGTTACACCGATTCTTCTTGTGCTCTTATTCACTTCATCCGAGCACTGTTCCCTTGGTTTCCCCTACTAATTCCACTTGATTGTACAATTAACCTCCTAGAAATTCTCTCTTCAATCATCCTCTTAACGTGTCCCGCTCAGTTAAGTTGTGCAACTTGTGGATAACCAAAGTCAATCTTTTTTTTTTTAATTTAAGGTCGCATCAACATCTAGATCATTAGCGACCACTATTGGGTTTAGGTGCTATGGTAACTGTGAATATGATATGATATGATGATGATAGGGGGTGAAAGGACGAACACAAAGACAATCATGGCCGAGGCAGGTCTCGAACCCGCGACCCTTCAGTCCGAGATCGTTACGACACTACTGTCTTAGCGGTCTCGGCCAGCGAGAATCGGCAGAGTCAATCTTGGTTCGTCATACAATGCATAAAATCCATAATCCACTTCTCCACATCTGTGTGTCCCGCCCCGGTCCGTAATAGTTTACGTGGGTGTGACGCGGGGCAGGTGCTGGACAGCTCCCGCGGGCGCCGCGGGCGGCCGCTGACGGAGACGTCCCTTTCCCGCCCGCCCTCGCCCTGTCGGCGGGCGGCGCCGGCGTCCGCGCGCGCGAGCGGCGCCGCGGCGTGCCCTCCGTGGGCGTGGCTCCTGAGCGACCTCGCGGAGCGCCTGCAGCTGCCGCAGCGCCTGCCGCCGTTCCCGCCGCCCTACGTGTGGGCGGTGCCCGCGCCCCCGCCGCCGCCGCCGCCGCCGCCCCCGCCGCCGCCGCTGCACCGCTCCTACCTCTTCGCCGCCCGCCGCGCCTCCGCCTCCACGTCGTCGGGGTCGTCCGCCGTGACGGCGCTGGCGGCCTCGTCGTCCACGTCGCTGGCGCCCCGCACGTCGGCGTCGTTCTCGTCGCTGCCGCCGGCCTGCGCGTCGGGGCTGCTGCTGCTGCCGGAGGTGCCGAGTCGCGAGCTGCGGGCGACGGAGGCCCTCGCTGCCATCGAGCCGACGCCCCCGCGCACGCCGCCCCCGCCCGCCCCGCCGCCGCCGTCGCCGTCGCCCCTCTCGCAGCAGTCGCCGACATCCAAGTGAATTTCCGCTATCGCTCTAAGCGTATTTGGTCAAAGAAAAATTCTGTTCACAAAACATTCATTTGGCGAAGAGACAGTTGCGCAGTGAATAAGAAATGAAAGCTTCTACACGCGTTTGATTTCTTCAGTGTGCGCATCTCGTCATTTCAATTCTAATATCGACCCATCTCTGATTCAATTCTGTTATTTCTGATATCGACCGTGTGTTACGAGAAAAAGTATCATTTCTTGGAATAGGAGTACTCATACTCCACCTTTAGCTAGTTTATAATGTTTTTAACGTAGCTGCTAGCTGTTAAATTTATTTCATGACTGACGTCAGTAGAGAGGCTTTTGATCCCTGTTTGCTGCTATTACGGTGATTTAACAGTACAGTATTCTCGTGTCAATTTATTTTGCCTATTTAGGAAATTAAGAGCTTAATTTCAAATTGACGCAACTCCGTTTCGTGTGTTTTCTATTTGTATGGGTAAATATATTCTCAAGACGTTTCTCTATCACCCTGCCAAATATAGTGTTAAAATAGAGTTTCTCGGATGTTAATTGGTATCTAAAAATCGTTTAATCTCATCTTCAAATATAAGTAGAGATGGTAAAATTTAGCTCTTTAAATTTTAAAACATAGCAATTTGAAAACAAGGCTATAACATTTATATCGTTATAAAAAATTAGGATTTAACATTTTGTAGCATTTATTGAGAAAAATATTATTAAGGAGGAGTCTTTAAGATAAAATTATTTTAACGCTTTTCGGATTATCCCATTAAAATCAAGAAATAAGGGAAACTAATATTTCGCCATTTGTGAACTTCAGCAAATCGAAAAGCATTAGAAGTAAAGCGTGCACCGTAAGTGTAGGGCTTTCCCCTTCTTCCAGTGACCCCAGTACAGCTAACTGAGGAGTCTGAGAACACTTCAAATAATTCTGAGCGCTCTGGCTTTCAGGATCAGTTTTTTTAAATTATCATTATTTTTTTACTTTCTTTTGTTAGTTAAATCTTCATTATAAATGAACACTGCCACTCTCAAATTGAAAGTTTTGAATCTGTTGTTGTTGATGTCGCATCCCTAGTTGGAAAGCGAACACGAAGGAAATCATAAAATGCAATTTAGGAATTACATTACAGATTCAAGACCTTTTCGCACATACGTGATTTCGTATTTAGCGATAGACTTCGCAATTCATGTCAGATTGAAAACCTTCAGAAATATACTGCACCAATCGTCAAACATTACTATTTTTCAGCGTTTGACTACATTTCGCATTTTTAGCAATTGCTAAAATATGCCATTCTAAATATAAGGCTGAATTTCATCATTTTCCCTTCCCGAGGACAAATGTACATTTCTTGGAGATCCTTCTATCTATTTGTCTCCATGTGAGTGAAGAGCCTGTGTTGGGCAGCTTCAGGTAGGGGCCTCGGTGGGTGAGGGGTTATCTTACTGGCCTTTGAACCCCCAGTGCGCTGTTCGATCCCGGACTTTCGAAGGGCGGAAAATCCACTGTAGCCATGTTACACATGTGGCCTATTAAAAAGAACCCTGGCGGTATACCCGGCAAAATTAAATCCCTCGGACAACATTTGTTCTACCGAGATCTCACTTTCTCCCAGACAGTTCAGATAGAGTAACTGAGACCGACATCTGGCGGAGAAAGTGAGAGTCAAAACCCAGGTGCATTTAGGAGACCGCCCTCGTGGTGCGCCTGCTCAGATAAACGTCCCCTGACCCGCATCGGAGGTAGGCTTCCAAGGACGCCTGGGTCGATCCCTGGGTGCGGAACAACTGCCCAAGAGCAGTCCCCCCGGTAATAGTCCCTCACGGCAGTGTTGTCAAGGCCGATGCTACGAGCGGGAGTCCGTGGCATGAGGGCCACGGCGAAATCGCCTCTCCACGCAGTTCATCACCCCGCCGCAAGAGACAACGCCATCCCTATTGTAAAACGGCGGGGTTACTAATACTTTCCTCTCCCCGACCCTGGTGGCGCAGAGAAGCTCGTGGCATGGCACGGTGCCGCGAAGCGTGCCACTGCCACCAGCAGGAGACCTTGACACCACTGCCTGACGATAACTAAACGAATGGGCAGCTGCAGGCGCACGCTGCGCACGCGGCGGCGGCGCCGGCACCGGCTGCCCGTGTGCGTGCTGCGCGCCCTGGCGGCGTCGCTGCGCCACGCGCCTGCGCACGCGCCCCCGCGCGCCCCCAGCGGCGACCGCGGCGACGGCGGCCCCGCGCTGCACGTCACGGTGAGGCATTGGGGAGTTTTTGCCACCTCGAACGTAAAGCGCTATCGATCTTCTGCGCGTGCGCAGATGCACTAAAGTGATGCGAAACTTCAACTGCGCATGAGCAGAAGATCGATAGTGCTTACCGTTTGGGGTAGCGAAAATTCCCTACTATGCATGGTTATGAATGTTACAAATATGCAAGTATTTATGACCTATAACGGGAATAACAAATATGCAAGTATTTATGACGGGAATGTGGCTTACAAGATTGTTGGTTGCTTTTTCGGAACCTCCAAAATTTTGCCGCTGTTTAAATAACCATTATATTGAAAATATAGGACATTCACAATTCACCACTTCTCCTTTGGCGCCCTGTAAAGACGTGCTACAGTTATTTATAAAAGCGGTTAACCTCAACACAAAACCTGAAAAAACGAAGCTAGCATGTCTTTCACATGTGTTTGCTATCCTTTTTTCTCCTGTTTCGCTTACTCTCCTAATTTACATACATATTTTACACATGCATACAGACTTTATAATAAAGACGGACAACAATTCGATGCGGCAATTCTATGAAATTATGAAACAATTAGGAAACTTAAAAAAATCTCTTCGAGACGACTAGAAACAAGTATGCGAAAATGGAATCAAAACGATAAAAATATGACACAAAATTCACGAAAAAATATGACCATAATACGAAACATTGTTGGAAAATGACAAATTATAAAAAAAAACAGCCAATATATAATTATAAATTAAAATTACATAATTTTTGAGATTGTAGAAAAAATCAAGCTTAACTTAATATTTTCAATGAAATAACACAAAGAAAAAATATGACTGTGATAAACATCCGAGCCCTAGTCATTAGTCCCGTTACTATAGTGAATGTTATTATCTCATGCTTGGAAGTGGTGGTGTTTCTCTCCCGCTGATGATACACGAGGGCCGACTTCCAAATGGGCTTGCGGAGAACGTCCCCCTCCTGGAACCTCCCTCAGAGAGACCCGCCCCAGCCGGCACATGAATTGTCTAGTAGAGTGGTTTGTGTGAGGGAAGAGGAAAGGACAAGGACGAGGAAGGAAAGATCGTATGCGGTTCGTGGCCCGTTCGTTAGGATTATTCTCCGACATTCGTCTGGTATTGATCGAAGAAACTACGGAAACTACCTATCAGAGCAATCGACTGCTAGAATTCTCTTCCAAATAGTGATAGAATTCGACCTAGCTATGTTTATAACTAGTGTCGAATATCTGCAAGCGTTGGTAATGAAACCCTGGGACCTTAGGGTCAAAGATACTGCTGTCGCAATACTTTTTGGCCTGAGCTAATGCAGTCGCTTGGGACTGGCGAGGGTCCAGTCCCCACAGCTTACTGGTATCAGGGAGAATAAGACCTCGCAGTTGGGCTCTCTTGAATTATTGCTATATTCTCAATCACTTGAGAACCGAGTTGTCTCAGTATAGTTAACACAGCAGTACGCCTTGGGTTAAAGCTTCGAAAGTGGTGGATTTTAGACACTAGCTAAGTTGATAGCTTGGATTCAGCCGCTGTCTACAGGAGAATTCTAGCAGCTGACTGCTCTTATCGGTAGTTTTCAGTGGTTTCTCCCATCAACACCAGGCGAGTGCCGAAGAGTAGCCTATCGAATGGGTCTCAGACCGCGCTCGATATTTCTTTCCCCACCCCTGTCCCTTCCACATTCCTTACATATTCACTCACGAGTACTACCCCATCACATATATCGGGAGCTTATTTGAGGCCGGTTGACGCAATGTCCTCTCGGTTGAGACAATGCCCCACTGGCGGAGATACTTGGAGGGGGAAATCACCCAACCCACCCGACATGTAAGTTGGCACCGAATCTCAGGACCTTGGCTGTAACTTGTTAAAATTCAGGCATCATGGTGGTCGTTTTCAATTCTCTAACAGAGCTGGACGGAAATCCAAGATCCCTCCGTTGCAAATGTAGTGAAGCAAAGCTACAAAGCTAAACCGCGAACCAAAACTGTTGTTGAGCTTGCATTAACATTTTCATTCAATGCTGTTCCCCCATCAACCCCATCGACTGCCATTGGGATACTTCCCTCCGTCAATCATTTTGGTGTCGGTAAGCGTTCGCTTCCGAGACAGAATTGGGCCAAAATCATTGGGCGCCAATTGTGTGGCATAAATTTACCGTTTATTTGACACAATTATTCTCGCTCTCGCCCACAAACTCAATTATAAACTCCGCCATTTCCACACTGTAAAATTATCGACATCCGTCGAGCTTCAAAACATAACTTGGGATAAGTAGTCCAAGACACCACTTCTCCAGAGACGACTAAGCAGCATAGGCCTGCCCAAAACTGGAGCCTTAGGGTCACCACATAGAGCACCTCCAGTCACGGTTGCCGGGACATGGCGCAATACTTTAAGCTCAGTGCTGTGAAGACTAGGTTCGTTGAGGGGTATGCAGCGAGACTTCAAGGTGGAAGGGAAAAGGGCTGAGAAGAGATAGTGGCCTTGGCGATACCCTGGGCCTTCTCCGGGCCATGTCTCCCTGAAACCAGCTCGTTGTGCAGGCCCGAAGTCGTTCCTAACGAACTTTTCCATCCTTTGCAGATGGCGCCTGGCGCGGCAGGCGCTGACTTCCCTGCCCCCGCCACCGCCTCGGAGAGCGCCACCGTCGCCGCCGCCGCGGGCCACCCCCGCCTGCGCTTCACCTTCCACGCGGGCAGCCACGTGTCGGTGGACGCCGTGGGCGCGCGGAGCCCGCTCAGGCTCATCCTCGACGAGGACGGCGATCTGCGCATGGGGGAGGCCGCCAGCACTGCCAGCCGACCAGGCGCTCGCCGACACCCCTCCTCACTGGAGTACTTCGGCGGTAGGGATTGCTTAAAAAGTAGCAGCAGTAGAACAACGTAGGATATTTATCAACAAATAGGGAAAGTAATCAGGCGTTGCGCAGGCAATGTTCACAATCATTTTTTTATATAGGAAAAGGAATGAATTCTTACTGTAGTGTAAAATAGAATGTAATCATATTGTGACGTTTCTACAAAGAACTGTTCTTATAATTATTACTCAGCATGAGAGTATTCCATATGATGACTTGACTAAAACTAACTTTCAAGTAGTTTGAGACAAGACAATAAGGTTATTTCACGAATTCCTTACACAATTTGAGAAGTGCATAAAGCATATAATACACTTATTTCTGGCACGTCTTCTCAAAATTATTCCACACATTATCCTATTGCACATTCATCAAAATCTATGTAACATTATATCCCCAAACCATAATTACCCTTTAACTCAATTATCATTATCACTGGAGATCGCGGTTTCCTCTAAAATAATCACAATTTCTTTCCGATACAAATAATATATTTTGTAAAGTAAACTTTTACATTGAAAGGTTACGTGAGAGCTAGTGTTTTAGGTATCTAACGCTACCTAGCAAACGTTTCTTCTAGGCGTTCCAGGTGGCATCGTTTATGCATATACACAATCCAAATTCAAAAGACCAGTGCATGAATTTATGTAACAATTCAGTTTTTTTACAGAATTGTCATCAACGTTTGTATCTGTCCTTACTGAACAGCTGAAAATAGTTATTTACAATAAAAATGGTAAAGTGGCATTTTATTTTGCGAGTAGAAAATGTTGCAATACGAAGTCCATATGCCGAGTAGCGCAATCCAACCAGCAAAATAAAACCACTTTTGCCTCGTGTCACAACTATTTAGAAAACCTTACTGACTTCAATTTTTCATGCAAGTCTTCAAATAACTCAATGATAATTAAAGCAGTAGTAACTTATGCGGTCAGACGAAAGTATTTTGCTTTCCTTGTTACATTCCTAGATTTATCTGAACACTTCAGCATCGTCTTACATTTAGCATTAATGCTAAAAATTGAACATTTAGCACGCTAACCGAGGCTCCTAACGTCGCCTTGGCTGGAAACATCTCACTCGTAATGTAAAACTTTCCGTCGCTTATGACGTAAATTACTATTATCACCTAGTGTAATAATAGTACATTATGAAACGATGATGTAATGATGGGTATTAATACACGAGTGTGAAGTTAACGATACTCGCTCGTTCCTCGCTCGTATCACTCAATCGTATTATCGCTCGTTCCTTGCTCGTATCATAATTTCACACTCGTATATTAATAACCAATTACATCGAGTTTCATACGGTAATTTTTCTACGACTTTTACAAGACAAACTTTTACACTGAATCGTTTCGTGACCATTGGCATAAAGGATTCACCCAAGGCCACCTAGCAGACGCTCCCTAACCCTACGCACGCATGCTGCCGCAGGTTGCTCTGGCAACCAGTCCGCCTGCGAGGGAGTACTACGCTAGTCAAATAGGATCAAAGTAAAATTACGATCCACTTTATTGTAAATAATTTTCCACGAAAAATTACTAATTATGAAAGAAATTAAAACTATTGAGCACAATATAGTACCAAAAGTAATTTTAATGTAAACAACAAAACATTAACGGGAACGATTCTCAATGATAAGTGAGATACATGATAAGTGTCAATACTTGGTCAAAAACCTATATCATGATGAAAACTGTATCGAAATGAGTATCACGAACTGGTTGCAGCCGTCAAATGACAGCATTATACAATGGGCGTAGAAAAATTACTATTGCTAAACAGGAAGAATTTGTTTGCAATGAGCGTGGTGTACCGCCCTTCCAGCACAAAGCCCGGGCGAGGAGCCCGTCGCGCAGCGCGAGGGCGCCCTGTCGCCCGCGGCCGCGGTGGTAGGCGCGGCCCCGGGCGCGGCCGCCAAGTGCTTGTGTCCGAGGCCGTGCGGCGGCGGCGGCGCGCCCGCGGTGGCCGCGGCCGCGTGCGCGTGCGGGGCGGAGGCGGGCGCGCGGCGAGCGCAGCAAAGTGAGGGCCCGGTGGACGCCGCGTGCCAAGCAGAGGTAGCGCACGCCCGCGGACACGAACCAGACACGCGACATCGCGATGTTTAGAAACATCCCTGTTTAAAATTAATACATCAATGTTAATAAAACGTCGCCCCAAAATCATCGATGCTTTTAATCCATGTTTTTCAAACCTTACAAGTGACTTTTAGTTACCATTAACATGCTCGAGAGAGAAAATGTGACGGTAGTCGCGTTTATTAATTTTTAATTAAATTTGGATGACAAAATAAAATCAGCAAATGATCAGGACAATTAACAAAAGTTTTATCTGATATGACGTGCTAACCACACGTACCTCTTTAACCCATGGCCGCGAGGCAGGGACGTCGCCGGTAGGCCTGAGCCCGTTCAGGACTGTCGCGCCAAGTACATACACACGCTTATCTGATTTGATGATAAAGATAGTTTGTATATTTGAAAATAATATGTATTTAACGACGAAACCTCTATTTTAAATATTTTGCGGTCTTGCTTACTTCGGTCTTAATAATGTCCAATTTATGGATGTCTCAAAATTATTGCAAGTTTTTTTTTATAATGGTCCTTTTTTTCACTCAAAAATTAAAATTTCAACCACATAAAATCATCGAACGCAAATCATACAAGTTAAAAAAACATCAGAATAATCGAATAAAACAAATACATGTAGTTACTGGACTGCATCATTTACACTATGCCTGCCACCAGCCGGAGATGACATCACAAACAACAGCGATTGGGGACGAAGAACGCGAGAACAAGTCGACGGAGACTTCAGCGGAGGTTGCGACGGATGCAGAGACGAACGCGGAAACGAACAGATACATGGAAACAGAAACGGAGGCCGCAATGGAAACATGCACAGAAGCGGCGGCGGCGGCTGGGTTGAAGGCGAGAGCGAGAGCGAGTGCGAGGGCGAGCAGGAGGAGGAAGAGGACGAAGGAGGCGAGGGCCGCCGATAGCGCCGCGGGGGCGCGCGGGGGCGGCCAGCGCGTGGGCGTGTCCCTCCGCGAGGGCCGCGCCGTCTGCCCGCTGCCCATCTCCCGGTGGCGCCTCAACCCCAAGGGCGAGCTCGTGCTCACCTGCGCCCTGCCCCGGCCCCGCCGCCGGCCCCGCCCCCGGCCCCGTCACGGCCTCGCACAGGTACGCGCACGCGTACAACCCATTTCAGCCAGGACCTTGCAACTCTCCATCAAAACTGGGGACAAAGCTGGAGAGTGCTTCTACAGGAGGCGCTAGTGTCGCCGGGTACAGCTGCAGGTTACGCTCGTCAACTTCCACACATCAAAATTGGCTGATAACTGATGAATGCGAAAAGTGTCTTCTGAATGCTCAGTTATTCATAATATAAACATCTAACAAACTCTGAAGGAAGCGCGAACATCGATATTACCTTTTGTAACATAACGCGCCTGCTTGGGTCTAGCGAACCTATACAGCAGACACGCACGTTTGAAGTGTCGTTGGCAGCGGTTCGTATTTTAGTTCCTGTAAGAAGGTGTTGCAGGAGAGCGCTCCAATGTAATGATCTCCACCACGTTATATGGGCGTTTACACGTCCTAATTTCAGCTGCAAACAAACCTATACATGGCGCAAGAATGGGGGCACTATACTCCGATTTAAATGAGAGGCGAAATGCCTTGTGATAGTTGGTTCCTGGTTATCCAATAGGGAGATTCAATGTCAAAAATTTAAGTTATAAGGAAGGTCCCAATTGGGTAGTCGCTGTTAATTCGCCTTATATTAAAATCGGAGAGTTGCCGGGGGCGCCATTGCGAAAAGGCTTCCGCGGCCAGAGGAATGTGGGGGTTCAGGGCTGGAGTGCGTCACCCAGTCAGCCGAGAACCTTCGCCCTTGCGTAAAGGCCTCTCCACACAGTATAACGAGCGACCGCTCGCCAAATCGCGAATAGAGGGGACAAGTTGCATGCCGTTTGCCGAGCCCCACGAATTCAGTACTCGCCCTATCCGAAGCGTGTCGGTCTTATGGGCATATCAAAGGAAGCGAATATTCTCCCAGCACCTTGAGACTACCCGGATGTGCGAGCTGTTTCTTGTCGCTTGTGGTGGGAAACACGAAATGTGCGGTAATCAAGTCATTATGCTCCGATTTAAACGTAGTGGCAATTGAAGGTCACGATCTGGAAGGAGAGGTGTACATTATCATCGGTATCTCCAATACACAACACTTTAGTTCGTAACGAAGCTCCTAATTAGATGATAGTGTCACCCCCTTTCCGTTCAACTCGTCACCTTGGAGTGCCGCTATGTTTAAATCGGAGTATACAGGTGTCCCACCAACTATGGACCATCCCCATAAATTCTAAAGGGTTCAGGATATTGAAATGCAGTTTTCGATTAACAATGCGGAATCATGGGGTAAGTAACATGCCATAGAGAAATTGTCTATAACATTTTTAGTTTTCGAGAAATATAATCATCTTTGATTTTTTAAATGGAACTATATATTTTTTCAGCAGAAATGTATAGATCATGAAAATAGGAATAAAATGATGTATCATATGCTAGTATTTTGATAGTAATTTGAGTATAAAATTAGATTTTCTGATATATGATTTTGAATTAAACGGACAATATTTCGTGAAGCAGCCCTTGCAACTCTCGCCTTCGGGAAAAGTGACCTTCAAGGCGTCAAGACTTGCGTGGAGAGAGACGACTGAGAGGGGTGGCAATGAGGGATAAGAAGCCTAACTAAAGCAATCCAGGGTCTTGTCACAAAGGTCACATTAAGAAACACTAATTTCAACGATCAGAATAAGAGATTTTTTCCACTGATTTATTTGCATGTAACTTGTCTTCTTTAATAATAAATATCATTTTCAAACTTGACAAGAATCCAACCACCGTCTCTTCGTTGGTAAATTTAAGTTTTTATTAAGATGATTATTCGTCCACTGCGCAACCGTACCTCTCCTGTTGTTCACAAATGGAAAAGAAAACATTACACTTCCGTCTTCTGCCGTGGATTTTCAAGTTTGTGGCAGCACGTGGCGTTATGAAGTGAGAAACTCTCCAATCAGTATTAGCATTTGTGACTGCAGATGTGCATTTGTGTTAAAGTTTATGAAATTTACACAGAGTCTGTCAAGAATATTTCAAAAATTTTATTGCTTTCTTCTTTTTGTACATGTTTAAATAATTTTATTAACAGTAAATAATACTAGAAAATGTCTACCTATCTATTATTCAAGGAAATAATCGAGATATTACAATAAAAATCTTTAATCATTCATTCCCTTTCCATGTTTTAAAATGAGAGCTTGTTTCTGCAAACACACTGAGCTCGATTCTTGTTTGAAAAGAACCTTTATTATTATCGTCCTTCCGCTACAAATTATTTTTATTTTGTTCTTTTTGATTATCGTTGCTTTGTAATTTCAGTAGAAGAAAAGTTCAATTCAGATGAACAAATGGCAAAAATCTCTCATTCTGATCGTTAATGTTGATGTTTGTTCGTATGATCTTCATGTCAAGACCATGAATTGCTGTAGTTACGACTCTATCCCTCACAGCCGCCCCTCTCACACACCTTGTCTCCACGAAACAGTCTCGACGCCGCGAAGGCCGTCTTACCAACGGCTACGGTTGCGAGGATTGCTACAAGAAAAGACCGTTTACTTAAAAATCACGTGTCAGAAAGTCTAATTTTATACTCGAATTACCATCAAAATACTAACATATGAAACATCATTTTATTCCTCTTTTCATGATCTATACATTGCTGCTGAAATAAATACATAGTTCCATTTAAAAAATCAAAGATGATTAAATTTCTCGAAAACTAAAAATTTCATAGACAATTTCTCTATGGCATGTTACTTGCCCCATTATTCCGCATTGTTAATCGAAAACAGCATTTCGATATCCTGAACCATTTAGAAGTTATGGGGGTAGTCCATAGTTGGTGGGACATCCTGTATAATAATAGAAGTACGCAAAAATCTGTGGTTGTACAAAGCGCGAAAAGCAGCGCGGTCTTTTCCATCGGGCACCTCGACACGTTCCTCGACACGTCCCTTCTCAATAACTCTCGCAGCAGAGTCTTAATTCTTGCAAGATGGTACAAGAGTACAGCGCGCCGCCTTGCCACCAGATTACTTAGAGGTTGAAACGCTTTTTTCTCACCCTAGCAGCGTTACAAGAGTATTAAAATTATCAGGCTAAAGATTAAACCTGCTAAATGTAAAGTTGTATTAGCTTTGAAAGGCGTGCGCTGTGCAATGTCATATCAGTTCAGAGGAATGGCAGTTTGTACTCCAGGGAAGGCAGCATGAATCTACGTCAATTCAAAAGGTTTTGGAGACAGCTTTTACAAGAAACTTTTACCACCTTTATCCAGCAGTGGTTCCCTAACTTTAATGGAATCCTACAGATTTATTTACATGAATAGACAGGTCTTGAGAAGACAAATTCTGCAATATGTTGGTATTTGACGAATAATTAATAATAAATTAACAGCACAAAAGAGTATGAAATCCGGAGTCATACAAAAAGCAGGTACTCGGAAGTTCTTGGCGCGGTGCCGGGCACCACAATGGTTTCCTAACTGCAAGATGCAGGGCAATGCAGTGACCTTGACGATCACATCGACAGAATTGCCCCTTCAAGAAAGGTTCCGACGAAGCCTCGCTTGTTCCAATCATTCTAGGTAATGAGTTCATTTTTAATCCAAAAGAATCAATCCAAAGAATCAATCAACGAAATCGCTGGTATGTTCTAATTAGTAGATCGTTCATCAGGCAGATTAAAAAATCTTAGATTTTTAAAACGGGTGACCTTGCAAGGGCATATGTTTGATTTGTGGAAGCGCAAGTCTTGCAAAATACACCACGTAATAAACATTACACCTCTTCTTTCTTGAAATCAAATCGCACGGCGAGTCCATTGCCTCTGCTTTTAACGGTTTTGGCAGGTCTATGAATAGCATCAAAAATACAGAAAAATTGTCTCTACTTCACTGTAAAAATCGCGTTAATCCCGGGTAAGGGCGTGTTCAACCGAGATGAAACCTCTTCAGTAACAGAGATATAGACACTACGTTGTTAATGCAACTCTCCAAATTTCTCTAGTAAGTTCTCGTGAAATTGTCTTAAATTATTAATAAAACGAGATAACTTTCGTGATACTGTGCTGTTGATATCACAAATGGATCGAAACGTTTGTAGTACATCCTATCCGCAGAAATCTTCTGCGATTTATACACTGCATTACTTATACCTTTGTTCAGGGCTGTCGATTGTCGTTTACAGGTCACACCACGAGCTAGACATCTTACTCTGCGGTTTTTGAACTAGGGAACGACAGCCGCCCCGCCATCACATGAACCTACTATTATCCCTATTTTAAAACTCAATTGTGTTTTTAATTATTCATCAAATAAATAGTATTGCTGAATTTATCTTCTTCTTGAAAATCTATTCATGAAAAAAATGTGCAGTATTCCGTTTAAGAAAACGAAATTATTCCAATCTCAAATAATATGAAAATCATATGTTTAAAATAAAAAATGCTTTCAATAAGTGTTAGAGTAGAGAACAAGATACACACTGTAAAAGCGAGTAGAGGAAAGGGACGGGAAGGAACGACGGGGAAGAGGAGATGGACGGTAGGGACAGGGAGGAGAATTGGGAATGGGGAAGCAACAGAGAAGGGGAAGGGAAGACAGGGAGGGGATGGAGAGAGGATAGGAAAGTCGGGTGGCGAGGGGAGGGAGAAGACGGGAGGTGGGAAGGAAGAACTCGCTCGCAAGCACGCGCGCGCGCACACACGCGCACGAGGGAGAAGACGGGGGGGGGGTAAGAAGGAAGAACTCGCTCGCTCGTACACGCTCGCTCGTACACGCTCGCACGTACACGCTCGCACGTACACGCTCGCACGTACACGCTCGCACGTACACGCGCGCGCACACGCGCTCACACGCGCGCACACACGCACATAGACATTATACTTCCCGTCAGAGCAACATACCTTCACAGTTACTCAACACTGAAAATATACAATTTCAATTTCTATAAAAATTGTTTGAGATTTTCCGATTTTCACTAAATACTATAAGTATGATCGCTTTAAACGCAAACTGTGATATATTATTTGTCGTAACGCTGGTTTTGTCACGTATCAGCCGATACATCCTCACTGTATTCGTTCTTTGCGGGAGATTCTTCGATATACTACATACGTTACAGTGGCGTTGCGTAGATGTCAGCCGCCGGAGGCGGAGGAAAATTTCGCTCTTTTTTCTAAGATTCTCGCAAAATGTTTCTCATGAACAATCCAAGCACAAAATAAAATCCCTGTAAGTCAGCACAGACGGTGTTACCAGCCTCTCAAGGAGCAAGATGGCATCATTATACATTTATTTAAAGAAGTCGTAGAATAAGCAATGAAAGATTCTGTGCTCATTTCGATCGGTCCGCGTCGTAGTTGCCACAAAAATGTGAAATGAAATGGATCAAATATTTACAAGGTATTATTTACTGCAAAATTTTACCGCCCCATACAAGTACCGCCCGGGGCAGTCCGCCCCCACTACGATATGCCACTGATATTTTCGTATTTTATATTATATATTTTCGATCGCACGTCTTACTGGTATTCAGCCTCCAGCGACTACGAAGTCCACGGCTGCCGAAGGAACTCCAGTCGCAGCTGCCACCAACCAGCTTGGGGCAGGGGGTTCCAGCGCCGACGAGCCTCCTGGTGAAAACTCCTGCGGCGCACTGTCGGAAACACAGCTCACGACGACTTCGATCACGTCCTCTCTAGCGGAGTCTTTGATGCACGCGTCGCCGTCGGCCCTAACCTTGCCGACAGCGCCCGCTATGCCCAGCACACCGACGTCAACGTCACAGGCGTCCTCAATACAGTTGCCGGCGACACAAACCAGTCGAGGTATATTGCAGTCTTCCTAGAGATGTTTACGTGTACATGAATTCACGGAACCATTTAGGGCTACTTACTGCTCGAGGGAAGAGACTGTTTACAACTGACTTCGGCTCTTGACGCTCTGGAGCGACAGTGGCGCTCCACCGTTGATAGTCGGTAAAAGTAGGAACCTTTCTTTTCTGGCAGTTTCAAACATGGTAGAAAAACTGTGATCCTGCTTAGTGATAGAATTCTAATATTTTTATGTAATTTCACATTTTAAACATTCTTGACAAATATTTTTTATTGTAAATTTGCTTTTGATGTATGATGCAGATATCGCGAGATGCAACTCGTAACATTACACTTCCAACTTCACTCCTAATATCAGTAGATAAAGTCTAACAATAATGTTACACTGTATACTTCTCTTTACAATTTATCCTTCATTTTCAAGGTTGTAAAGAAGTATAGGTATATCTTCAGCGAATTCCTTATTTAGTAAAACTAAGGAAATATAACGAAGCCCCATTTTTTTATTCTCCCAAGATTCTTTACAATTTTATTTATCATAGCAGATGTCGGCCAGTATAAAAGAAAGAAAAACCACAACATGCGGAATATGCTTCAATGCTGAATAAATACTGAGTAATTAAAGGTTATAGGATCAAGCTTGCATTGCATACAAAGATGTTATTACCTACTATACTATAATTCAAATATTCTGATCTGGGAAAACACTTGATTTAAAGTAATTCTGTTAGATTTAATTTCGGAAACGTTTGACATAACACTACGTAAATATATTTTTTGAAAATATAAAGTGATATATACTCAGTGATAGAATGAGAATGTTTACTAATGTAATTGTTTCAACGTTTATTCCTACCTGGTCATAATATATTAGCTCTGGCGTTGCATTAGCTTTTCTTCATCCTCACACACGAACCCTTGTTTTAATTTTTGGACAAATAACTATTCACTCATCTGGAGTAGCGTAGTTTAAGTATAAGAAAATGTGTATACATTATCCACATAATTATTATTATTATTATTATTATTATTATTATTATTATATAATCTTCCGTTAATCAAAATATTCTCTTATTACAGGATCATCACCTGTAGTAATGTCACCTGGGGCACTCAACTCACACGGTCAACATGATAAAAGTTCCACGGCGGCCGATGAGCGCGACAGCCACAATCCACCAGTGTCCGAGAGCGCCATCGACATTGTAGCAACCGACAACGCCACACAGACATTAAATACAGACAATCAATTACCTAAACAGGAAAGCGTAAGATCTGATCAGTGTGATGAAAGATCTCTCTTAAAGTCTTTAGTTTTACAACTCCTAGAATCTCATCTCTCTTCCTCAATATCATCCGATGTTTTTAGTACCCAGAAACCTACAGAAGCCATTCTCATGAAAACCCAGACTTTGGCCAATACAGATTCCATTATTCACTCTGATGCCTTAGGAGCTCATCAAGCCTCAGGCATTAGCAACTACTCAATGGTTAAATGTTCAGATGTTGCAGCGCAACATACGGAAATAACTTCATCTGCCTCTCCATCAGAAACAAAGAAACCTCCAAATGAAAATTCCCTACATTCAGGAGAGGTCGCCCAAGATTTTTCCTCAGTTACGCAACAAAATGTAGCTGCTGCCGGACATTTTATCCAGCTACCCTCTGCAGATGACATGAGAGAAATTCCAGTAAGAAAAATGCAGCCTCCTCAAATTCAAACATCAACCAATTTGGGCAGTCAGTGGAGCTTGCAAGCTGATGCAAACTACTTGTCTTCAATAGATGTGCCCGTTATAATAAATGCTCCTCAAAATATAGTAAGACAATCATCTAACTCAAACCATCTGTCCCAAACCTCTCCAAACTTCATCAGTGCTGATCAATTCCTTCAACATGAAACAATCGAAACGCATTGCCATCATCAACAGGCATCACGTGTCATTTCCGCCGACCAGAAGTCCCCGTGTTGCCACAAGTCAGACAGCCACCAGATTCTGCATATGGACAAGGAATGTCTTCAGCTGTCACTATTAACTCAGACCCAGGAAATTCAACAACCTCCACCAACACATACACTAGTCGAACTTCTCGAAGCATCTGAAGTGTATCGCATTCTCACAACCGACCAACAGAATTTAAGGTGTCCTGCAGGAAAAAAAGTGAGACGGGTCCGTCATTTGACAACGGGTAAGTCGTCTCTCCAACAGTTCCCAACGTCTGAAAAATGTCACAATCAGACATCAGTGTTTGTAACGAAGTCCACTCGGGATTCTTTGGCATGCAGTTCGAAAAAGTATTCATTCCCTAACGTAAAAAACTTGAAACATAATGAGAACCTCCCAGCAAACTCAGTCTCTGTCAAACAATTTCCATCATTGCCATGTGTAGGGAATGTTAGGAGTGGTCCATCACAGAATCTAGATGAGAAAGCCCTTGATGCGCAATATCTTCACTTGAATCCGACAGCTACTGAAGCCGATGTTGGTTATAATATTGCCGTGAAATCATCAGCCGCGGAGAACACCCTACAATCACTTACATTCAGCAAATTCTGCAATGAAGAAAAACAAATTCCGAATGAACTGTTCCCCTCTGAGACACCAATAGCTAATATCAAGAGTATTAAATTTACTTCATCTGCCGAAAAGAACATCCGTCAGCCCGCAGAAAATGTATTACTCACGCATCATCATGCCGCCAACGAGTTGCCTGATAAAAATGCAACTATGAGTGTATTTGATCAAGAATCGACCTCCGACATGCATCACTCAGAATCGCTCTTACAAAATGACACATCTCTCAATAATCAGTCTTTCGAAGAGACTGAGGTAATGCAGCATTCAAGAGCCTCTACAGACTACATGCATTCGCTTTCAGTTAATGACGAGCAGTTTGTTCGGGTTTGCCTCTTGTCTCAAACAGGGCAGTCGGAAATAGATATGCAACGTGATCACATATCCACAACATCTGTCCAACTCGAAAAGTCTCTTGATAACTCCGTTCAATACATTCCTCAATCTTCCCCGATCGACAAGCAGGAACGTCAATTACCCCTAGAACCTGGTCCTGTTAATTATTCACTGCTCAATTTTCGGCAGAGCAAGCAGGAGTCTACAGACATCACTTGCGTTCAGAAGCTGTCAATGCCTGAGACACTTTCGATTGACATAGCTACAAAAGCCGTCAATTACAATTTCCATCCACCTTCAGACATGAATGGTACAACGTCTACAGAATCGGAAGCATGGAACTTACGAAAAGCGTCATCAACAACCATAAATCTGCCGTTCTTAACCTCGACATTATCTGAATGTACAAAAAACACTTCAACATCTCAATATATTGAGAGTTCCACTGAATATCTTTCAAATTCAGCGTTATCGATATCTACAGATCCTACGTCCGTGAACATGCCATTGGAAGGTCATCAATCGACTATAAAATCAATGCTTACTACGGATGTCACGACACTTCCATTGCCCAAGGATAATGATCCACAACAAAAAATACCAGAAAGGCGCAAATGCTGTGTTAGTTTACCCACCCCAACGGAGTCGCGAACAATCAATTCAAAAGACGACGTTGATAGACATTCTAATGAAATTTCAGGTGTCACTCAAGAAATCCGTAACAAGGAAGTTGAAAGGGCAGATGGCTCTCAGTTCTCATTACATTATTTATTTCAGTGTGCAACGGAAGCCGCAAATTCCAGTTGCACAGCAGGAGATATCGATCATGAAATGACGGCCGAGCCGACAGCTGTTACGGTAGAAAACGATAAGAAAGACGAAATAAGCAAGAGGCGAGATACTGCAAGGTAATTAAGCGATTTGTAAGCTCGAATATCGGTAGTTGAAAGATTGTTGTTCTAAAAGCATGAAGTTATATTAACAAGTTGACGAATGTACGAAGGTTCTGTTTCATCTCTTCCCTGGGGAAACCTCAAATGTTTTGAAGTAGAGCAGGAGAAGAAAAGAACCGCTAAACAGCAGACTTATTTTTGAAATGATAGAAGTTCTCAAAATGCCTTTAGCACGGTTCGACAAAGTGTAGGGCTAATTACTGTGTTATACCATTCCCAATTCAGGAGTACGTACATGCTTGGAAAAACATTCAGTGTGATTGCCGGCTTTGTGTAGTTCTGCCGCTGTCATTGCCGCTGTTTCTGCAGCAACCGGGAGGTCCTAGGGTTTGAGTCCCGAAGGTGTCGGATTTTTGAAAACTGATAGACACGAAGAAGTGGGGGGGGGTGAAAATAGCCACTTGGACTGCAGCACGTCGCTTATTCGGCAATAGCGTCCTTCGCTATGGTCTGACACTTCTCATAGCTCCGTGGCAATTTCCATCGTCACCTTCTTCTCTCGCTTCTGCACCGCAGCAGCCGCCTAATGAGAGAGTCGTGAAAAATATAACGAGCTAGAATATACAACATAGAGTGACTGACCTTACGATTTCAGCGCTCTTGGTGGCCACTAGCAGAACTAGATTCCGCCATGTTTTTGCAGTTAAAAGAGATGTCTGCTGGTGGCGAGTAGAACTGTTGTGTTCGACATATAACTGAACAAATAGAAGTCATCAAACCACAAATATATCATTTTTCAAGTTTGCCGCCTTATTTGTGATTTTTTTGGCATCTTATTGCAATAACATTCACTTTCAGGCGTTATGCTTACTATATTAACATTCCAACAGCTTCCAATCATATGAAAATAATCGATGCAGAAAACCATGTGTTTTTTAAGCTCCTCAATTTGTTCTCCTTACATATTGTGATTTAGATTTTAAATGATAGGTCATGAAACACAGAGTAAGATGATGTATATTACACACGGTACGCGCCCACCCGGCCTTAACCACCGCCAAACGGAAAACTAGAATTCTCCGTCTCTCTAGAGAGCGCTGCTTTGACTGCAAGAACATGACGTCAATTTGCTGCAAAGATGAAGGCGTTTCATTAACTCTTAAGTAGTATATTATAAGTCGTTGGACCAACGTAAGCTCTCGAGAGGCTAAATGTGAAGAAACCATCCGTAAGCGAACTGATGAACCTTTCTTTAAGGTCACATCAACTACTAGGTCATTAGGACCACTATTGGGTGTAACGTTATCGTCACAGGATGAAACGATATGGTGATGATAGGGGGTGAAAGGACGAACACATACAACCATGCTCGAGGCGGGACTCGAACACGCGACCCCTCGGTTCACCGCAGTGACCACACAGATCACTACTGCACTACTGTCTTAGCGATCTCGGCCACGGGGCCGACTGATGGACTTACTGTCGCAGCCCTTCGGCCGCCATGACCGCGTCTTCGGAGGTGCACCAGCCGGCCACCGACGGCGGCAGCAGCAGCGGAGGCGGCAGGCGGCGGCGGCGGCGTGGCCGACGGCGGCGCGTGGTTCGCCCCACGTCGACGAGCGGGGGTGTGGGGGCGGCGGCGGCGGAGGCGGCCCCGCGCGCCCGCTGCAAGCGCCGGCCGCTGCTGCGCAGGGTGCGCGACGTGCTGCGCTCGCACCTCGCCTCGCGCCGCGGCCGCCTCGCGTCGCCGCCCTGCCAGTACCTGCTGCGGCCCTCGCACGCGCGCTGCCCCGCCTCCACGAGCGTGGTCAACGCGCAGCGCCACAGCCTGCCCGACCGCGTCGGCCGCCCCTCCGCCTCCGCCTCCGCCACGGACACATCAGTCGGCCTTTAGAGGCGCTCCAAGAGGCTCAAGTTTACGCGGCTGTCCCTCCGCCTCCGCCACGGACACATCAGTCGGCCTTTAGAGGCGCTCCAAGAGGCTCAAGTTTACGCGGCTGTCCCTCCGCCTCCGCCACGGACACATCAGTCGGCCTTTAGTGGCGCTCCAAGAGGCTCAAGTTTACGCGGCTGTCCCTCCGCCTCCGCCACGGACACATCAGTCGGCCTTTAGAGGCGCTCCAAGAGGCTGAAGTTTACGCGGCCGCCCCTGCGCCTCCGCCACGGACACATCAGTCGGCCTTTAGAGGCGCTCCAAGAGGCTGAAGTTTACGCGGCCGCCCCTCCGCCTCCGCCACGGACACATCAGTCGGCCTTTAGAGGCGCTCCAAGAGGCTGAAGTTTACGCAACCGCCCCTGCGCCTCCGCCACGGACACATCAGTCGGCCTTTAGAGGCGCTCCAAGAGGCTGAAGTTTACGCAACCGCCCCTGCGCCTCCGCCACGGACACATCAGTCGGCCTTTAGAGGCGCTCCAAGAGGCTGAAGTTTACGCAACCGCCCCTGCGCCTCTCGCCACGGACACATCAGTCGGCCTTTAGAAGCGCTCCAAGAGGCTGAAGTTTACGCAGCCGCCCCTGCGCCTCCGCCACGGACACATCAGTCGGCCTTTAGAGGCGCTCCAAGAGGCTGAAGTTTACGCGGCCGCCCCTGCGCCTCCGCCACGGACACATCAGTCGGCCTTTAGAGGCGCTCCAAGAGGCTGAAGTTTACGCGGCCGCCCCTCCGCCTCCGCCACGGACACATCAGTCGGCCTTTAGAGGCGCTCCAAGAGGCTGAAGTTTACGCGGCCGCCCCTCCGCCTCCGCCACGGACACATCAGTCGGCCTTTAGAGGCGCTCCAAGAGGCTGAAGTTTACGCAACCGCCCCTGCGCCTCCGCCACGGACACATCAGTCGGCCTTTAGAAGCGCTCCAAGAGGCTGAAGTTTACGCGGCCGCCCCTGCGCCTCCGCCACGGACACATCAGTCGGCCTTTAGAGGCGCTCCAAGAGGCTGAAGTTTACGCGGCCGCCCCTCCGCCTCCGCCACGGACATATCAGTCGGCCTTTAGAAGCGCTCCAAGAGGCTGACGTTTACGTCCTCCGCCTCCGCCGTGGACCAAGCGGATGAGCTGTAGACGCAACGAAGAGCTTCCGGTACGCAACCCATTGCTACCAGAAACATTCCGTACACTTCAGTCAACATTCAGAAATGGTCCAAGAGACTGGAATTCATTCGCGACACTGGAAATCGCGGAGTCACTAACCAACAGCTTCCGGTTCAGTCCATTGCGACTAGAGACATTCGCACACATCAGTCGGCCTTTAGAGGCGCTCCAAGAGGCTGAAGTTCAGATGGATGTCAATGACAATGGACATTCAGATGGACGACAATGGATGTCCCGGAGCTATTTCCCAACAGCTTCCGATCAGGTTCATTGCTACCAGAAACATTCCGCACACATGAGTCGGCATTCAGAAGCGCGTCCTACCCAACAGCTACCTGCCCGGACCGCTGCTACCAGAAACGTTTCCCTCGTATAAGTGGAACTTCGAAGGCGCGTCCGAAACACTGTCCAAGAGGCTGGAGTTTCGACCTTATACTCGAAGTCCTGCTGCCAGTACCCTACTACTTCCGATCCAAACCTCTCCCGCTAAAAAAACCTTTCCAAATCAGTCGTCCTTCAGAACGAGTTCGGAACGTGGCCCGTTTCGGCTCGAATCTCAGCGAGTCAAACTTGCCTGTGCATGGTTAGACAGAGCTGAGCTCATGCTCCAGTTAGGCCAGCCAGGTTCGACAATCAGCCTCGTCCGTGGAACTTGGTCCGCGGTTGCCTCACTCCTATATGGATTCCCGAGCCAGACTGTCCGCAGAATTTTTTACTTCCTATGCGCCCGCGTTCTGAACGCTCCAAACGCCCTAGATTTATGAACAATTCCCTGTCAAGGTGATCGCCCTTGTATCGTTCCAGTCTAGCTTGAATTGGGAACAAATTCACTAAGCGTAAACCAGCGTTTTCAAAATTACTCGTTCGGACTATTACCCATATATTATGCTACAAACGCAAGAACCACACCAGTGTGGAAGTAATTCAGCAGCGGATTATGTAATACCGCTCTTTCGAATACACTCAGCTGCAAGTAATCCTACACCGTCGTATGGAATCAACTCCCCGTCTCACAATACTTTCCAGCTGTAATCCGCTGTAGCGGCCTCGGCAAAGATTATATAAGAATATAAATAACAATCACTGGAGTGATTGGTCTCTGGTGTAATTTCATTGGCTGCTGCGCTCTTCCAAGGAACAAAGCCTAACATGGAAGTCAAACTTCAACACGTGGCATTCCCACATTATTTTGATCTGCGCAGGATCTACCGACTTCGTAGCACAGAAAAAAAATCAGCAAATAACACAAAAGGATGACTTGTCTATGTTCAGCATTTAGTCATGTTGATACTACTCGCAAAAATTACTAAATGCCACAAATATAGTTTACGAGAATTGATCCATGCACATACTTTTACTGCCAAAAGTTTGCTAATGTAGTAGGCATCCACTTTGCTTTGTATTATTGCGTCAACTTTGCATTCGCTATCGTTCACAAAGGAACTGAGGATCTCTCCCGAACATGTCCTTCTTTTTCAGTATTTAATTCCCTTACCCCCATTCTTTTCTCGGTACTTTTTAAAATGTTTCTCAGAACCCCAATTTCCCATGTTAACCAATCATGGACAATCACTATTAAAAATATGTTTTTTCTTTAAACATCGTGTGCACCTTAGTTCAGACTCAATAATCTGTCATCTGTAACCCCATAACATTCACTTGGTTAGTTTCTCTATGACCAAAACATGTCTAATACTAGAATTCAAGCAGATAACCAGCATTCCGCAGAAAACAGAATGTGGGAGCATCATTTTCAATGAAAGTCTGGAGAGTCATCTCTTCTTCTCAAAGTTACAAGAAATGCAGCAAAATAAGGAGTCCACTAAATAAATTATATCATCATCTTTAATCATTCAATTCACTACATCAGACTTAAAAGTTTTAAACTTACACCTACTTAAGATGTTGAGTTGTAATTTAATTTATCCTAAGTCATTGGTGAATCATCCCCTAAAACTATGTTTCTGTAAATGTCAAAAAATACATTGTAAAAGTGAAGACAATTATAAATTATGCAATATTTGAACTTAAACTTTTTGTGAAATAGCGTTCTGTTATTAATTCAAATGCAATTCTTATGCTAAATAATAAATGTGTTCCTGAATAAAATGTTGAAAATATAATCTTAGGCCTTTTTATCATTCCGTTAATAAACATCAACACTAGACATGTTTTTTTCAATGTTCAAGCATTTCTTACTATAATTTGAGGACATATAAAGTCTCTAAGACATCAATTTCAAGAAATCAGAACTTAAGGTACAGTAAACACGGGTTACTTGGACACAGTTTTTCATAGTTTCTGTTTTAAAAATCTACAGAAACATTGGATGTAGTCGAGAAAGTATCCGACATTTTGAATTCGCACACGGCAGAACGAAATACGTCCAAACATGAGAATTTCTGTTGCACAAGCAATGTGGTTCGCGGAGGGACGAACGAAATACGTCCAAACTGTTTCTGAACCTCAAGTGCTGGCTCGCGCGAGGGATAGTGGGGCGGAAGGGAAATAAGGGGAAGTCGTTGGAGGGAATCGCCCTTTCCGAAGCCACGTGCCCTGTTCTTTGGTATCAATTCTTTTACATCGATTGTTTAAAAAATAAGGTGCTAGGTAAAATAAAAGGTGACAGTAAAAAAATATGGTGCTAGTCACATTTTCGGCGAACTCGTCGTTTTTTCGAATATTGCAAAAAGTTAACATTTCAGAAATACAAAACTCAAGACAGAGATTTTTTACCTTCGACAATTTATACGAACTTTCGCAATTTTTGAAATTTTAGAATGAATGGTGAAAATTGGCGCAATAGCATTTTTATAAGTGAATTTCACTCTATTCTTACAAGAAATTTAAAGAAATAATTTGGAGTAATTTTAAAATAATTTTGAAAATCTCACAAGCGCTTCATGTAAAATACCCCCCCAACTTTAAGAATGTTTTTCAAAATCGCAGATTTAGAGTCGGGCCAGGTGGCAGAGTCGAGAGAGATCGATCGGGGAATATCCATATTGGAAAAAATACTATGAATAGTATAGGCGTTAGTGTTGTTCACAGACGGACAGATATGCACAGACGAACGTCTTGGAAAAAGCCAGAAAAAATAAAAAATGTTATATGGAGGTTTCAATGCACAAAAAATTAATTACTTAAGGTTACAACACCCCTTTCATGGGACCCCTATCCTTCTCCATGAAAACCCCTAGGCCCAGTAACTTCAAAATGATAAGCCACTATATTCAGCCCATCTTGCAATGACTATACAAAAATGTCATACCTCTCCACTGCTTCATACATTAAGATCTTTCACTGATTTGGTCACAATTGGCTGCCATACCTTAATACCATCTATTTGCAGGTTATCAGTAATTACTACATGCACAAACAAGATGGTATTTGTATGTTCTGGGACTCAACCTATCATAGAATTAGGCAGAGTAAAAAAATAAGATTAGTTTCACAACGCAGGTATGGGCAAGCAATTACCACTCTCAATGTTTTGTCTACACTTTGCTTCATATTTTAAATAACAGTTGACAATAGAAATCATTATCATTATTGACTAAATTTTTGTTTCCCAGCAGCTAATTTGCAAGCAATGCGAGTAAAGATAGTTTATTTCCAAATATACTTTATTTACAATTTATTTTACATTACTGAAATTCTGAAATTCATCATTACGTAAAGATGCTTTATTCACAAACTATTCATTTTAGGTATCCTATAGGTATTAAAAGAAATGTCTAACAATTGTGTACATACAAAACATTTCAAATGAGTCTTGTCATTTCTTAACTGTTTTGATTGGAAAATTGTCCATTTTGTCAGAGAAAATTTATGAGATTGTCCGGGAATCGAATCTCTTTGGTGAGAGGCAAGCAACATTCGCTCCGAGCCATAAGTGGCCTAATTTCAAATGTATCAACCTTTTTATTACAAAACCATTTCAAACTTTTTTGAAATAGCTAATTTTGTGGAATTGCACAGCAGATTATCTCTAGTAATTAATTCAATTATAAACTGGATAAGAACATCTAGTAACACTAGTGAAACTATATAGGAAACTTTTCAGCATCTCGTCATATAAAGTAGTAGGCACTCAAGACAACTCACACAATGTCAAAGAAATATTAATTCTTTAAAACAAGCCATTATAAAAAATAAGTCAAGACATCTGAAATTAAAAAAATGTAGAAAAATATAATCACATTATCCTAGTACAACTGTAGAGTATATAAAATTATTTTATAACGAAACCAGAAATGAAAACCTATACATAAAATCATAGAAAATCATCTGGGCCTGCAACTAAAGATTATAAGAAATATAGCTTTTTCCAGTTATAAACACATGAATCATCAGACCATATATTAAAATGAACAATTAATGACATTGTACAAATCAAAATTTTACATGTTCACCAGAAAAAGTTTTTTTATGGATCACTTTAGGCTGCTTCCATTAGAAAAAAATGCCTGAACAGCCCAGTGATCACTAGGGTATGACTGAGTCTTGATCACTTTCTGCATTCCAAGTAAACCAAAATGCTCTGGCACAAGTGCTCGAGGATGGGCATGACGGACATATATTCGATCGAATCTGAATTTTGGTTTGAATCTTCCACGAAACTTTCGATTTGTATTTTGCTGCATATCCCAAGTGTACTGGTATTCTTTCCTTGATCCACAGGTTATCCACATGTCATCAATTCCGGGAGGAATTCCACCAACAGAATCCAGCTGCACAAAACAAAAAAGTTTGGATACAAATCATCACATACGAAACCTAACAAACAATTTAAATAATCAAATAAAAATTAATTTAAAATTGTGCAACCATTAAATTCAATGAGAAATGTCTTCAATTATTTCTAAAGCAAGTGTATTGTTTCACTTAGACATTTCATGCAATATTCTATAAGCAGATTTTATGACTGAGAGGGTTTTAAAGGTTTTTTCAATATAAAAATTTGATTAAATATTTTTTAAAGTTTAAAAAAATGACCTCTCAACACACAGGAGTTTTTTTGTGGTTTCTTTCTTCCATCCTTCCTTCCTTCCTTCCTTTGTTTGAAACATAAGCCTTGCAAATATGCCATATATGGAAGCCATTTTGCTTTCCCACACATACAGATGAATTTCCTTTTTCAAAAATGTCTACACATCTTTTCATTAATATTTTTTTCTTAAATATTGGGGAATATGCTGATAAAAATAGCATGGGTCTAATTTTCATTAAAACATCTGTATTTTAAAAAATTGCAAAAGTGAAAAATTATTGGACCCATCACTACAACAGTATTATTGAAGAATGAAATATGTTCTTTAGAACTAGATTTCATCTTTAATCTAGTTGTACATCTCTACAACATCTTTAAATGATGTCATTAACATTTTTTTTTCAAAACATGAGTAGGTCTTGCTTTATTTTGACTTGAATCAAGGGAATTTTCCAAAAATATGTAAACATTTTTTTTCAAGAACAGATTTTTTTCTTTGAACTTTGAGAATGGATAAAGCACCACATCATTTGACATTAGCATCATTTTCAATAAAAATTTTGATTTTTCAAAAATTACTAATATAAACATTTTTTAAATAACTCGCATGCCATAACACTTACATTTCATGTATAATTTAATGCATTTGCAAGAACACAAGTAAAATATGCGGGCTTAAAATAATATCTGATAAAGTTTCTCAAAATCTTAAAAGATTTTCAAGTGTAAATCAGCACAAAATTGTGCATTTAAAAAAATACTCAAACAAAATTTTCTCAAAAATATCTCCAATTTTCTTTCTCGTAATTTTCCATACATGAAGAGGTTATGCTATGTTACTCTGTAAGTGTCATTTCCATTCAACTATTTGAGGACCAAAAAAGTGAGTTATGAAACTATTGAGGCTACAACCTAAACCATGCTATATTTAGTAGAAACCCCAAAGTCAACCCAGCAATCTCTGAAAACTGGTTGTCACTTAAAACACCAACAGAATAACCCCTCACATCTGACCCTTTTTAACCTTTTTTCATCTCGAATTCTCAACTACTACCTGATGCCAATCCTTGCACATTGTTGAAGTACTTCAATATAATATCAAATAGTTTCAGGTCCATTATTTTAACTCCCAGCATTGCAAAATCAAGGGCCATATAGTGGTCACTTAGCAACTAAGTGAAATGCATGGCATCCCTTCTATTTCTTGCAACCCTCCACCAGCCGTGTGCCCTCGTGTTTAAGGGTGGAGGATTGGGGCTGTTTTAGGTGGAGGAAGAAAACAAATTATTCTGTCCTTAGGCAGTAATTCATCACTGTGTCAATTCTCAAGCAAATTCAACGAAGGTAATATATTGTTACCAAAGACCTAGTTGAAAAAATCAAGATCACTGGATCAAAAAAATCAGTTTCCAGACCTGACCTAACAAGACATTTTTTTAAAATGACATACAAAGATCTTATACTACTACACAACTCATTCTGACAATCAGATAGATGAATTGTGCAAAAAGAGCAGTGTCTGCTGTGACTTGTTGTTTCCCAGCATTTTTTGGTTTGCAACTAAGTGAGCCTTCCAGTATTAGTAGTACATTTCAGTGGGGAAGACACAACAGAACTATGAACAATATGTTGTTGAGAATGCAAAATATTGCAGCAGGGTTATTATTAATGATTATTCTATCTCTAAGATAGGAAGAATTCTTAATAACTGACATTCACTCCTAACTTCCCTTTTTTCTCTAATGCTTTTTTTTGTAAATTTTGTGTTAAAAATATATAAATTAAATTAAACTATAAATATATGATACATTATAAAAAAACAGAAATTTTGAAATGAAATTAGAACAGTGAGGATATAGTCCATGAATTAGAACGTCTGGTAACCCTAGTAATGTAGATACAAAAAAATATACTTTTCTGAATTTGTTTTCGGTCATAATCTCTGTTATTAACATAGTTGTTACTGTAGTGCAGTGGCGTAGCGTCAGGGGACGCTGAGATGCTGAGCATCCCCGTATATAAGAACCTTAAATACTGTATTGATAATCTTACAAGTGGTCTGTTGAGCGAAACACGTTTTGTATTAATTTAAAATTGATTTCCTATGATTGAATTCGGCGGGCTGTTGAAGCTGGCCTCTGATTGGTGGGAAGCTAAAATACTTCAGCTTCGGCCGCCAGATTGCGACGAGCAATGACGCATGCGCAGATGGCGAGGTCCCCCTCTCCCCTCTTCACCCCTGGCCCAGAGAAACCCGACTGCTTTACGCTAGCGTCTACTGCGGAAAGAAGCTCGTTTGTGCACGAGAGCGCAGCACACTTCAGGCGTTCAGTAAATTATCTTTCTCTCTCTCACTCGGGAGTCCCCGCTTGGTCATGGGTACAAACTGTAGAAATAGTGCCTGGCTACTATTTCTTAATTAATATCCAAGAAATTGTATTATCTCTTAAATAGATTACATATTATTTAAGTCTGCAATGTATAAATTAACAAATGGTCTTATTGCCATTCGCGTATAAGAATTAAAGCTGAGCCATTGTATAATTTGCTTTCAAGACATCGGCAGCCCTGACTGCTGTGAGGATTTTGTGGGAAGCGCCTACACCGTCGTAAGCAATCGAGATCGTGGAAGTAGTCCCAGTGTATCTGCCTTGTGTTGCGTTCGCCTGTTAGACGAAGTAGTTGATAGTGACATTTTGTGTCTTATTGTTGAGCATCCCCAAACGTGTGAGTCACGCTACGCCACTGCTGTAGTGATCGCTAACTTGAAGAGAAATGAGCCTAAATAAATAATTTGGGACCAGGTATACAAAATTCCATCTTAGATATATTTTTCCTTTTTCAATCAACTTCTGAAGTTTATATTCAAAATTTCAAATATCTACCAATTTGTCCCCTTCCCCTTTCTTCTGCTGAGTTGGCCTCTGACACCATGGAGAATGTTATTGAGTGTTTGCTTATTTGCAAAATGTAATAATATGCAAAAATTACAAATAAATTTTAAGAAGGAATGATATAGTTTATTAAGGTGAGTTCATTTGTATCTGGATATTATTATATTATTATTATTATTATAACTTATATCAAATTGTTTTACTGAAAACTTATAAGTTAGAAAAAATATAATGTACTTCAGTTAATTGTTTTTACCTAAATCCTTAAGTTAGAAAAATTGTAATTTATCTTATAAGAATTTTTGCATATTTGTACACATTTCAATGAATTTACAATTCAAAATTATAGCTTTTTATTAATCTTTTGGTTTTCAAACTTATAATATGATACTGTCTAAATTAAAACTGGACGAAGAAATCTAATTAAATTCCTTTTACACTCTTACCTCTTCATCAACCACATTCAGATCTCCTCCGAAAATGACAGTTTCAGTTTCAGGAATCTTTTGAACAGCTGCTAACAGACTCTTCAACTGTCTCTTTCTTTCATCTGCAAACTCACTCTCGCTTTCCAGGTGGGTGTTGAAAAAATGCAAATTTAATTTTCCCACATGAGCCTGTAAAAATAATTAACTGAAATATATTCTGGATAATTGAATTAGAGTGTCTTACATACATTTACATGTATGCCTGAATGTAAACTTTCCAATATTACCTTTTTATATCAGTAAAACCTGTCCAATAAGGAAACTCTGTAAGACGGAAAACTGCCATCCCGAACAAAAAAATCTCAGAACGGAAGGTTTTTATAAGTGAAAATTACCTCTATAAGACGGAAACCTGTGTAACGCGGAAACGGAATAGTTTTTAGAGAACGTAAATGGATTATTATGTCCCTATGACGGAAATTTATTTTTAAATTTCCGGCACTATCTTTGAGGTGGCATAGTTCGAAGGGTCACGTCCTGAGAAAATAGAGAGAACTGAGTTATTGCTCTTACACTTCGATTTTTTTATGGTGGCCGATGACATTAGGTCATTGTTACCCCTCCTGCCTTATAAAATGAATCTTTTTGACAGTGATAAGCACATTTCTAAGGCCAAGAACCCCGCTGAGAATCTCATTCGTGAATTAATTAAAAACATTCATTTTATAAAGCAGGTTTAATAATGTCTTCGGCCACTATAAAAAAATCCTAAGTACAAAGGTCACTCCAAAAGTAATCCACAGTATTTTTTATACTCATTTTCTTTTCTACTTCTTAGCTCTTTACAGGATTCTTAGAATCATTCTTCCCGCTTGAATTCAAATTTAGTTCTACCAGTTTTCGTCGATGGCTGCTGCATTAGCTGTTCTTCGGAAACAACGTACTGCGAGAAAGAGACAGTGACAAACATTTACAAGACGTTAAAACGTATGTGGAGATGAGGCTGTCGATCATAGTAAAGTTAGTCAGTGGGCGGCCAGATTATCTGGTGAATTAGGGAGAGCGAATACTCAGAACCTCCCGCGCAGCGGCAGACCGCGCTCCTCGCGTTCACCTGACAATGTGCTGCGCATGCCCGTCTTGACGCACGGCCGGAAGGGCCCGTCCCCCTATGTTCAAGGGCTTACAACATTATTTCATTCTAAAATTTTCAAAAAATAAAATAAAAAACTTATGCATGATTAAACTATATGCAAAAACTTGGCATAACCGTGATATGTCTCGCATCATTGGAAAATATTTATATATTCGTATTTTTAAATATTTGGTTGATGCAAGAATGTCACACAGTGATGAGAAGTATAATGTTTTTAACAAAATTTGTCTTTGAATTGGGGGGGAGGGGTCGGTGAAAGTAAGAGAAGTGGGCCCCAAATTAACATAGGGCCAAGGGCCCCAAAAGCTGTTAAAACAGACCCGGTGCTGCGCATTCGACCACCTCATTTTGGCTGACAAATGTGTAATCTTGAAAGAATTATCAATGAAAATGGGTATAGGAGAAGCGAGTCTGTGCAGAATATCGAAAGAACTGCAGTTGAAACTTTGTGTCATGTCTAGGAGATGCTGAATCCATTGTGAAGGCTGCTAAACAGTGGCAAATCGCTTTTTCTAAATTTTTTTTTTACCACTATTCCTCTTATTTCTCCGAATGAATTCAATATTGCATAATTGCTAGTTTCCTAGAGCCAAACCCATTCAAATATTTTCTATTGTATCAATATTGTTTATTGTGTTTACCAAAGCAGAAATGTACACCTATCAGATAGCTTACCTGCACATGCAGCATGTTTCTTCGCATATATGATCCAGAAAAAGGAATAATATCATGTGAATCATAGTGCATTGTAGACCTCCGAAGCAAAATAGCAGTAAAGTACCCTACATCATTTCCCTGAATACACATATATTCAAGCAATTTCTCAGAAATATATACGAAGGTTTCAGGAATAACTTCTTGGAAAAATACAACATCTGGCTTTTCTCTGAAAAATAAAATAAACAAAACCCCATTAATATACATAGTGCACACATGTTAAAATGTGTGTGAGCGCGCACGCGAGCGTCTCAAAGCAGAATCATATCACCGCTGTTGCGTTCGGTGCAGGGTAGGTGGAGCTACACTTGGGTGTGTATTTTTTGGCGCGTGGAGGCGTGTCACCACGATGAAATATCTCACGGTATTTCGCGTCGTTCTCGATCGTGCCACTAGGAGTCGCATGATCGCGACTGCATCGAGCAGTGCTGCTGATCTTATAACTCAAAGCGGCGCAACCGAAAACGACGCGAAATACCGTGAGATATTCCATCCTGATGACACGTCCCACGTGCCAAGAAATAAAAACCCAAGTATAGTAGCGTATCGAAATGAGTGCAGGCTCGCCGCAAATCTTTTAACCAGGCCCCCTTACATAAATGTACTGTAAACATAAGTATTGTTAATATAGGGTGTGCGTCCTACCTTCACCACCACATTACTCACCTCAATGAAATAAACTTATAACTCGATCCAAAATAAAATAACCTAACTCACCCCACAAAAATCGTCAACAAAATAACCATTCTCCTACAGCCAAAATGAAAATAAAATGAACATCAATCCCCTCAATCAATAAACAAACAATATCTCTTCCCTGAAATCAAAATAAATTTTCATTCCCATCCCTGCATTCTCTCCTGGTTTTCGGTACATCCGGAGGAAGGGAAGGATTTTTTCAAAATTTTTTAAGAAACTTAGTTTAAAAAATAAAAGTAGCAGAGCCCAGTGGTGGGCAAACCAAAAACAATTAAGTTAAAGCGTAGGAATAGATTGACTGCACTACAAGTACTAAGGTTCAATTAAAATAATTGTACACCCGGGCTATGGTACAGCAGACACATTAACAATGAACCCATCAAAATGTTTCAACTATAAACTTTGAGAACAGTAATGGATAGTTTTCATGAAAATGTCATATCTCCCAAATATTATATCTGTGTGTGAAATGAAATCACATCTGTGTAATAAGTGGGATCTCCTCAAACGGCCATCATCAAGTGGTCCTCTTCATCAAAGGCAATTTTCCCTTGGAGCTATGGAACTGTACTTACTGAAAGATTATTTCACATACAGCTTTTGTTCTCCTTTTCAAATTGCGATGATCAAGACCATCCAGATTCCAACTAATTACAGAGAATTTGGAAAGTGGTGTTGTTGGCTGACCCAGACCATATGCTTCAAACACTGATGCACTAAACCAAAGTGAAAGTATAATGGACAAGATAGATCCATATCCAGTCTTCCACACACAACCAAGACTAGCTACAAACATAATTAATAATTTAACTCGGATGATTTTAACTTCAGTTTTCAATTTCAAAATCAAACTGAAAATTAACAAAATTACAAAACAGTCGAAAATCGTTTGCACAGAAACAGTTGACAAGAATTCTGGATTATTATTTCACTGTATCGCACAGCACAGCCAATAAAAGACGATTATGGTTATACCGTGTTGTTCATCAATTTAAAGAATAAATGGGCTACCTACAGTGAATACATAAAGTTCATAAGATGAAAATAATTATTTAATTTAATTCAAAATCAAAAATTTAAACAAATGTTTAATATAGCAACTGTAGAAATTGACCAATGAATGAATTGGTCCATTTGAATCTCAGTAATTTCACAAATAATGCTCAAGTAAATATATGTTAAGTGTGACTAATTGATACAATATATGATTCATATGGTTCTCTGAAATAAGACAATTTCATTACGTGTGTAATGTTCCTAAACTACTAATGACATAATGCGGCTGGAAAAGTATTCACAAATATTGTGTGTCATTGACCTACCCCCTCCACACACACACACACACACACACACACACAATTTCTGCTTCTGAGAGGAACAGAATTGAGGCATAGAAGGTAAGAGTGACCTACGCCATGATTTTTTCAGAATTGAGATTTTTGCATAACTATGTAGTACATTGTTTTATTTAATTGTGTATTAACGTTGTTAATTCATTTTATTTCTTTTCCATATTTCTTTCCAGCTTAACATTTACTAAAATGAAAATTTGGGTCTTTGCTGTGCTGTGATGACCTATGCCGAGCGTCAACTTTCTCTCTCCAATACCGAGCAAAGATATGATCACATAATCATTGCTTTAAAATTTGGATGGCGCTGAAAGTGATTGTGTTCCAAGTGTTGTAGCTGTGAGAAATCAAAGAAACGAAAAAATGTGAGTATTTTGAAGAAAGTATCAGTCCAAAGTCAGCAGAAACTTGGACTATCATACGTAGGTAGTACAAGTAAACATATGCCAGCAAATCATAAGGGGATGAGTTGTACATGTGCAGTGATGTATATGTAATAGACAAGAATATAAGAAAATAAACTACGTTTCCATCCTTGAAGACTAGTAAAGGCTGTAAAATTTTCTAACTTCCATGGTGTGGGCTAGCTTTACGATCTTGCCCCATCCTCTCGCCAGCTGCTATCACCGGACAAAATACATTTTTCTCTCAATTTTTCTGTTTTCTAATGGTAAATCTGAAATATTATTTTCAAAATACATGTTACAAATCGCGCTGAGAAACTCAAAGCGGCAACACCGAACCAACGCCACGCCGAGCCGACACCGCTCCGGCAACAGCGTGCAGGAGGGTGGCGTAAAAATCCGTTACTGTGTTCGCAGGCAGTGTTTGGCAGGCAACCGCCGAGGCCACATGTTTCAAGCGAGCCCGTGCGCTCACAATTTACGTAAACCATTGTTCTCATCGGTATTTTGTACAAAACGTGTCATAGTCAGTCAAACGTGTCAAACTTCAACTACAGTAAATGTTCAATCATATCCAAATTGTGTTGTGACCACATACTAAGTACTGTGCGTGTGCATCAACTTCAAAACGAAGCAGAACGGAAAGAACAACTGAAAACTTCTCATCTTGAAATCAAGAATCACGATTGTATGTTAATTTTAAGTATCATAACATGTTGTACATCAAAGAAAAGTAAGTGTTATTTTTGTAATTTATATGTTCATTTGCCATTCAGATTCATGTAGTAAAGTCAATTTAAACTGCAAATATCACTTATTTAGTTATTACCATTCACTTCCTCATTTCTTTACAAAGTCATTATGTTTTTATCTGAAAACTCACTGTATCAGAACTACCAGAGATGAAACCCAGTAACCAAATTCAATTCCTATCATTGGTCACATGGCCACAATTGCAATTTAAGCAAAACAAACATCATTAATCCTACTATTCAAATAAGAGTATTATTGTTCCAAAACAAATGCATTTTAGATAAAAACATTGGTCCTCCTGGCATCGGATGTGAATCAGATATCATTATATTCAGTGAATGGCAGTAATCATAACGAAATAATTCCACTGAGATTTCACATCAGAGTGTTTTACAATGTGCATGTAGTATTCAAGACAACAGTACAGTGTTTATTACTATTCATGAAACTATTCAGTTAACATGTTAAAAGTGTTACAACTCACATGCATACAATACCAAATCATAATCAGTGTTCAGTAACATTTATTTGTGATAATAATTTCATGTCAAGGTGTTTCTATAATTTATGTATGTACATTTTTCAATCCAGCAGTATAGTATTCATTAGTATTCTTTAAAAGTGGCAAGTAACATTTATTGGTAAATGAAGGGTCATGTCAAAGTGTTTTTATAATTTATGCATGTATAATCTTCAAGTCAGCAATATAGTGTTCATCACCATTCATTAAACTAATCAGTCAACATTTAAAGTTGCAATTCACATGCATACAATATCAAAGTACATGAACAGTGTTTACTAACTTTATTTATGACTGAGGTTTCATGTCAAATGTTCATTTATAAGTTATACATGTACAGTTTCAATTCAGCAGCATAGTGTTCATTAGTATTTAGTAAACTTCAGCATGTAACATTGATTTGTAAGTGAGGTGATGTTAGATTAAGGCAAGTTATTTGAACGTGTTATCAGTGTTATAAGGTATCAGACTAACAGTTATCAGTGTTATCAGAGGTAAAGTGTCAACAAGGTGTCCCCTGATAGACAAGCAGTAATTCAACTTATTAACAAACATTATTAAACATCAGACATTATTTACATTCAGTACTTCTTCGGGGGCAGTACAGAAGGTGATTTAAATCATTAAAACAATTAGTGTAGAAATACTAAAAACACTGTGGTCAAAATGTCGAAGGCAGAAAGACTAGCTAGGAAAAATCTTGTTGATAGGCGAAACGTAGCACTTCAGATTTTCAAAAGTAAATGCACGTGGTTGCATAACTTTACCATCATAGATGAAAACTCACATTACAAGTTAATCAATCTATTAACTAATCTCAAAGAATCGTGGAACGAACTCAAAGTGGCTCAAGAATCTCTTGTTAGTGATGATGAACTTACCATAGAACAGTTTCTACAACTAGAAAATGAACATATTGACCTTATAACAGAAGTTGAACTACGCATAAAAAACTCACCATTCGATAGGCAGACATCAAACACTCCACCCCCAACTGTGCCAACTAATTCAAGCATGCTTCCACTCAATGAAGTTCATTTAGGATTACGACTTCCAGCATTGCAAGCACCAACTTTCAACGGTGAATTTTCACAGTGGACAAAATTTAGAGATATATTCAATAAACTAATCCATGAAAATGTACATTTGACCAATGTAGAAAAATTTCATTACTTGGAAAATGCTCTCACAGGCGAAGCTCAATCAATCATTAGCAATCTAACCAACACTTCAGAAAATTACCAAGTAGCATGGCAACTAGTGAATGAAAGATACAACAATCCTCGTAGATTAGCCTCTTCGTACATAGCTAATTTTGAATGTCCTCCAGCAATTAATTTAAAGGAACCCCATTCAATTCAGAGATTCTCAGATCATTACATGGCCAATTACAAGGCATTGCAAGCATTAACGTTACAAGTACCGGCAATCGAACTTATGGTCATCCACCGTATGTTAGCTCATTGCCCACCAGAAATAGCTAGAGAATGGGAGAAACAGGTAGCAACTAACGCCAATCCAGCAATTCAGGACATGCATAACTTTCTTGAAAGATTGTTCCGAATCGAAGAAAATTCCTTATCAAACCCGGGAATCATCCAACGACATCCAAACAGTGGGTCAGGAACCAAGATTACCGGCGAACTTTCAAAATTCGCAAAATGCCCATATTGCAAGGAATCACATTCAATTTTTCAATGTCAATCATTTAAATTACTAAATCCAGTGGACAGGCTAGCGCACATGAAAAAGAATCGACTTTGCTACAATTGCCTAAGAGCTAATATTGTAAATCATACCTGCAGTACAGCGAAATGCAAAACGTGTAACAAAAATCATCACACTTTGTTGCATGACTCATTTATAAAGAATTCTATCTTTCTTAACGTAGCAAAAACGTGCTACTGTACATCCAACAATCCAGACTCAGAGAAATTACCAGTCTCTCCTTCAGAAGGTTCAATGTCTTTAGGAGGAACAATTAGTCAAAATCATCAGCAACCACAACAAATCATGGCATGTCAAGCAGGATCATCAATCAAACCAACAATATTGCCAACTGTTAGGTTGCTTGTTTTAGATCAAAACAATGAGGCTCACGAGGTGTGCGCTTTGTTAGATAGCGGAAGCAATTGTAATTTGATAACGCAACAATTAGCCAACCAGCTCAAGCTAGCAACAAAACCAACAAAGCTTACTATCCAAACGATTACAGACAATGAAACTGAAGCATCATCCATAGTTAACGCAAAAATTCGATCAAAATTCTCATCATGGTCCTCAGAAAATACATATGTTGTAGTCAACAAGATCGCAAAACAGCTACCTTCAACCAACATCAACATTTCAAGATGGATAATACCCGAAAACATACTGATTGCAAATCCAACGTTTCACAAACCAAACAATGTAGATATGTTGTTAGGAGCAGACATCACGGCACATGTCTTCATTCCCGGCAAGTGGACTCATCCCAAGCTACCATCATTAATCAACACAGTATTCGGCTGGACGTTCATGGGAAGCTATCAACCAGAAGAACAACAAAGGGAACCATTAATTTCCAACTTTATTGATTCACAACAAGTAAAAGATGAATTAACGCGGTTCTGGGAATTGGAAGAACTATCATCTGAAGCCATGCATTCTCCGGAAGAAATTTTCTGCGAAGAACATTTCAAAGCTACCACAAGCAGAGATGAAACGGGCAGATACATCGTTTCACTTCCAATCAAGCCAACAGCTCCAGAATTAGGTGATTCGCGGAAACAAGCTTTACAACGATACGAAGCATTAGAGAGAAAATTTGAGCACAATGCTCAATTCGCAACAATGTACAAAGATTTCATGAATGAATATAAAGAGCTTGGACACATGCAGCCAGCTCCTCCAATCAACACAAATGAACGGAATTTCTTCTTACCTCATCACGGAGTCATAAAGGAACAATCAAGCAGCACAAAATTGAGAACTGTCTTCGATGCCTCCGCAAAAACGTCAAATAAGGTTAGCCTCAATGACATCTTGGCAGTAGGACCAGTGGTACAACCAGACCTATTAAATATTCTGCTGAACTTTCGAGTGTGGCCGGTTGGATATTCCGCGGACATCATCAAAATGTATCGACAAATAATAATGAATCCATCTGATAGAAATCTTCTGAGAATATTTTGGAGACCGAATCCTCAAACTGCAATTCAAGAATTTCAATTATCCACGGTGACATATGGTACCGCATGTGCACCATACCAAGCAACTAAAACATTAAATCAATTAGCCGACGATGAAGCAGCTGACAATCCAATCATTCATGAAAAAATCCAAAACTGTTTCTACGTAGATAACATACTCACAGGAGCCAACTCACCTGAGGAAGCAATTGAACATTATCAAGAATTAACCAAAGTTCTAGACAAAGGTGGTTTTCATTTGCACAAATGGCTATCAAATTCTCAACAATTGATGGATATCATTCCAAACGAAAGTAAAGAAGTTCAAACGTCAACAATTCTCACAGAAGGTGTAAGTACATTGGGATTAACGTGGAACATCGCTGATGACGAAATTGCATTTAGTTGCAGCAACCAACAAATCTCAAATTCTCACCAGTTCACAAAACGAATGGTACTTTCCTGCATTGCAAAATGTTATGATCCTATTGGTCTTGCAGCACCAGTAATCATTCAAGCAAAAATGTTATTGCAAAAAATATGGAAAACGAAGATTGAATGGGACGACTTATTAACGCCAGAATTACTCATCGAATGGAAACATATATTCAATGATCTACAAAACATGAATCAACTAACAGCTCCAAGAAGTGTACGAAAGGATCAAGACACAACAGAAATTCAAATCCATGGATTTGCAGACGCCAGTTTATCAGCATACGGAGCTTGTTTGTACGTACGAACAACCACTGAGAAGGGAAAGGTACAATGCAATCTGCTCGTCGCCAAATCAAGAGTCACTCCAGTACGAGAACGAGCAATATCACATTTGGAATTGTGCGCAGCACTACTGTTAGCGCGACTAGTCAAAAAGGTAGTGCCAAGATTACCAATAGTCGTCAATCGAATACATCTTTATTCAGACTCTACTACAGTTTGTGCATGGATAAAGTCACCTCATAAAAAACGAATACCGTTTGTGACTATAAGAACGTCAGAAATTCAAGAACTCACCAATCATTGTAAGTGGCATCACATCACATCTAATCATAATCCAGCTGATCTCATTTCACGAGGAACTCAACTATCTCAACTAAGAGACAACCAACTGTGGTGGCAAGGACCGTCCTTTCTTTTGCAGAATTCTCACCCAAAGATCATCACTACGCTTCTAATAGCAAATCTTACTGTCTGCACCCATGATTCGGGGGCAGCAGACTTCTTAATCAGGGAAACATCGAATCAATTACTGCAACTGATTGAAAATTGCTCAAGCTACAACAAGGTTCTAAGAAGCATCGCACTGTGTGTACGCTTCATTCACAACTTAAGGTACCCAAAGGCTCGCATCAATCCACCCATATTGCCGGCACAATTGCAAGAAGCGGAAGAAATTATCTGTAAGATAGTTCAAAATCAAATTTACAAACAAGAATTGACAGCACTAAAGGCTAACAAGCCCATCCATCATCAAAGTAAAATCAAGTCATTAGCTCCAGAACTACATACTGATGGATTATTAAGAGTAGGAGGAAGACTAGACAACACCTATCTTCCATTCAATACCAAACATCAAATCATTCTCCCATCAACTCACCGACTATCAAAATTATTGATTCGACAAGTGCATCTACAACTACTTCATGCAGGAACGCAATCAATTATGTCACAGATTCGTCAAAAATTTTGGATCCCATCTCTTAGACGCACTACAAAAGGTGTCATCAGATCATGCATACCATGTTTCAAACAATCTAAACTGAAACCACAACAATTAATGGGCCAGCTTCCAGCTCCAAGAGTAACTGTTTCACCAGCCTTCTCGCATTGTGGAATAGACTACGCAGGTCCAATTACTACTAGATTGGGAACACCCAGATCGAGAAAATTTACCAAAAGTTACATTGCTGTTTTCATTTGTCTAGCAACAAAGGGAGTACATCTAGAAGTAGTATCGGATCTAACTTCAGAAGCATTCTTAGCTGCATTCTTTCGAATGACAAATCGACGAGGCATTCCGTCTCACATGTATTCTGACAATGCAACGACATTCAAGGGAGCGTCAAAGCAATTAAAAGAGCTACTGTGCTTCCTGGAAAACAAAATAATACAACATCAAATACAAGACGCTACTGCGCATTTAAAGGTCACGTGGAACTTCATTCCCCCACGCAGTCCTCATTTTGGAGGAATATGGGAAGCAGCAGTCAAAAGTTTCAAAAGAATATTCATACCTACAGTGGGTAATCGAATTCTTAATTACGAGGAACTAACTTCATTAGCATGTGGAATAGAAGCAATACTAAATTCACGACCGTTGGTTCCACTAACTGAGGATCATCAAGATTTCAATTATTTATCACCAGCCATCCTATTAAATCAAAGGCCATCTCTACTTGTATCATCAAAAGATTCAGAAATCAAATTAGACCACATTTCAAGATGGAAGAAAATACAAAACTTAACACAAATATTTTGGAAACAGTGGTCCCAAGATTACATCTTAACCTTACAAAGGAGGAATAAGTGGCATTCATCTCATCCCAATCTCACGGAAGACACAATAGTACTCCTTAAAGAAGACAATTTACCACCAGCAACATGGAAGTTAGGAAGAATAAGCAAAACGTACCCAGGAAGAGACGGAAAAGTAAGAGTAGTCGACGTCACTACAACATCAGGAATCTACAAGCGCAGCATTAGCAACATTTGTCCTTTACCACAAGAAACCCAAGACAGCCATTTGTAACACGCGATTCGTAACAATAATCGATTTTTCAGCGCTACGCACTGACGGGGGCAGCATGTTACAAATCGCACTGAGAAACTCAAAGCGGCAACACCGAACCAACGCCACGCCGAGCCGACACCGCTCCGGCAACAGCGTGCAGGAGGGTGGCGTAAAAATCCGTTACTGTGTTCGCAGGCAGTGTTTGGCAGGCAACCGCCGAGGCCACATGTTTCAAGCGAGCCCGTGCGCTCACAATTTACGTAAACCATTGTTCTCATCGGTATTTTGTACAAAACGTGTCATAGTCAGTCAAACGTGTCAAACTTCAACTACAGTAAATGTTCAATCATATCCAAATTGTGTTGTGACCACATACTAAGTACTGTGCGTGTGCATCAACTTCAAAACGAAGCAGAACGGAAAGAACAACTGAAAACTTCTCATCTTGAAATCAAGAATCACGATTGTATGTTAATTTTAAGTATCATAACATGTTGTACATCAAAGAAAAGTAAGTGTTATTTTTGTAATTTATATGTTCATTTGCCATTCAGATTCATGTAGTAAAGTCAATTTAAACTGCAAATATCACTTATTTAGTTATTACCATTCACTTCCTCATTTCTTTACAAAGTCATTATGTTTTTATCTGAAAACTCACTGTATCAGAACTACCAGAGATGAAACCCAGTAACCAAATTCAATTCCTATCATTGGTCACATGGCCACAATTGCAATTTAAGCAAAACAAACATCATTAATCCTACTATTCAAATAAGAGTATTATTGTTCCAAAACAAATGCATTTTAGATAAAAACAATACAGAAGAAGAGTAAAACCTCCTCCTCTAAGGAAAGTTTCGTTGAAAAATTTGGAGCCGTTTTAAAAAACAGTCGTTTGAGGTCTAGTGTAAATGCGAAATTTGAAGCTCTTTTTCACAGGAATATTTTGTGCCCCTCTATCATTTGAATACTCTTGGAGGAGCAAAAAATGGCAAGTCGTCAACGATGAGCGATGCTTTCACCGGCACTCGAATTATCGGTGCTATACTATTGATAGCGATGGCAAACAGAGTGACAATCAGAATTGATCCCTAAGGAACCTCGTTTTCTAGATGGTGACTGGCGGATACCCTGTCACAAAGGTAGACACGGAAGTATCTTGACGAATAAAGACTACTAAAAAAGGGGGAGCCAGCTCTAAGACCCCAAGAATGGGATGTGTATGGTGGGGAACATATGGTGCGGAGAATGCCGCACCTCCAGGTCGCATCATATGCTTTCTCTATTTCGAAGATAATTGCTACCAGGTGTTGACGTAGCCCGAAAGCAGTGGAGATATGGGTGACAAGGTGGTCCATGGTTGACCTGTTCTTCCTGAAACCACACTGGATGGGTGTAAGTAGGTTTCTCTGTCCCAGGAGCCAGACCAGACGCTTGTTCACCATTCGCTCTAAAAGCTTACAAACACAGCTCGTGAGCGAGATTGGGCGGTTGGTTGAGGGCTTTGTCCTGTCTTTCCCTTCTTTGGGAATTGGAATAATAATCGCTTCGCGCCAGATCCTAGGAAAGGTATGTTCTATCCAAATCTAATTGAAGATACGGAGGACAAAAAGACGTGCCTTTCTCAGTAGGTTATATATTTGTTTCAATATTCGGTTGTGTATCTGGCCTGGTCCTGGAACAGAATCTTTCTCATGGGCAAGGGCAGAGGAAAATTCATCCATGGAGAAAGGGAAGTTCAGGCCTTCCTCCAGGCAAGTCCAATCTACCATTCTCCATACTACTCTTCGTTTTCACCGGGAGAGATGGCTCAGTGCAATAACCTGATGTCACTGCAGTCCCTCTGACCGGGAGGTCCTAGGTTCGGGTCCCAACGGCGGCAGGATTTTCGACACTAGTTTGTCAGCTAGCTCGAATTCACTCGCTGTCTGGAGGAGAATTCTAGCGGCCGGCTGCTCTGATCGGTAGTTTTCCGTGGTTTCTCCGATCAACACCAGGCGAATGCTGGAGCAGTACCCTAACAAACAGGCCACGGACCGCGCGCGATCTTTCCTTCCTCTTCCTTGTCTTATCCTCTCCCCTTACATACACACTTACCCTAACAAGCACTACACTTCCACATATGCCGGGAGACCGGTCGTGAGCTTAGAGCTTGTCCCAGCTTGGGCGGTACCCCGCTGGTGGGAGATACCTGGTTGAGGGGAAAACCCCGCTTGTCGACAGTAGGTCGGCGCCAGATCTCGCCATCCAGCGGGGAAAAGATCACCGCCACATCCCTAGAAAAACACGCACAACACTTACGGGACTAACGGCCTAAGTAGTCGATGCGCCCAGAAACACGAATCTATCTTCATTTTCAAGAAGCTAGGAGAGTACTGTAAGGACCTGGAGTTTTTTTCATAGGCCAATTCCTCAACTACTTCTTCTGGTAGGGAGGGAGTTACTCCCTACCCACGATTTCCATTAGAAGTCCTGGACAGACGGTGGGGAAAGTCTTCCTCCGATCTGTCGGATCTTCCGCCAAATTATTGTTCTTTAGGGGGTATGGCAAGAAAGAGAAGAAATATAGGCTCTCCCCGAAGCGGTCTTACTTTCCCGTATTACTAATCTAGCTCTGGCCCGCTTTCTTTGTGTAATCAATCTTTCTTTTTGTAATCAATCAGGTTTACGATGGTGGGGAACCTATTGAGCCTCGCCAGTGCCCGTTTTCTTTCACGCACCGCGATGGCAGTCAGCATTCCACCAAGGCAGAGGGACGTATCGTGGCTGGCTCGTAAAGGTCGGGATTGCAAGGGCGTCGGTGTATTGGACCACCAAGGCATCGATGTTATTTGAAAAACTGTCTAGTATTTTGATTTTCCTGCTGAATGTATCCTAGTCAGCATGATGGATTAGCCAGCGAGATGAGTGGGTAACGTCTAATTTAGGAATATCAAAGTGGACCAGAGTAGGAAAATGGTCACTTCCATGTAAGTCATCAAGAATAGTCCACTCTGAGGTGGTAGATAGGGATGGACTGCATAGTGACAGATCGATTGACGAGAAACTGAAGCCATGGTGAAATAAGTATAATTACCAGAATTAAGAATTAAGTTCTGCTAGCCAATAATATTTTCAAGAATAGTACTCTTGGGCAGGTGCTTGTGCCACCCCAGGTGGGATTGTGAACATTAAATCCCCCACAATACGTAAAGGGGCGAGCAACTGAGAAAGAACTGAATCTTCAAGTTCTTCTTGTGACACGACTGGGACAGGAGAAATGTATATATTGCACACCGTTAACGAAAAGGACGATAGGTGTATGCGAACGCATACGGTTTGAAGGTCGGTTCGAACGTTATGTTCCTCAGACAAGAGGGAGTCACGGGTAAGTATCGCGATACTACAGTAAGCATAAAATCATCTTGATCAAACCAACAGGCGCTAAAACCGCGAAGATAGAGGGGATGACGAAGAAGAAGAAGAGTTTCCTGAAGGGAGATGGTTTATGGCGAGAAATTATCAATCTCAATTCTTCTGAGTACGAAAGCCGTTTAAGTTCCATGAGAGAGCCATTATAGGGAATTATTTCTTTGGTTACTTGTTTTCTTTCTCACCTTCAGAAAGGATGTAGAGGAACTCTCATGGTGCTCCTCGTCAACAGCAGAGTCATCCTGACGCACGGTAGGGGCACAACAACCGCCCGTGTCGCCCTAACGCGGTGTCCCGGTCGCTCCCGTCCTTCGCGCGTCCGCCGCTGTTCATTTTCCTTCGATCCCGCCGCCGCCGCGCGTTTGCGCCCTCAGTCTGGCTGCTGCTCCCTAGAGAAGGCGTGGGGTTCTTCAGAACACTTGTTCGCGGTAGCTGACAAAGACGAAATGGTTTGCAAGGTTTTATGACCTCATTGTCTCCAAAAAGCGCCCGCCGCCAACCGTCGAAGAGGCGGATACGCCTTGCCGCGCGCCGCACCATCGCGGCCACCCGGTTGCGCCCCCCGGGGGTAGTTGGGCCTTTGCCGCCGCGGCCGCCATCCAGCGCCGCCGACCCACTCCCTCGGTGTGGCGCACTTCAAAGCCTGTGTTCGGCATGTGCGGTTTATTACTGCATTGCCTCCCTTCTTCGGAAGTGCTGCCACCCACACGCAGCGGTGCGGTCACGCACCCCCCCATTGTCAGAGTCTTGGTGGCGCGTGTTATGTCCAGAAATTAAATTCTGCACGGTAACTTAACAACAATTTATTGACCCCTTCTTTACAAAGCTGATAGTCATTAAACAGGTAGGGAGTAGCCTCTCCCTGAGATGTGCCGTATCCCCACAGCGTCCGACAGACGTGTGACGATCACCACGAGCCGCCATGTTGCCAGTTGTTGGCAATCTCATGTCCTCAGCATCTCCACGTCCGGCTCCTGGACGTTCCGGGCAGCACGCTGGCCTCACGTGCAGAGTCTGCTGGCGGACTGGATTCCACAATTTTTCTCACTCCCTGCTGACTGCTGACTGTGGACCGTCGACTCCCAACGGTAAACTCTCGACTGCTCGACTCGACTCAGGACTGCCCTCGGGGTGCCGGCTGGCTCCATTTATAGGGCCGATGCCGGGCAGTGAGACTCGCTCCCACAGCTCGGCTTTATTAGGCCGTGTCCACGGCTGGCAGTTGCCGCCGCCGATCCCCACAGAGCGCGCTGTCTCGCTGCTATCGCGCTGTCTCGCTGCTAGCGCGCCAATTACGAATGTCATGCGCGACATGACAGCGCGGTAATACGGTCATCTAAAGTGCCCCGGACCCTTGTCTCGGGGGCCTGGTCATCATGTCCGGGAACTGAACGTTCGCTCAGCTGATGCAGTGTCGTGTGCATCACACCCAAATTGCGACTAGACTCCAGCTCAGGTATCATCTGTATGGATTCAACCGTACGGGTACAACGTACAAGTACCTGTTTTCTGTCTCCCAAGGCGCCGAGCTAGAAAAGACAATCAAATTGAAGAACTTTAGGGGCACAATTTTGAAATCTCACTTTTGGGAGGAGCTTGGTTTTGCGGACTCTCACCGCTGCCACAGTGCCACATTATCTTGACCTACTGCGCGCACGCGATTCGTCGCACTCCCCAGCAAGGAGAAGCTGTTATTAAGTAATCAATGTCACTGCAGCCTTCTCTGTGTGACGTCATTGTCGTCCTCAGAGGAACTGCCCCGTAAAGAAACGATAATTTTGTCCACTTTTGCATCCATCGTCATGTCTGTTTTCATATATTCTTCTTCGATTTCCTTAACGTGTTCACAACACTTCTTCCATTGATTTGTGCAATATTCAGAAAATAATATTCGGCATACATTTTCTTTAATTCGTAGAGGGATACCGATGCTTTCTTTAGTAACACGATTCTTAATAGAACTCCCAGCTAATTCGATGGAATTGAGATCGGCATGGTATGAAGGGAGCTTGCTGTTCAGGTTATATTACCTCCGAACGGTTGTCGTAGTAACACATAAGCACAATATTACGCCTGTGAACTTCACTTGAAATTAGGCCTACGCTAAGACACGCCACACTGAACAGCACTCGAAGACAACAGGTAAACGACTGAGGACCAGGGGCGATGCTTCCTATCCACATGTTTCTTCTGGTAAATCTTAATATATTAAGTCAGCGTTTGTGCATAGACAGCTGAAACTGTTTTCATATGGATAGCTGACACTTATAGAGGTAAAGGTGGTAATATGAGCCATGTATATAATATGAGCCCCCTTAATATCTGTTCATACATTGCACACACTCTAGGGGAAACGGATTTAAATACTAGATTAATGTCTGTTTTCGCCAGCAGAGTGCTCTGGTTCAGTTGTGAATGAGAGCTGATGAGTAGCAGACGTGTTTGTGATTTCTCTATTCTGAAACCTTTGAAAGGTATGTCTTTGGCTGTTAATTACTGTTGAATTCGCTTAGATCTGCTTTAATTGCTAACGAAGGAAATAAAGTATGATTTAAGCATTGATTTTATGCCGGTAATTTGTAATTTCGAGCGTTTCAAAGATTGGTTTTGGTTAGCAGAATTTTAATATGGCGATGGTTGTAAAATGAGCCCCGAACTGAGGTTGGTATATGAGCCCCAAATTTGAAGAGGCTCATATTACGTACACTACAACTTGCGTTCGTACTTTTTTGTTTTAGATGCCACGAAAGGTACTAGGGCTGAAACCAAAAGCGAAAAGGAAAAACTGGAATACTGAAGACATGGTTAAAGCGATTAAGGCAGTTAGGAGCAAAAAAATGGGTTTGAAAAAGCCTTCCAAAACGTTTCTCGTTCCAAGACCTACTCTTCAAAGGCTTGTTCGTGTTGACAAGCCCCCAGAAGAAGCAGCATCAACCAAATTAGGACGAAAACCTATTCTAGGGGATGAGCTGGAAAAAGAATTAGTCGAGTACTTGCTTGTCGTGGAAAGCAAATTCTACGGTCTTACCAGAAAAGATGTTCGCAGGGTAGCGTATCAACTTTGTGAAAGAAACGGTATTAAACACCTGTTCACACAAAATGGATTAGCTGGTAGGGCTTGGTTTGACCATTTTATGAATCGTCACAAGCATGTATTAGCTGTTTTAAAACCTACTGCGACATCATTTTCCAGAGCAAAGGGCTTTAACAAAGAAGCAGTAGACAATTTCTTCAATATCTTAGAAGCCGAGTATGCCAAGCACAAATACCCACCAGATAGGGTATTTAATGTCGACGAGACAGGCATCTCCGTGGTGCAAAGCAAAACTCCACGAGTGATTGGTTTAAGGGGCAAAAGGCAAGTGGGAGCACTAAGTTCTGCCGAACGAGGCTCTCTGGTTACAGTGATCTGCTGCATAAGTGCAAGTGGAACTTTCATACCTCCCATGTTCATTTTTCCAAGGAAAAATATGACCGAGCTTCTGATGAAGGGTGCTCCTCCGGGAGCAATTGGAAGGTGTCACCCATCTGGGTGGATTCAATCAAACATTTTCACTGACTGGCTAAAGCATTTTATTGATAAAGCTAAGCCCTCAAAAGATGATCCAATTCTCCTTATTCTGGATGGCCATAACTCTCACACAAAAAATTAAGATGTTGAGAATCTTGCAAAAGAAAATTTCATTTCTATTGTAAGTTTGCCTCCACATACATCCCATAAGTTGCAACCTCTGGACAAAACATTTCTTGGGGCTTTAAAACAAAAGTAAAGTGAAAGTATACGGCAATGGATGCGCCATAGTGAGAGATGTGTCGGACCCTACGATATTGCTGAATTGTTGGGTCAAGCGTATTTGAATTGCCAGACCGGAGCAATTGCTGTAAATGGGTTTAAAGTCACAGAATTATATCCATGCAACAGGAACGTCTTTTCTGCTGTAGATTTTGCCCCATCCTCTGCAGAGGAACTAAATTTGAAAACCCTGGTAAAAGCAAAAAAGACAAAACATGAACACACATTTATTCCTCAAGCAGGGCAAAACGTTGGATCAAAAATCTCCCAGGAAGGCAACAAAACCCCACGAGAGAACAATCAAACCCAAAAAAGGACAACCTAACCCATCTGTGTCAGTTCCACATTTGAGCTGTGTTGAATCTGGAAATGGCACATCTGCTGAAGACTTAGCACTGGCGGGTCCTTCAGGACTTAATGAAAGAAATCAGAAAAATTCTACATCCTTTGTATCACCAAAAGATATTTGGCCTGTTCCAAAACCAAAGAAAAGGATATCAAACAAAGGCCCAAAACCTTCAAAGGCAGCCCTTATCACGTCATCTCCTTACAAGGATGCTCTGATGGCGGCTGGAGAAAAAAGACAGATGTCTGCACATAAAACTAGTGGTGCTCCAACAGCACTTACTTTCCCGTATTAGAGGAAACAGCCACGTAGTACTGAAATATTGCACTTTATGCGCTACTATCATCTGAGTTTACAACTCACTGTTTCCATCGCAGTGTTGTCAGAACTATGTGAATTCTACAACTGCACAAAAACAGAATACAAAAGTTTTGTAAATCTGTATTGGAAAAAGAAGTCTGATACCCTGGACAATATAGAAATGCATTCCATAGAGCCATAATTAGAGAAGAGTATTTTAAAACCATGAAACAAATTCTCTACTCACTACAAATGGTACAGCATTTGGTGCGAAAACTAAATATTTTCATGCAAATATCAACATAAATCAGACAATTATAACTCCTTTTCATACAGCTCAATCAGGTCACAACAATGGCACATAATTCACAGATATTCGCGAGTGCAGAATAAATTCCATTGTTGCAGACCCTGCATTGTCGCTATTCTGAAAACTATTAATTCTTTTTACTTATTTCAAAATAAACAATTTCCAAACTATTAATGTGTAAGTGTATAACAAACGTCGAATGTAAGAAACGAAGAAAGAAATAAAATACAAAATTGCACATTGTAATTTACGACGCACCCAGCTGTCCGAATTGCAGTAACTTTACACCGGGCTATTATGTTTGTCATAAAATTATAGAAAAACTACTCGTATTTAGAAAAATTAATCATGACCTTATGTGAAGATGTGGTTTCGATAAATACATGTAATTGAGAAAAAAATTGTATTTTTAAAATTGTAGTTATAAGAAAACGACGAAATCGAATCGCAGTCTATTCCGGCTATTATGTTTGTCAGGAAATCATAGAAAAACAACCGATATTTTCAAAAAATGTATCATGACGTTATTTGAAGATCTGTTTTTGATAAGCATATTTCATTAAGAAAAACAGGTGGTACAGAATGGCACAGACTTTCCCGTATTAGTTTTCTATTTTCCTGGGTCTACGCTAGCTATTCGGAATTGCCACATACTCTTTCTTGCAAGCTACCATCTATCATCGCCAAAAGTACATTTTTTGGTCATTTTCTTAATTTTTAGGTTTCCTATTGGTAGAACAGAAACATTAATTTTAGAATATTAAAGAACACAAAAACCTAGCCGTAAATGGCAATTTTCTTTTAAAAATGATGTGCCGTTTAAGAGAAAATGGCGTTTTAGCACTACTAAAAATGCGAAATTTAAAGCTCATTTTCACAGAAAATTTTTGAGTTTTCAAAATACTTTATTTGAAGTTATTTGAAGCACTTACACTCACAAATATAATCATCTTTACAAATTGCGGATAATGTGCATATTAAAGATGTGAGAGATCTTTCAAAAAATTTACATTTATATAATTTTTGAAAAAAACAAAAAAAACTCAAAATAAACTTCACGCTATACTAAAGAGTGTAATTAGCACTATCCGTTACAAAAGTTTCAAGAAAAAAATTGCAGCCATATACGAGAAAATGACGTTTGAGCATTTCTGAAAATGCCGAAATTTGAGCTACTTTTCACAGAAAACGGTAGTGTTTTCGAGAAACTTTACTTGACATTATTTAAAGCATATATACTCGTAAATATAATAATATAAAAAAATCGCCGATAATGTAAATATTAACGACGTGAGAGACAAGTAAACAAATTTACATTTTTGTAATTTTTGAAAAAACCAACCGATAGACCAAAATGGCTTTTATGTCATTAATAGAGTACATTTACCACTATCCCTACCAAAAGTTTAAAGACAAAATTTGGAGCCGTTTTTGAGAAAATTTTGTTTTTGTATTTTTTTAAAATTGCACATATTGCACGCAATATTGCACGAAAACTACCAAAATTGTGAAAAACATTTACATGACCTTTATTAAAGAACTCAATATGCAGAACAAATTTTATTTGAAGAAAAAATCTCTATCTTCAATTTTGTAGTTGGAGAAAGACGCCGAAAAAAATTCAAACTTTCACAATTTTCGAAAATTCAGAGCTTTACGTGAAAATCGGACCTATGTCATGTTAAAAAGTGTATTTTCCTCTATTCATACAAGAAATTTAAAGAAAAAATTTGGAGCCGTTTTTGAGAAAATGTTGAAAATCCCCGGGGGGCTTCATATAAAGTACCCCCAAATTTTAAAGAATCATTTTCAAAATCACAAAGCTTCGACTAGAATCAGATCGACTGGGGAATATCAATTTTGAAGAAAATCGCCCGAACGGTTCAGGCGCTAGCGTTGACCAGACGGACAGACGGACGGAATGCCGTCAATCGATTTTTAAGTATAAAGAAGCAACAAATCATGGATTTTGACCACACCACGAGATAGAGGATTTTTTTTCTTAATTTAGCAACTGGTTTTATCCACTTATTCGTTTTCACGGCCCGGCAATTAATTTTTTTCCGCCGAAAATTGGCCATTTTTTCGCGCAGCATTACATAACTTTCCCTATACTACTTATATCACTCCGTGTATACGTACGTATACGGGAAAGTAAAAAGTAAAAATGAAAAGACGAGAATTACGAAACAGTTTCATAAGGGGACAAAAACCGTACATGAAGAGCCTTTTAAACGGAAACTTCTTCAAGGTGAGGAATCAGAAGAATCTGACTATTCTATAACGTCAGGAGACTCTGTTTTGGAAACACAGGTGGGGGTTGAAAGCCCTGGTGATGACCAGACCTCTTGTATGTTTTGTGATGGACTATTTTCAGCCGACCACCGCGGAGAACTGTGGGTCCAGTGTCTTATGTGCGAAATGTGGGCTCACAATGACTGTGCTGGGGCTGAAAAGGACACTTACATTTGTGATTTTTGTAACTGAAATAAATATTAGTATACATTTTCATCTCATTGTAAGTTTGTGTAAGTAATAAAATAGCATTTGTATTTGTAAATATGTAATTAGTTTCTTTAACCTCAAGTATTTCAATAATATATTAATGGGGCTCATAATACCAGCACACAACCTTTTTTTTCGAAATATGACTTCTTAAGAACTATTTATTTCTAGCAACTTTCTAAACAGTTAAGAAAGTTAATATTTTGCATGCAGATTACAAAAATGTTGAAGTGTAAGTTTCCATAGTTTTAAAAACAATAGGGCTTTAATTTATTTTTTTAAGTTCAAACAAAAATGGGGGCTCATATTACCACCTTCTCCTCTACTGTTGCGCGTTGGGCCCAGGAATAACAGCAGCTTGTCTGTGCGTTCAGACCCCCCTCCTCTAGCCAGGACGTCCTGGAAGTTAGCAGGTCCATTTCATCCAATCACAAAACTGCATAGCTCATAATTTGCCGCTTTTTTGCCGTTTTTGAGATGCGAAAACCAAAAATTTGCCGCGAGCCATTTTCCCCAAAAAATCAGTGGTCCTGCTAACTTCCAATGGAAGCTAGCAGGTCCATTTCATCTAATCAGAAAACTGCATAGCTCATAATGTTCAGCAATTTTGCCGTTTTTAGGATGTGAAAACCAAAAGCTGATATCTCCATTCTTTCAAAAAATATTAAGAATTAAAAATACATTAAAGATACGGTCAATATAAGAGCGCAATCAAAGAAGTAAAAGGACGTCCCCCGTAAAAAATCACATATAACAACTCATAATCGACGCCAAAATTTCCCGAAAACTAGTGAAAAACAAAATCTGTAATAAAAAATTTGTCGCCAACCTGTTAGACACAATTACCCGGGTTAGAATCCCAGATATGCACCTCTTAAATTAGCCCCATTCAATAAATAGACGCATTCTCTAGTAAACCATTAGCTTTAACAATTCATACTGTGCGCCGAAATTAGCACTAACCGAGTGGCAAACATAATCATTAATAAAATAATTTGCCGCGGATCGGCTAGTTTAAATTACCCGGGTTCGAATCCCAAAAATTTACATTTTGAAAGCCCCTTTCAAGGAAACGCGCGGTGTCTCCAAAACCATTAGCCATAACAATTCATTATGAGCGCCGCAATTAGCTGCATGAAAATGTAAAATATAATCTGTAATCAAAAAATTTGCCGCGCACGGCTGAGTTACAGTTTCCCGGGTTCAAAATTCCAAAAATTTATCTCTTCGAACGGCCTCTTTCCAGAAAAGCGCACCGTGTCTCCTAAACAATTGACCTTAACAATTCCCGCCTTGCGCCAAAATTAGCTGTAGGCAAGTGACAACTATAATCTGCAACCAAAAAATTTGCCGCGAACCGGTTAGTATCAGTTTCTCGGGTTCATATTTCCAAAAATGTACCTCTTCGAACGGCCTCTTTCCAGAAAAGCGCGCCGTGTCACCTAAACAATTGACCTTAACAATTCCGGCTCTGCACCGAATGATGCTGTCAGTAAGTACCAACTACAATCTGTAATCAAATAATTTGCCGCGAACCGGTTAGTTACTGTTTCCCGGGTTCAAAATATCAAAAATGTACCTTTTCGAACGGCCTCTTTCAAGAACAGTGCGCCGTATCTCCTAAACCATTGACCTTAACCATTCCCGCTCTGCGCCAAAATCAGCTGTATGCAATATTAACTTCCATTTAACTTTTGATAATTAAGTTTGTATTACCCCAGTTGTTGGATATAGCGGAGATGCCCCTCTGCCCCTTTAACCTCCTTGCCCCGCGCCGAGTGTCATATCTCCCTCCGGACGGGCTCAGGAGCCCAACAACCGCCTGCCGGAAGCGCTGACACTCAGTCTCCGGCAGTCGTGGCCATAGAGGAGAGATACAACTAGAGTGCGCGTGAGCCTACTGCGCAGGTTTCAACATGCTGTGGTCGTAAGTCACGTGACTTTGGGACACCGGCAGCTCGTGCTGTATGGTGCTGTATGTAGCTTTTCGTGCTGTTTGCTGTTTGTGGTGCTACAGCGTAATTATTTTGGGACGTTGTGGATATTTGTTCACTGCTTACGATCCAAAATTCTTTTTCTTTTCAGGAAGTGCAATAATAATTTTACTTTGCAAATTGTGTTCCACAGGATGAAACAACTGTTAAATGTCAGTTCACGCCAGTATGCAAGTGTGCCACAAGTAAATGATCCTGAACTGGGCAGTGAGGTACCAACTGACCGTATGTACTTGCCATCAATACACAATCGTGAAACTAGATTGTCTCCCTATGTTGTGGACATTGTAACTTATATTGGAGGATTTTTAGTTACAAAGTTGCAAAAGTCTCTTGCTTATGTGGACTGTAAGCTAGTTCTTTGCCGGACTGATACTGATGAAGGATCATATTCCTTCATCCAGAGGAAAGGTAATTATGGACTGAAATACCCTTCTGCAGAAGTTATAAAAATCTGCAAAAGTGCAGAGGCAGATGTAAGAATACTTCAGGGAAGAGTTGACATTTTTAAAAAGGCAGCATGTAGTACAATTGTAAATAGATGTCTGAGAGAATTTGTGAATAGTTCTGTTTTTAGTAATTTAACATATTATATTATTGGTCAAGAGGCCATAATGAATCACAGGATGTATTTAATAAAGGCAATATTGTTTAAATATATTGACATAAGATTAAAACATGTAGGAAGAGAGCACATCCAAATTTACCAAAAAAAATAGTATGGATCAGTTAACAAGAAAATGATTTTATTAATCCTATGTGTATTTACTGGTGTAAGTTGTGTTTATAGTATGTTAGTGTTAGTAATTTGTATGATTGTAGTTGATTTTTATTAGTAAATTCTTTGAAAAATATATATATCTGCTTCCAGGTCAAAGACCCCCATTTCGATCAGGTTTTTGTCCAGTTTTCCTGATCCATTGAGCAAATGCTAAGATGTCCCCTTTTGGACATAAATGTAGCTTCACTACGCCCACGTTTTCTTGTGCTTACTTGCTAGTAGTAGTAGGAGTAAAGCCAGTGGCATGTTACTGTTAGTAATACAAAGAAAAAAATAAAACATGCAGTTTGTTTATCAATGCAAATAGATTTTATATAACCTTGGGAGGGAAAATGTCTAATGTTATAGTTAAAATATTGGGAAGAGCTTTTGAAGCTCAAGAAAATGAGTGAAGATGGAACTTTTCCCCCAAATATCACATACAGTTTTTAGTGTTTTTGACTAAATAAATCAAAATATAAATCAAAGGTAAAAGCCTTTTTCCCCTCTATAAATCCTTGAAATATCATTTTGATAACTTGCTATTATAAATGACACTGATGTGAATCTTCAATAGTAGAATGTCTAACATTGAGTAATAGAAATTTGGATTAATGCATCCCATGGAGTCAATTTATTTTACAAATATATTTTATTTATAGACATATGTAATTGTACTTGTAAAACAGGTTTAGTGGAGTATGCGGTTGAAAGTGTCAAGTTGGACAAAAATCGGAATTTTCATGTACTTGAGCAAATAGAGCAGAAAAACTTAAATTCACTTTTCTGCTATAAGCAACATTTTTAGGGTTGCTTAATGAATGAGAAAATAACGCTGGAATGAAACACCTTAAGTACGTATAAAAATAAATCGTTTAATGCGAGACGGGTGTTCTTGTAGATGCCAGCTAGCTGTCCCAAAGTCACGTGACACTGGCGCGAGAGATGTTGATACCCGGCTGGGCCTTCTGCGCAGCTCGGTGCACACTCTAGTATATCTCTCCTCTATGGTCGTGGCCTGCACAGGCATGTTCTGTGAGAAAATGGCGAGGTGGCGGGTGGATCAACGTACCGCCCTTTATCCCAATGCATCTGGCGTATGTTTCTGTGTGCGACATTAACCATATGTTCATCAGAGTGTCGCAAACTTTAAGTACGGAGACGATATTTCGTTTTACTCCTCCTTTTTTGAAAGACGTAAAAAACGTGTAAAGGGGTTTGGCACGTGTGAATCACATGGCCAGGACGCAGGCCTCCTCTTGCCGCTTGCTATTAACCCACTGTCAAGACTCTCACCTAAGCAGACCTGTAATTAAATATTTCCGCTCTGTGTGGCGTTTTCTGGTCCAGGATTGACTACGGATAGAAGACGTCCGCGAGATTCAGAGCTTGCGTACATCTTACTGGCAAACTCTAGGAGCTGCACAGCCTGCAAGGAAGTTGTAATGTTTGGTTTAATTGCATGTGTTTTTTATTTGTGTCTTAGGTGTTTGTGACGCTTTGTGCATTAATTACTCATTGTTCAAGATATTGTATTGATGACTTGAACACCTCACATGGTGTGAATGCTGTTTACACAGCATATTTGTTTCAGTAACCTAATTATTTGTACTGATGTCTTTAACACCTCACATGGTGTGAATGTTGTTTATACAGCAGATTTGTTTCTGTAACCTAATCATTTCTCGTATAATTAAACTAAATGATAATATGTGGATTATTTGTTTGCACTCTGAGCAACCGAGGAATGTGAAGTTAGCTGCCCCACCCCAAAAAACTTTCTACAGTCCACTGCTGGAGTAGTAACACCTCACACCAGTTTTGCGTCATACTTCAACTTCCGTCCATACTTCAACAGACATACAATTATCAGTAACATAACCATTCATTCTACTCATTCACACCCACTGCACTTCACTACACTAGTCTTCTATTCTGTTCGCCACATCAGTGACTATACTGCGATTTTTGTAACTTTGTCCCTGATACGAATCAGCTGTTTCGCTGCCATCCAATCAGGAGCTTATATTTCGCGATAGTGACGTCACTATGGTGACGTTTAAGCTCCTTATTGGATGAAACCGTGAACAGCTGATTTTTGCCAGGGACAAGGTTACGAAAATCGCAGTATAGACTCGAAGTGTCCGTGGCGCTCAGGCCCATTTGGAGGCGTGGCAGGTGGGGCGCGACCACAGTGTGTAATTTTGGCCAACTAGCTGGAAAAAATTAAATTTTCGACTGACTTGAAATAGAAAAATTGTTATATTTCTGTGAAGTAGTTTGTCTGAACTATGTGGGAACGTTGTTAGTTTTCTCTTGAAGGTCACATGGACCCCATGATGCATGTCCAAACACGTCCATCGCCATTCCGCCAGCGCTCAGCTCTGAATGGCCCTTTTCAGTCCGTGAAGATCTCTTGGTAGGAATACAATACTTGTCTCATTTTGTGATTTGTAGGTTTACTATTAGTAATGTACATGCTTTTACAATTATGTTTATGTGGATAAAATTTAAGTATTAATTTTTGTTGTGCCTAAAAACGTTAATGGAAAAGGTGAGCGATTTATATTGAATGTATTAACCGTTCTCCAAATTCAATTAGTTTTAGTGTCTTATACACCATTATACACCTTTCGGGCCATATACATTTTAAAACTAATACTTTTGGGTTCTTAATCGTGAAAAGACTAGCTGCTTATATCGGCTTATCTAAATTATATATACATTTTTACAGAGAGGCTCTTCAAGTTACCCGCAGGTTATTTGATATACGAGTAAAAAATTCAATTGATGAGAGATCTGAAGCTGTTTTAAACGTTTTCTTATATGAATTAGGAATTGTAGAACTTCAAAAAGCATTGTTGGACAAAATTAAGTCTTACGTTAGATGTATTTGTCAAAAAATTGCAACCGGATTGCAAAACTCCGTAAGAAGGAGAGTCGTTCTTGAAAAATAATTCGTCCTGGCTACAAGAAACGCTTACCCTTCCTGATTAAATGTTAAAGGCAGTCCCAGGTCCATTTTCAGCTTTTTACTTTTGTATACTTTCATTTTATTTTTCTTGCATAGCATGTTTTGTAAAATTCAAATATTATGTCCAATTGAGCTAAGCAAATGCAAAGTTTGAAAAACGTATACCGTCACGAGGGCTAATACAAGTATTCAAATTTCCTAAATATTTTACGAAATATTTCGTAAAAATTTAAGTTTTACGAGCAGATTTGTTTATTCTATTTACACAACAGATCTTCAAAAACTACGAGAAATTCACTTCAAAGAGAGTTATTAATTTTTTCCTCCTAGTTCGTCAAAATTACACACTGTGCGGCGTTCCCCACGCGTCCCACGGCCGATGGCGAGCCTTCCCCGCCGCGTTCGGCTGCCTCTGCTTGCTCACACAGGGTAGCAAGCGTGTCATGAGCATAGAGATCTCTCCTCTATGGTCATGAGGCAGCGCGCGGAAGCAACGGTTATACCCTCGTACTTACCGATAAGCGCGCCTACTCACTGCTACGATCGAAGCGTCTGTGCTACTGAGCGGTTTCCGGCAATACCTGGCGAAACGCGCCATGCCAATTCGCAGTATGAATGTGTACGAAACATTTGGAATACCCATCTCCCAGTAGCACACGCCTGCAAAAACTAAAACATTTCTTGGGGCCTTTTTTTCCATTATTCTTTCGTTTACATACGACGTCTTTGCCCACTAAATCAATAAAACATGAGAATGAAACAACTTTAATGACAGTGAATAAATAGGGATACTACTGACTATGTTAAATCATGTACACCATTGCCTGATTTGGAAAGAACATCCCCCAATCGTGGTAGTACTACCACACTTCTCTCCATATCAAGTTAAAGGCAAAATCAAAGATAGAACATACTACAAATTGAAAACATAACATTGGCACAACTTTCTCATTTGGAGCAAGAAATGGTTCTGATACAATCCAGAAAAAAATGGCAAAATCCGTACACGCACTCAGCGAGCACGCACGCGCGTAGCAGCTACGCCACATAGAGCGAAGGAACTCGAGAGAAACAGAAACCTGACCAAGCTCCTGCAGGCAGGCAGCACGCACGCGCGTGGAGACCGGCCGCACGGAGGCGAGCGCTCAATGAGAGAATCGGCGAGCTGATGATGTCATTCCCAAGGCCCGTCGGATGACGGCCGTTCAGAACGCTTCCATTAAACCAGCACAGCCACTTTTAAAACACCGCACTGCTTTTGCACATTATTGAACTAATTCTAAATAATTGTACTGCAAAAGACTCCAGGTTGCAATGGCATAAACATACAATAAGCCGGATTAAATTGGGACGTAACATTCACAGTAGTGTAATATGTAATGGACTTGAAATGTGTAACGATATTGTATAATGTAATAATCTTTTAATGTGTAAATGAACTCATGGTATATTGCCTAAATATGCTATGTATCTAAGATGTGCCTCTCACTTTTACAAAAGACCGTAGCCAATTCATAAGACTGCGTATAGTTTGGAGTTGACATGTCAAGTAGTATTTTTATGTTCCATTCATAACATTGTATTGGGGAACTGTTTGATGACAAAATAAAATGTTTAATTACATAAAGTTACAGGGCCCTTTTACACCTTTTATGGGGAACATGACCCCCACACACACTGCATATCCCTTTGCCCAGTGAAAAAGATAAGGCCCCCATATACAAAACATCTTGCAATGATTATTCAAAAATGTCATGCCTTGCATCTGCTTTGCCCATAAAGTTCTTTCAGTGATTTGGCCGTAGTTTGCTGCCCTGTCTTCATACCATCACATTTGCTGGCTACAATTAATAATTACATACACAAATAAGTTAGTGTTAGTATGATCTGGGAATTTCTGCAAATTGGAATTAGGCACAGAGTAGAAAATAATCCAACTTTCACAAAGCAAGTGTGGGCAATTACCATTTTCAACATTTTGGCGAGACTGCCTCATTTTTTAAATAACACGTGACAATAGAAATGCAGATCAATAGAGTAAAAATTTGTTTCATAATAGATAATTTGCGGATGGTACAGTTTCAAATGTACCATCTGCATCATAATAGAGAATTTGCGATTGTGGATGGTACAGTTTCAAATGTACTTTATTTACAATTTATTTTACATAAATGAAATTCTGAGTCATTTCTGCTTAAAGACACTTTATTCATAAACTATTCATATCAGCATACTATCATGTAGACATGAAAATAAAAGTCCAACAATCATGTACATACAAAAACATTTCCAATGATTGTAGTAATTTCATAAGTGTTTTGATTTGAAAATTGCCCATGGCCTAAGGTCTTTAAAACCATTATCAAGGTTGTAAATCCAACATTCCCACCCAAAAAGTTAATCGAATTGTGTGCATCTTGTAATTACTCTCAATTATCTATGTACACATTAAATCTTCTTAAAAACATTTTACCTACATCATTGACCCGTCAGATTCCAGATCTCACTTTCTTTATAATGTGTTTGAAAGTATAAAAAAAGAGACAAAACTGCTCTAATATTTATAACACAAAAACTAGAAAATGTCTTAGAAGTACTTCCTTTGATGAAGTCCTTCCTTTCATATACATCAATATGAATAAAAAGTAAAATAGAATGTAAACTAAGGATTGTTTTTGTTCCAAGATCATCAAAAATCAGTAGAGAAATTGTCAATTCAAAAAGTCCCCAATGAAGTGATAATAGGCATTGCAATAGAACTTCCAATCTTTTAAACTTTTCAATAAAAATATCTGAATGTGTTCTATTGTGTTTTTCCTAAATGAACCCTGTTATTACAGAATAATATTCATATTACAAGAGCGATCCGAGAAAGTGACGCAAAATCTGCAACCTCATAAATTGTAAGTATTTCATACATTGTTTTCTCATTGGCAGATTCCTTTCTGCCTCTTTCTTTCCATTACATTACATGCAAATAAATTGTACTTTCTTAACACAGTTTACCTTGACTATAAAAAGGCATATTCAAGTAGAATATATTAGATTTGGAAAATAGAGAATTTTGTCAAATTACATTGCAGATTATCTCCAATAATTAATGCAATTGTTAACTAGATATGAACATCTGGGATAACTGTAACACTAGTAAAACTACTTAGGAAAGTCTTCAGTATCTTATCAAGAAGTTGGCACCCAAGACAATCTAAACAATATCAAAATAATATTAAATCTTCGAAACAAGCTGTTATAAAAAATATATCAAGAGATTTTAAATAAAAAGAAATTAGAAAAATATAATCACTTTTTCCTGGACAGTATATAAAATTATTATACAACGAAATCAGAAATGAAATGAGATTAACTCCAATATGCAAAATTATGAATCATAGGAACTCATCTGGGGCTGAAAATAACAAAGATTATACTATCGCAAACATTTGTTCATCATAAATGTTCGAATTCAACCATACATTAACAAGGACAATTACTAACATTGTACATTTCAAAATTTATAAGTTCACCAAAAACAGTTTTTTTATCAATCACTTTAGGCTGTTTCCATTTCAAAAAAGGCCTGAAGAGCCCAGTGATCACTAGGATACGACTGTGTCATGATCACTTTCTGAATGCCAAGTAAACCAAAATGTTTCGGCACAAGCGCTCGAGGATGAGCATGACGAACATAAATGCGATCAAATCTGCATTTTGGTTTGAATCTTCCGGGAAACTCTTTATTTGTATTTCGCTGCATATCCCATGTGTACTGGCATTCTTTCCTTGATCCACAGGTTATCCACATGTCATCAACTCCAGGAGGAATTCCACCAAGAGAATCCAACTGCACAAAACACAAGAAGTTTGATACAAATCATCACACACGAAATTCAGGACTGAAACATGCAACTATTAAATTCAATCAGATATGTCTTCAATTGTTTATGAAGCAATTAAATTGTATCACATAGAAATAAAACACTTAACAATATTTACACTATTTTCATACAATGTACTACTGGCAAATTTTATGATCAAGGAAGAAAAATTTTAAAAATGTTCTTTCAACATTACAAATGACTTTTGTTTGTTTGTAACATAAGCCAGGTATGTAGGCTATTTGACTTTCTTGTAAACACTATGTATTTCCTTTCTCGAAACTGTTGGCAAATTTTTTCTCAATTTTTTTTTCTTGATTAGAGCAGAAAATGCTGATAAAAATGGCACAGGTCTGAATTTCATTTAAACCTCTGTATTTAAAAAAATTCCAAGAGTTAAAAATTAATGGGCCTATTACTACAACTGTATTATTGAAAAACAAAATCATTTCTTCACAATTAGATCTTTAAATGTTATGAACAATTCATAACATTTAAAGATAAATTCATAACATGAGTCTGTCTTGTATCATTTCAAGAGGAATCAAGAGAATTTTCCCAAAATACATATACAATTTTTTCTCATGAAAAATTTTTTCTTTGAAATTTTTGAAAGGAAAGAGCACTAAATCATATGACATAAGCATCATTTTGATACTCTAAGAGTCAATTTTATTCAACTATTAGAGGATCAAAATATTCAGAAAATGTGAAAGTAGTAGTTATACAACCTAATCCATGCAATTTTTAGAAAGAAAAAAAAACATCAAAATCACCGAAGTCAACTAGCAATCTTCAAAAGTTGGTTGTCATAAAACATCTACAGTAGAGCCCCTCCGATCTGATCCTCTTTCACCCGTTTTTCACTACAAATTCTCATCTACTACTTGATGCCAATCCTTGCATATTGTGTTAGTACTTCAATATAATTTAATATAGTTTCAGGGCCTTAATTTTCACCCTCAGCAACTTAGTTTTCCTTCAAAAATTTTTATTTATTCATTAATATTGATTTTGCCCTTGAGTTATAATCTATATGTATGCCAACATTCTTCCAAACCATGAAGTAGTTCTGAAATGCAGTTTTCGGTATGGTGTTTAGTACCTTCAGCAATTCCACTTTTACTTCTTCAATGTTGGCAAAAACTCTTCTTTTAAAGGATTTCTTAAGCTTTGGGAATAAGATGAAGTAACAGAGCGCCATATTCCCTGAATACAGAGGCTGAGGCATCATAACAATCTAGCTTTTGCCTAAAAATTCACTAATAAGCAGTGAAGTGTGAGCAGGTGCTAGTGGTGTAACTGCCATGAATTGTTTCGACACAAAACCATGTGTTTTCTTTGAATTACTTCACGCAAATGTCGTGTAGTAGTACCAGTGGCAAGAATTCAAGATGCTCTACGCTGTTGAAACCCATGAAAACCATGATCAGAACCTTGAACTTCGATTGAATTTGACATCCTTTTTTTTGTTTTGGCTCTTCAGGTAGCTTCCATTTGGATGATTCAGCCTTTGTTTCAATGACATATCCACACACTAATTTGTATGCATTAGTTGTGACCCGTTTAGGACCTCACTGTTGGCTTTATTCAACATCTCCTGAGATGTTCATTTCACACCACTTTAGGCCAAAATTCAACAATTTCAGAATGCATTTTTCTGACTACACTTTTTATACCGAAAACATCTGTAAAAATGAGGAACAATATAAATCATTGACACTCTCAGTTTTAGAGGTCCCTCTACGATTGCAGTAAACGTGACATGCCATTTACGATATTTATACTCGTACATTGTTTTATGTAATTTATATGTTGATGATGTACAAACATAAAACTTCACCACATACTTTTACTTGATCGTCATCAAATAAACTATGGATTATCAGTTTTCGTAGCTGAGGTAATTTCGGACACACACCGAAAATGCACTCAGATCCTCACAAGTATGTACAAAATAAGGTTTGATAAAAGGTAAAAAGTTGAAGTTTTTGCACAAAATATGCAAAAAAAATAGTGTTGATAAATGTTGAACAAAAATAAAATTACTTCTAAGCATTGAACACATCATAATAGTTATTTATGTATCAAGGGTTTGAAGTACATGTTTTTGCCCGCAGGGCGACTTCCAAACTTGAGGGCCTCTAGCCCCAGGGGTTGGAAGTTGCCTGAGGGGCAAAAAATATCTAGTAATGCCCGTGGTTAATACAAAACTTTATGGTTTACTAGTTCATTGCTGCATAAAACAAGAATTCAAAACATTTTATATTCATAACATTTCTTGCGTCTAAAGTGAAAAAACCAATTGTAATAGTCATTTGTCAATATGTCAGATAAACAAAACAGAGTATATCTAATTTCAGTTGCATAATCGTTATTGGACTGATTTGTTCATACAAAATGAATTGTGAAGTTCTTGCAGAAATTCTTGCAAAAGCTAACAAAACAACGGGCAGTGGTTTCCATTAAAATCTTGATAAATATATGAAACTGTTTATGGTGTATTTGAGATTTACCAGTGTGAATAACAGTGTAAATTGTGCGGATGAAACAGTACTTTTAGGTTATTAGCATCTATTGTCAAAATGTTATTTAGAATATGTCATACCACCAAAAAATAACATTTCGAGGATGTTAGGCGATATGCCTTATTACTAATACTCATTACTACTACTAGTACTGCTGCTGCTGCTGCTGAAGAAGAATATAATTATGTCTCTAAAAAAGGTGATACGTAACAGTGAAATGCAAGTGATTGATGGCAATTATAAATTCACGGGAACATCCTAAAATTGCAATTTTCATATCAATTAAGCAAAATAAGGTTTATAACAAATTATTTTATTTATTTCAGCCTCATGCCATTTATTTTTTGTATTTGCTTGCATCTTACCTTTAAAAAATCAAATTCATAACTATGTTCTGTTGGTATTAGAGCGGGCCATAAAGTATTCAAAAGACCCTAGGGCATAAAGAATCAGAAAGGCCCGCAAGGGTATTAAGTATACCGTTAAGTGTTTTGTTTCAGGTCTGTAAACACACAGTAATGAACCAGTAAACCATAAAATCATTTTTATAAGGGAGATATTTAAGAAATGGCCTTGCCGTAAATAAAAACTTTTTATGTCTATAATTTTAAAATGGTTAATTTTGATCTGGGCTGTCTGGGTGATGTCACGTTGAAGGCTAAGGTGCGGGGATGCAGCGTCACTCAAGAGTTCAGATCTTGACTCTGGCCCCAGAAGCCTCTGACATAAGGTTAATTTTATCATAAATTCTTACATGAAACTTTTTGTGAGAAATTTTATCTACTTTAATTTTGTAAAGAGCATAATTTTGGTGGAATTTATAGTTATATGGAGGTATATGGAAAATGGATGAAAAAACACCTTTAAAACAGCCCCCCCTACTCCCACCCCCCCTTTAGGATTTTTAGTATATTGTGTGTGGTAAACATCAACAATCATGTCAAATTTCAAAACTCTGGAATTTTTTTTCACTTGATTTGTCTCATTGGACTGGGCTAATTTTATTAAATTTGAGTCCTACTGGCATAAAAATGTTGGCATGTTTTCTAACTGAAACTTTACTTGTTTTCTACGATCAAGTGCCTTCCTCTTCACTAGAATCAAACTTTCTTGGACCTGTGATACAACTTTCCCCCTCCACAAACTGAAATCCTAAACAAATGAGACTTCAAGAAGTATTTCACTTTTTGTGGCCAGATCTGTCCAGCACAATAGTTCGCAAATTACCACAGGAATGGTTTCACACACACAACATACCCCACTGGTCGTTAACATGTTTCCACAGAGGGGAAGAAAGGGTTGGTGGGGTTACTGAACTTCATGAGAAAGCAGTGTACGTGAAAAAGACATTGTTATTCATAGAAACGTTTATTGACATTAACCTGTTTTTGCTTTAATTCATTAACAGAAATTACAATATTACTAGAAGAGTGAATAGATCTTAGTATTTTATGTAATCTGTCAAGAGAGACATTGCAGCAAGATATTGCGATGTGTCGGGGACCATCGCAGTCCTCCACCCTTGCGTCACGCCAAATTACCGGACGGCAGGAAAGAGCTACGCGCCCCCGAATTAGATATGCCCAGCCGCTCAAGCCCCCCATAAACTTTCAACTATCAATTATACCCTTTTACTGACAATACCGCGATGCGTCGGGTGACCATCGCACCCTCTCACCCCCGCGTCACGCCAAATTACCGGAAGTTGGAAAGGGCCACGCGTCCACCGCGACCCGATTTAGTTCCGCCCAACGGCCCAAGTTCTCCAGAAGCCCCTAACAATAAATCTTACCCTTTGTCCAACAATACTGGATGATCGACAGCCGGAACAACCATTTTAGCGACTTGGCGATCGCACCCGGCTCAATAATCCTCTAAAAGCCTATAAAATCATCACATGCCAAAGCAGAAGGGACACGTGCGCGCTCCTCCGGCCTAACAATGCCGGCCAATGAACAACCAGAAGGCACCGTTGATGAAATAGAAGGTTCGAGAAGTTCAAATCCGACCAATAAAATCACTAGGCAGGAAGCACGTGCGCACTTTGAGATTTTTTCGAGAAAACGAGAGAGGAGAGACGGGGCGAGCGAGGCCAGAGAGGGAAGACGGGCGACAGACGCTAGAGAGGACGGTCGTGCAGGGGAAGTCGTATGGAGATAGAAACCAACAAGTAAAGTTTTGAGTAGATTAACAGTGGTAGTTAAGAAAACCACCGAATATTAGTCAGTTAATGAAACCTGCGGTAGAAAGGGAACAGCAGCAGTGGGTAAGGCACACACTGAGCCGACCACTGCGAAACTTGCCCGGTCTTCACGGAATTAATTCCGAATAGCCAAAGTTTGGCTTCGAGCGTCATACGCGGTCCAGGTGTCGTGTGACGGCCTGAGACGCGCGCGAGCATCACGTCGCCACCGCCCGGTCATCCACCGCCGACGTCCCGTCCGCCGGAGTCATCACCCCGGAGGCAATCGGAGGCCAACCTTGCAACGTTCCGGCGTCGCCTCCTGAGGGTCCGACTACACTTCTCCGTCGCTCGGCGAGCAATCCAGTCGCGGTGACATTACCATCTAACATCACAGATTGTAAGTTGTCATCACCATCATTCATTAATCGGCTACTAAAGTGACAACAACCCAGCATCAACCTGAACAGTTTCTCTTCGTTTAATTTTTTGAATAAATTAGTCCCCGCCATTTGGTCGGGTGAACCAATTAATACCATAGCAAAGTGTTATTATTCTAAATCTTAAGAAACCACCAAATGCAACCCTTCGACCCAGGGCGCTCACCCCTGAGGACGCTCAACGCCGGCGACATTAAGCAGGTAAGTGGGCATGCGCTTGGCGCCCTTATTAAATAAATTCAGCGCGTGTCCCCTCCTGCGACTTGGGACGACTGTCACACCATAAGTGTGTCGGCGCCTCCAGTTTGTGAGCAGTTCCATCACATAAATTGGCGCCCAACGTGGTTGTTTTTATACGAATAATTGAGCTTGTGTAGACTCAGATCATAAATTGGACGCCCAACGTGGTTGTTTTTATACGAATAATTGAGCTTGTGTAGACTCAGATCATAAATTGGACGCCCAACGTGGTTGTTTTTATACGAATAATTGAGCTTGTGTAGACTCAGATCATAAATTGACACCCAACGTGGTTTTCTATTCACGAATAATTGAACTTGTGTAGCGGGCATCTCATAAATTGGTCGCCCAACTTCGTTTGTTTTTTCACGTATAATTCAGCTTGTGCAGCGTGCAGAGCATAAATTGACACACAACGTGGTTTTTAACTAGTATTTTACTTTGTGTTACTCGCACCTGTGTTTTTCTTATTGAACTCACTAATTCTTTCTTATCCATTTTCCGTTTACGCTTGCTCAATTATTGCCCAACTGAAGATTGCATTTGGTTTTTAATGTGTGTTTCTTTTGATATTTTGTATTTTATGAGGTTTTAAATCACTTTGCTTGCGTGTGAGACTTAAATTTTATATTGAACTTCCGGTAATTTTTTACATATTTTGTATCAGTGAATGCTCAGAGTATTACAGTGATTCTCATAACTTAGAAGCCCAAAGTGTATTTATAAGAACATTTCACTCTCTTTTCAGACGCATAATTTCATTTTATTGTTATTTTCTTTTTTACAATTTCTTAATGCGTCATATAGTGTTTAAGTGTGGTTAATTGAACTCTATTTTATTTTTTTCCTTTTTCATTATAGTGCTATTTCCGTCACGTAACAATTATATGTTTACTTAATAGTGTTTACTTTCTATTTGAAATTTTATGTTTATTTCTCAGTGTTATCCTCTAACATTTCATTGTGTGTGTTTGTACTTTTCTTTTTATTGTGTTTGATTGTGTACTCATGTGTAACGCGCTGTAGGCGTCATTATCGTACTTACGTCACTTCGAGGATTGCTCGCTCCACGATGGCTGAAAATAATCCCATTCAAAACCCCGAGGTTTCTGGACCCCGCTCCCGCAAACGCCGACGCGCCTGCCGAGCTCACGCCCCCAGCTGTTCTCGCCCCTATGTCGGGGTTTCTTTTAGAGCAGGTACTCGAGGACGAGTACCGGCCGAGGCCGGACCTACCCTCGCCGCGGCCGCTCCGACGCCACCCTCAGACCAAATGTCTCAATTTTTCAGCACTCTTATCGCAAAATTTGACGAACAGACGTCAAGAATTTTGTCAATTTCGATTACAATTTGACGAACCAGCGTCAAGAATTAAATTCTAAATTTCAGGTACTTGAATTCCAGATTGATTCGAAATTTTGTGCCCTTGATAGTAGATTAGACGAACACCTCACACTAATTTCACCCTTTTTCAAAGTGAGGTGTCTCAACAACTAAATTCGGTTTAATTCAAAGGTCGATTAAACAGAGCACTAAAATCGCCTCTCTCGCCTCTGCTGTTGAAAATAATTCTACGCAAATTTCTGACATCAAAGAACATTTAACAGGCCAAACTAAAGAAATGCGGAATCGCTCCAGTCTGAAACAGTTCAACAAATGACAGAATTTAAAGGACAGCATAAACAAGGATATTGCAAGCCGTTTCAGAAAAGCAATTAAATTTTCGGGACATTGGCTCGTGATAACATTTAAAGACAATGAATCCGAAATTTCCAACTTGAAAGGCGAGGTGACTCTAAGCAAACTAAAAGGGGTTGACAATAAGATTGAAGGACTTTCACGACTCCCTGAACAATAAAATTGAAAACAGCAAAATTAGTTATCCAGGCACAGGCGGAAATGGAACGGAAAGAAATCGAAGTCAAAATAGGCGAACTAGAAATTAAAGTAGCGGAAAAGACTATTTCAGCTTTTCCCGGTTAATGCTATGCCACTGTCAATTCCTCCAAATTTAAAATTCTCTGGTAATCGCGGTGAACAGCCCATTACGTTCTTACGTAATGTTGAAAATTATTTTGCTTTAGCGAGACACATTCCTGAATCTTCTAAACCGAAGGTTATAGCCCAAATGTGGTTGACCATGCCCAAGAATGGTTCCAAACATTGTTACCAGTTCCGGCTGATTTTCAGGATTTTCGTTCCAAATTTATTAATCGTTTTTGGGATAGAAACACCCAATACAATTTTAAAATGGATTTGGCTAAAGGTAGATGGGACCAGAATGGTAACATGTCTATGCGGGATTATGCAGTGTCTCGCATTTGCCCAACTTAAACAATGCGAACCTACCCCCCCCTGACGACGAAATTATGTGGCTATTAACTCGTCATTATCCATATGTCATTCAAAACCTCCTTAAAACTAGTTTTGTAAAGATCTTGAGCAATTTCAGATCTTATTGGGCGATTTCGACCAAACGAATGTGCAATTCCGCTTCTTATCAAAATCAGAGTCAAAACTCTTCACGCCCACGTAATGGCAATAATAATAATCAGAATCGAGGATTTCCCCCACGCCATTCGCAAGGTCAAGAGCGTCCTTTTAACCACGGCCCTTCGCCGCACTTTCCCCCCGCCCCCTCCCCCCGGCGCCGACCAGTTTTCCGCCTCCCTTCAATGCCGGTCAAGGCCAACCGCGCCCCTTCTAGCGCCGCCTTCGACAGCCCCAGGTCAACCACCACAGAGGCCGTTAAAACCGCTCAGGTCCGGAATAAATGGGAACACAAGTTCTGGACCATTACCTAGAGGAAGATGTGGATTCCGCCATATCTTCGTAGTAATAGATGTGTTTACTAAATATGTTAAGTGTTTTCCTATTGTTAAACCTACTGCAAAGTCCTGTTTAAAACACCTAGTGCAAGGTTTCTTCAAAGAATGTGGGACGTATCAGCGTGTCCTCAGTGACAATGGCACGCAGTTCACGAGTGACCTTTGGCAGCAATCGCTAAATGATTTAGGTGTCCAAACAATCTTCTGTTCTATTAGGTCACCGAGATCAAACCCAAGCGAAAGAGTCATGAAAGAATTATCACGTTTGTTTCGGGTTTATGTGTCTCACAAGCATACCGCTTGGCCCGATTTACTACCGAAGATTAATACGTGGCTTAACCACATCCCCCATGAATCTTCCAGATTTACACCTTTCGAGGCTCAATTCAATAAGAAGCCGAAACCATTGTTTCCTATTTTAGCAAAAATGGCCACTCAAATTCCAATTTCCCCTGAGGATCGGTGTCAAATTATTCTCTCAAATTTAAAGAAAGCTGGTGATACGAGAAAACAACACCAGAAGAGTAAAACCCATTTATTTAAAGTCGGCGATAAAGTTTTAATCAAAGCTCTCAGAGTATCTAATCAGCCTGAAGGCCTTATTAGTAAATTCTTTCCTTTATTTGTAGGTCCTTACCAAATTATGAGGCTTGTAGCCCCCAACGCTTGCACTTTACGTAGCACAGATGGTTCCGAGGTTGGTCCTCACAATTTTTATAACCTTGTTCCTTTCAGAGATTAAACTAGATTAATTGGCTGAAAGAATAAAAGCCCTCATTTATGTCGCTCTGATTAGGTAACCTTATTTTAATTATATTCTTGTGGATCCAGCCCGGTTGCCCTGGCACGTCTTATTATTAATTAATTTCGTGGGTTCGCTACTACTTCAATGCTTTGGTTAAGTGATTGTTATAAGTGAACGTCGTTGTTGATTAAAAAGAGAGAGAAATAATTCAGATATCCCTTAGATATACTCTGTCGAGAGTTGACGAGAGTTATAGCCATTGACTTTAATTAATGAAACGAGCTCCATTCTGATATTATGAATTTAATGTTTTTGCAACCCAAGTCCTTTGTTTAATTCATTGGTTGTTTTCTCACGTCTACCATTCTATTTTCAATTCTCCATCGTGTTGATATTTTGTTTCCTCCTCTTGTGTTTTAAATAATTTGGCCACTGTTGACTATTATGCTTATCTATTATTTTGCAAATGTCGCATTTATTCCACTTGTTTTTATACCTCTAAAATCGTATTAAAAGAGCGTCAAATATAATAATGATTAACAGGGTTCCCACTTTTGGCTCTTCACTTTGCACAATTATTCAATTTGCAGTAGCGTTTAACTAGTTTTAGGTACCCCATTGTTTCATTTTGCCAGTCTTTCTAAGTTTTGTTTCCAATTATCCCTCTATGTTATCTTCTTAATTACTTATTTAGTGCTTAGTTTGCTCTTAGTTTGAGTAGGTGTTGCTAATGGCCCACCACCATTTCTTATTTTTGAAAAATGATAAAGATTATTTTCATTCATTTTCTTATCATTAATGTGTTTGTATTACTTCTTAAAGATTTTGTGTCCTAAATTTATTGGTCATCTAGTTTTTTAGAGATAGCTTTAGTGTTGTTCCTCTTCATTAATTTTATCCTTTTGCTTAATTAACTAGTATTGTCTTATCATGTTAGAGTTGTCATTGAAACCCCTAATTTTCGTTCTGGACATGCCAGGTTTTTGTGTTTTCACAGCTTCATCTGTCGGCACATGCTCCCCAAATTTATTTATCATCTATTTTTGTAAATGTCCTTTTTTTGTTCTTAGATTAAAAAAAAACATGTCCCATGCGTTTTTTTAATCTCATTGTACGGGGGGGTAATGCGATGTGTCGGGGACCATCGCAGTCCTCCACCCTTGCGTCACGCCAAATTACCGGACGGCAGGAAAGAACTACGCGCCCCCGAATTAGATATGCCCAGCCGCTCAAGCCCCCCATAAACTTTCAACTATCAATTATACCCTTTTTCTGACAATACCGCGATGCGTCGGGTGACCATCGCACCCTCTCACCCCCGCGTCACGCCAAATTACCGGAAGTTGGAAAGGGCCACGCGTCCACCGCGACCCGATTTAGTTCCGCCCAACGGCCCAAGTTCTCCAGAAGCCCCTAACAATAAATCTTACCCTTTGTCCAACAATACTGGATGATCGACAGCCGGAACAACCATTTTAGCGACTTGGCGATCGCACCCGGCTCAATAATCCTCTAAAAGCCTATAAAATCATCACATGCCAAAGCAGAAGGGACACGTGCGCGCTCCTCCGGCCTAACAATGCCGGCCAATGAACAACCAGAAGGCACCGTTGATGAAATAGAAGGTTCGAGAAGTTCAAATCCGACCAATAAAATCACTAGGCAGGAAGCACGTGAGCACTTTGAGATTTTTTCGAAAAAACGAAAGGGACAGACGGGCGAGCGAGGCCAGAGAGAGGACGGGCGACAGACGCTAGAGAGGACGGTCGTGCAGGAGAAGTCGTATGGAGATAGAAACCAACAAGTAAAGTTTTGAGTAGATTAACAGTGGTAGTTAAGAAAACCACCGAATATTAGTCAGTTAATGAAACCTGCGGTAGAAAGGGAACAGCAGCAGTGGGTAAGGCACACACTGAGCCGACCACTGCGAAACTTGCCCGGTCTTCACGGAATTAATTCCGAATAGCCAAAGTTTGGCTTCGAGCGTCATACGCGGTCCAGGTGTCGTGTGACGGCCTGAGACGCGCGCGAGCATCACGTCGCCACCGCCCGGTCATCCACCGCCGACGTCCCGTGCGCCGGAGTCATCACCCCGGAGGCAATCGGAGGCCAACCTTGCAACGTTCCGGCGTCGCCTCCTGAGGGTCCGACTACACTTCTCCGTCGCTCGGCGAGCAATCCAGTCGCGGTGACATTACCATCTAACATCACAGATTGTAAGTTGTCATCACCATCATTCATTAATCGGCTACTAAAGTGACAATAACCCAGCATCAACCTGAACAGTTTCTCTTCGTTTAATTTTTTGAATAAATTAGTCCCCGCCATTTGGTCGGGTGAACCAATTAATACCATAGCAAAGTGTTATTATTCTAAATCTTAAGAAACCACCAAATGCAACCCTTCGACCCAGGGCGCTCACCCCTGAGACGCTCAACGCCGGCGACATTAAGCAGGTAAGTGGGCATGCGCTTGGCGCCCTTATTAAATAAATTCAGCGCGTGTCCCCTCCTGCGACTTGGGACGACTGTCACACCATAAGTGTGTCGGCGCCTCCATTTTGTGAGCAGTTCCATCACAATATTGAATAAACAATATATCAACCATATTCTCTTCTATTCTATTAGTTCAAAATCATGGATGTGATTGCTTATAGATCAATCTATGAAACATGCCTGACCACGGGGCCAGGAGTTCACCCAAAAGAGGGAAGTTTTGTTTCGTATGGAAAAATTAATTGGTTCCTTGAAAAGATGGCCACTTAACGAAGGTGGCCATTGTGCTGGCTTCACTGTTCTAAACTAGCAAATAGTATTCATTAAAAATTAATAAATATAAAATAATGTTTAACTGATAATTAATATTATGCCTCAGTTAAGGGATTTTTAAAAAGTTTTCCTTTTAGTTAGCACATGCGTATAAGAATGAATAAAATGTCTTTCTTCCAGAAGCACACGTATTTAAGGGAAAATTTTTAATCTAATATATAAAAAGTAAATAATAATCAAGCCAACAAAATAACTTAACCAGAGACTAAATTAATTAATTTTTAAAAAATTAATTTAATTCGTTTAATTAATAAATTCTTAAAAAGTCCTTCATACTTCTATGTTATTGTGTGTGTTCAGGAGATAGAAAATTGTCACAGAAGTGTAACAAATCCTTAAACCACCCTTACCTCTTTATCTCTCATATTCAAATCTCCTCCGAAAATGACAGTTTCAGTTTCAGGCATCTTCTGAACAGCTTCAAACAGACTCTTCAACTGGCTCTTCCTTTCATCTTCAAACTCGCTTCCACTTTCCAGGTGGGTGTTAAAAAAATGCAAATTCAATTTTCCCACATGAGCCTGTAAAAATTTATTAACTGATAATTTAGTGCATAGTTGAATTTGACTTACACTTAAATGCATGGATAGGAAATTGATATACATCATTGACATTATGATATATAATGGATAAACATTCTATTTTATATCATACATTTATACTATCATGATACTGCAATTGTATATTGTTTTTTTTATAATATTTTGTAGATGCCATGTGTATCAAATTGATACATATGTGTATCACATGTGTTGATATACATTGATACACATTTTTCCTGCCAGATGGAGCCATGTGTATAATTCTGTTGCACAAGTTATGATATTTAGAGTAGTGAAAACATGGGTGTTGCCTGGTAGTGTAATTTTGAGATTACCATACGTGGCAGTCAAAGGGTTAAATTTAAAAAAATTAAAAGAAATAATGAACAGGTCAATGCTGAAGTTTTTGCTTTCTCAGATAATTAGTACACAAAGAAAGTTTGATAAAAGCAACAATATAAACAACCCTCTAAAATGGATCCACCTCTAAACAAAAAATAAATTGTCATTTACATGCTTTGCCTGAACATGTTGAACAAACACATCATAATATGTATGAGTCACTAAAATTTAGTGGATCTTGAAGATTTTATTCATGTCCAAAGCAAACTCAAATATGTCGTAGCTCACCTAACTGTTTACTTCTGCCAGCAGTGTTATCAAGTCATACATGCTAATTATACTGCAAGAAATGGCTTCAAATTTTCAGTAAAACTTGGCAATCAAAAGACATTGAAACACATTTGATAAAAAATGACACAGTTAAAATCATTAGGGGTAGCACAAGTAATAATTTAAACTTGTGCCTTGATATTGAAATTCAATCATCAAACTTCGAATTTAGCACAGGGAACTGCAAACATGTTTTAAAAAACAAGTGTAATATTTATTTACAATTTAGGAACCTTATTAGGAAAATTCTGGATTATTTCCCACAGATTATTGAATTTAAATGTATGTAATATTTCTCTCAAAGTTAATAATTAAAACAATTTTCTAAAATAAATATTTAAAAACCCGACAGTTTATAAAAGGGTCTTGAATACAGCCACCGATCAGGGAATATCAATTTGAAAGAACGATTCAAAGTCAAAATTGCTTAAGCACTAGTATTCACTGCACACAGACAAACAGTGACATTTTCATGTAAATCAACTTTTCGACCACAAGGCCCCGACAAGGATTCTCACAGAACAGGATAAAATGTGGATCCAATGACACACAATGTTAGAAGTAATTAACAACATATACAAATAAGATTTATCAACTTTTTCAGTATGAAGGCCTCACGATATGAGTTTTTCTGATAAAAAGTTACCCCTTTCCACTACAGTATTACAATACTTTATCTCTACTAGGCAAGTACATAACATAGTGGGAATACACTCAGCACATATTCTACTTCTGAAGATTGTAAGGATTAAACAAAATAAAACAGATGGCATTATACGATTTTAAATACCGCATTTGCTCGGTATAATGCCACTTTTTTTTTTTCCCAAAAAGTAACTCGTGAAATGGGGGTGCGGCTTACACACGAGATTAAATAAAAAACTAGTGGTGCAACAACCGCACATACTTTTCTGTGTTATTGGAAACAGCTACATAGGATTGAAATATTGCACTTTCTGCACTACTAACATCTTAGCTATTATTTGAAAACATCCAATTCAACCAAGAAGCGAACAACTCACTGTTTCCATCACAGTGTTGTCAAAACTATGTGAATTCTACAACTGCATAAAAATATAATACTTAAGTTTTGTAAAATTGTATTGGAAAAAAAGCCTGAAACCATACAGCTATATCAAGTCACAACAATGACATGCAATTCACAGAAATTCACGACAGCGAAACAGAATTCCATTGTTGCATTCCCTACTCTCTGGTTTTCTCTAAAGAAAATTTAACTAGTGGTGCTTCCAATGCACATACACTCTCGCACTGCTTCTATATGGTCCTAAATGCTATTCCACTACTTCATAAACCAGCAAAAGTGTATTCTACCAGCAAAGTTTTCCATACTGAGACTCAAAATCCTATACTCAAAGTTAACGAACCGGCACTTATACCACTATGCCACACTAGCACTGCATGGGTTGAACAGAGCCATCAAAAGAATCTAACCGAGCTATAAAAAGGTAAATGCATGATAAAGAAACAATTGATACGATGAAACATATGCTTTACAAATCCAAGAAGAGACGTGAAAAATTGTTAAAAGTTAAACATTTTTACAGAAAAATATATACAGACATTCCAGTACATTTATCATAATAATCAATATTTGTGATTCAAATCACTTCACATGGTTTTCAAAAAAGTTTATAGAATTCTCAATTATTTCCTGTGACAGCAGAGAATTATGACAAATAACATTCCCTGGCCAGGACTTGAACCGGCAAAGCTTTCCTCAGAAGACTTGTATCAATGCTCGCTGATTAATGACTGCAACCACAACGGACTAGCGCAGGATTAACGGATTAACGACTGCAACCACAGCGGACCTAGGGGTGATCATATCACAGGATCTCAAGTGGGAGAAATAAATTGCTGCCGTCGCCTGAAAGGCTAATGCCACCACTTACCTGATTCAGAAGGCATTTCTTGACTTAACTGTGCCACTAGTTAGACAGGCTTATAGTTATACGCTAAGTGAGGCCAATTTTGGAATATGCCAATGTTGTATGGGCACCATACTACAAAAAGGACATTCAGCATTTGAGAAATTGCAGCGAAAGATAACTAAACTGCCACAGGGTCCGCAGAACATGGACTACAATGATAGGTGTCAAAAATTTGGACTCAAAACACTGGCGCGCAGAAGAGAAAGAAGCGACCTCATTGAGACCTACAAGATTCTTAAAGGAGAGTATGACGTACAAGGATTTGAGGAAATTTTCATTAGAGGGCCAGATGATAGACTTCAAGGACATAAAGCCGATTGCAGAAAGAGAGAGTGGGGACCAACCTTCGTGCACAATTTATTGCCAATAGAATCGTAAATGCCTGGAACGCCTTACCACGAAGTCATGTGTCCGCGAGAAATGTAATGGCATTAGAGAGGAAACTGGATCAAGCCAACCAAGAAATTGATGTGTCCTGATAACCTCTAAGTGTTCTGATGCCCATTAAGTGACCTTATAAACTGATAAACTATGTATTATGAAATATGATGTGCAAGTGCTGTGTAATAGTAATGTACGCATATCAGCTTTGCTGCTGCCGTATAATAAATAAACAATGGATAGACATGACATTTACACTTATAAAATAGTAATAGAGTATGGTGGTTTCATTTCTCGCATTAGGAAAACAAACATCCAGAGAATGTAAAAAAAATGTCCTTTAGGCACTCAGGGAAGGTACCTGGAAACATCATCATTCATAACAGAAAAACAAGTTCAATTTAGAGATTAGAAAACTATGATCTCCGATAAAGTCTGTGCCATTCTATAGCACCACTAGTTTCTCTAAATTTAGCAACAGGGTTTTATCCACTTTTTTGTTACCAGATCTCAGCTGTAAGAGTTCTTCTGGCAAAAATTCGCTGTTTTCGAGTGCATGATTTCATAACTTTCTCTTCTTACAAAGTATTCACAGGCGAGAAAGTAATAATAATTTCGGAACCATTAGGGATATGTAAGTTGATCACATGCATTCTGGTTATATTGTATTTCAAAACAACGTTGAAATACTCATAATTTTACTTATATTAGTCCATACAGATATACACAAGACAACAATTGATTTGACATGACAAACGTTTCATAAATCGAATAACAGAGTTGAAAAAATGTTTAAAAGATGCAATTTGGAAAAACGCCTGTATCGACGACAAATCCTGTATATTTATCTGCCTTGATTCTACTCGTGAGCAGAAGTACTTCAAATGATTTTCAATAAAGTTACTACATTTTTCAAAGATTTTTCTGAAACAACACATTCATCAAATTAAAATCCCCATTTGGGATTCGAACCCGGCATCTACAGAAGTGAGGTGCTCAGCCCCAACGAGTTTTAACCATCTCCGCTATTGGAAATTTCCATCAGGCTTCCTGTAAAGTACCCCCAAAAATTAAAATATCAGTTTTAAATTTCAACGAGCCTTGACACTAGTAAAAACGATTGGGGAACATCAATTTTGAAGAAAATCGGCTGAATAGTTTAGATGCTAGCGTTGACCTCAGACGGACAGACAGATGGGCGGACGTTTTGCCGTCAATCAATTTTGCAGTATCAAGAAGAAACAGAACATGAATTTTGATTACACCACGAGATAGAGGATTTTTTTTCTGAATTTAGCAACAGGTTTTATCCACTTTTTCATTACGACACCTCTGCTGTAAGAGTTTTTCTGGCAAAAATTCCCTGTTTTCCGGCGCACGATTACATAACTTTCTCTTCTCATGAAGTATTCGTAAGGCAAGAAAGTAAAAGGTAATACACCAGTTTTATGGTGATCTTTTTTAGCAAAATGGTAAATATGAAAAACTTGGCTCTGTACAGTTCCATGCCACATTTCTGACAAATATGATAATATTGTAACACACAAGCCATATCGATTATTACATTTTGTGCAAGTATTTTAGTGCTCGTGTAATAAATGACACTGTACTCTGAACACATTTCCTCATTACACAGTGTCAGGGAAAGTCGATTAGAACCATTTATCCTTTAATTTCAGAGAATGAATTAATAGCATTGTTGCTAGGTTGCTAGAGCCAAACCGTTTAAATACAGTACAATCCCCCTTCATCGTTCACGGAATTTACGTTTTCCCGCAGTTACACCCATTTTCCCTCCCGGATCCCTTCGATTTTCCTTCATTCAGGTTAAATTATGCCCACTTTTATACTTTCGAAATTAAATTTTTCCTGCCGTTTGCACTTTTACAAGCCATTGTAGATCTGAGAACCACCATTGTTTTTTCATGATTTGTTTGCCTTCTCTCACAAGTGTTACCTCTCTCGCGCGACGAGATTTATCTCATCTGCAACGAATTATGGTCTAGTTTGGAGTTCATTTTGCTATAGTAAAGTTCTGGGGATAATTGTATGCACTTATAATACAATAGGAAGAAACAAGGATCTAATAATTAAAAGTGTAAACGAAAGTGAACATTTTTGCAAGAAGAGGAAATATGCCAGCTATTCGAAGTATGTAGAGTTGAAGGAAATTCTCAAGAACTGGTTCCGGATGGCACGTGCTTCGAACATTCCCATGAGTGGCGTATTGTAACGTGGAAAAGCCCTGAACGTGGTCAGATAAGCTTTCCATTTAAAACTTCTCCACATCTAATAGCTGGTTTTATCGTTCAAAATGCATTACAATATTGTTTAAATGATTGTGTGTAGGGAAGGAAATGCTGTACCAGAGGCAAGAGGGGAAACCCATGGACCTCATGAACGAGTATTCACCAAAGGATCTTCAACATAGATGAAACCGGTCTATAAATTGTTGTTTTACTTTCTCTCTTCTGAACAGAACTTTCACTTTTAAAGAAAAGAATTGCCATGGAGGCAGAAACTGTAAACTTAGGCTTACTGCAATGTTGGGAGTGAATGCCCACGGTTCTTAAAAGCTTTGCTCATTTGTTCTAGAAAAGCCCGAGAAACCTCAATGCTTCAACAATGTGAAAACACTGCCCACAAAATGTGAGGCGAATAAAAGAGCTTGGATGTTTTCCAGCCTTTTTGAGAGGCAAACGTGTGCTCTTGATGCAAAGATGGGAATGAAGATCAGAAGAATTCTTTTATTTGTTGATGAGAGCTCTGCTCATCCAAAGCAAATGAACTTGAGAAATACCAGAATTGAATTCTTGCCGGCAAACTGCATAAGCAAGCTACAGCCAATGGATTTAGGTATAATCCATGCTTACATGACGTATTACAGAAAAAAATGATGTGCAGAGATTATTAGGTTTGAGAGAGTCAGCGAAGGGCATTGTCATTTAAAATATCTGTCCTTAATGCACTGCATATTGCAAAGGAATGATGAAAGAATGATGTAAATTAATCCACTATCTGCAAACGCTTTAGAAAAGTGAAGAGAAAGATGAAAAATATAGTGATCTTATTTCTGCACGGGAGAAGTTGAAAATAGATTACGAAGTTAGACTTCCTCCACTTAAATGATGAACTTGTGTCTATGCAGTGCCTGTAAAAAAGAAGGATCAATACAGTTCGGAGAAAATGACAGTGAAAGACGCAATAGTGATTTTGATGATGATGATGACGACGACAATTATGACAACAGTAGTGTGCCTTTTTGTGCAGAAGTTGTTTGTGCAATGAACACAATTGCAACAGATGGTGACTTTAATAGTTTTTATAATGTATATGAACTTGAAAAGCAAGTTGAAAGAATTCATCAGAAGAAGGCAAAACAGTCATTAATATTAGATTTTTAAAATACTAGAATTCTTGTATTTTAAACTGGAAATAAAAGAAGTACAAAAAATAATTCCTGATTGTTAATACTAAAGATAAAAGTGAACTGTAAATTTTCAGTATTTTATTACATGTGCAAAAGGATTTTTCCTCTGTTTACAGTTTCCTGCAATTTACACAATTTTTTCTTGGTCCCTTGGAAAGCTGTATTTTTTAACTGTATCAATTCTGTGTAATGTGTTCACCAAACCAGAAATGTACACCTACGAGGTAGCTTACCTTCACATGTATCAAGTTCTTCCCATACGTGATCCAGAAAAAGGAATAATATTATGTGAATCATAGTATATTGTAAACCTCCGAAGCAAAACAGCAGTAAAGTATTCTACATTATTTCCCTGAATACACATGTATTCAGGCAATTTCTCAGAAATATATCTGAAAGTTTCAGGAATAACTTCTTGCAAAAATACAACATCCGGTTTTTCTCTGGAAAAATAAGTAAATAAATTAAACAAAACATTAATATACATAGAGTACATGTGTTAAAATGTGTGAAAACCCTTTTTTCCAGTGTTCCAAAAAGCCTATTTTCAAGTCTTTTGAAGCTTTAATAGTACATAATTGAAATACAGTCACATCATATTATCAAATGAATCAATTTAATTAATAAGGAAAATTAATCACCCAACTGGGTATGCATTACTCAATCTAAATTTTTACTATCTAATTGTGTTGGAGAAATTAGACCTAAGTACTTCATGAAGTAACCATCATTCAAAATAGACTGCATTACAAGAACTAAAGTTGAATTAAAATGAATGTATGACTGACACCTTAATAAAAAAAACCTTCAAAATGTTTGGACTATAAACTTTGAGAAAAGACATGGTAGTTTTTATGGGAATGTATCTTCCACATATTATATTTGCACGTGAAATGAATGTGAATTTCCTCAAACAGCCATTTCTATCAGGTGGTCATCTTCATTAAAGACAATTTCTCCGTGGGGCCTTATTGATTCTTCCCATAAAGCAATGAACTCTCAAAGCATAAGAACTCTTCAAGAATGATTTTAACATAAAAATAATTTTCACAATGGATGCTAGTGAAATTTTACATTTTAAAAATAAATTGTGCTGAAACATACACCACCAATGAATGATACCTAGGGATTTGAAAAAAGTTAATAATCTTACAAATATTCCAAATTTTTTAAAACGTGTTCTGAACTGTTATCAAATTTTGTTGAATACGAAGATCCCTTAAAAAACAAAAATCGCAAAAGATGGAAAAAAATATTTGTCGATCATTTGATGGCACTGGGCATTTGAAGGATCGACAATATACACGAATTCCAGTAGAAAGTTTCCAGGGTTTACACAATCGTAAAAGTCTGATTAAATACTGAAAGAAAAAAAAAGGCACACAAAACGTCTCCTTTTATCAAACAATCCACTTCCTACAACCTACAAAAACATACTTCAGGCAAGTTTTTTGCCTGAAAACTTTTATAGCCACTCATTCATTCATTCACAATGTCCATGTTAATGCCCGAATAGGTAATTAAATGTAAGGTGGGGAAAAGTCTAAACAATGTTGCGGTACTTACTGGAAGATTATTTTACACACAGCTTTTGTTCTTCGTTTTAAATTGTGACCATCAAGACCATCCACATTCCAACTAATTACAGACAACTGGGAAGGTGGTTTTGTTGTTGGCTGACCGAGACCATATGCTTCAAAAATTGATGCACTAAAACAAAGCAAAAGAATGATGGAGATGACATATCCAAATCCAGACATCTGCACACAACCAAGGCTAGCATCAACCATAATTATTCATTTAACTTTGATGACTTCAACTTCAGTTTTCAAATTCAACATTACACTGAAAGATAACAAAATTAAAATACAGTCAAAAAGCATTTACATGGAAGAAGTGGACATGAATTATGGATTATTACTTGACTGAATTTCACACAGCACATGGGCCATTCCATATTAAATCAACACAGTCATTTTACATCACCATCTCATATTCAAATGAAATTTGACACATAGGTAGTATGAATGGAGAATAAGAAAACTACCAATTTTGAGTAAAATATTTCCACCCGTTTCTGAAATACAGCCATGTAAAATTTGCAAAATTGGCTACCCGAATATTTTTAAATTGATGTAGAACCTCACCAAATTAAGATAGAGAGCTGGAACATGTGTCATTTTGCAGCTTTCTTTATGGTCTTTTATATGATATACAACTCAATAGGGGTTGCGTTCAAAAAAGTTCAAATTTGAATTTAAAATTTTGATTTTGAGTTTTTTCAAAATGCACATCTTCAAAAAAATTGAAAAAATTCTATAATAATCCTTGTATATATCCAAACGATGGTGCAAGTTTAAAAATGGGACTGCAATGGGTTCATATGGTAATCTTTATTTAAAATGCACAATATTTACTTACTCTAGATTTTACTGATTTAAAATGCATTTTATTTCAAATTATAAGACCTAATATATACAAATTATTATTTAGTGTTTTTGTTGGTCACTGTGTTGGAATAGAGCAAACTGATTTGTATGTCATCTCATTGAGTACATTTAGCACTATCCCTACCAAAAGTTTTAACAAAAGATTTGGAGCCGTTTTTGAGAAAATCTTGTTTCTGTTATTTTTCAAATTTGCACACATTGCATGCAATATTGCGCGAAAACTACTAATATTTTCAAAAAAATGTACATGACTTTAATAAGAGAACTCATTATGGAAAACAAATTGTATTTGAAGGAAAAATTTCTATCTTCAATTTTGTAGTTGTAGGAAGTTGCTGAAAAAATTCAAACTTTTGAAATTATCGAAAATTCAGTTAATTGTGAAAAAGGTACCTATGCCACATTTGTAAGTGTATTTTATTCTATTCTTACAAGAAATTTAAAGAAAAAAATTGGAGCCGTTTTAGAAAAAAAATTGAAAATGTCCGGGGGGCTTCATGGAAAGTACCCCCAAAAATGAACGAAGGTTTTTCAAAATCGCAGAGCGACTTAGGCCAGATGGACAGAGGTTTCTTCAATTTTAAAAAAAAATCATAGGCATAGTTTAGGCGCTAGTGTTGTGAACATACACCAGACGGAAGGACGTTTTGCTTTCAATTGGTTTTTCGGTATCAAGGACCCACAAAACAAGGATTCTGGCTACTCCACGTATTAAAGGATTTTTTTTTTATTATTTAGCAACTGGATTTATCCACTTTTTCGTCATCAAAGTTCGGCAACGAATTTTTTTTCCCGAAAATCCGTGATTTTCGCGCAGCATTACATAACTATCCCTACACTCCGTATATACGTATGTATACGGGAAAGTAAAAAGGATTTGTAAATAGTAAATTTGGAGGCATTGCAATATCAGATAGTGCATGTAATGAAAACGAAATTAGTGATGTTTTTGAAAAGGTAAGGTTAAAGTTATAATTTAATACAAGCAGTAGTAATAGTCCTCGTGATGGTTTTGCTTTAATTTCAAACCTCTTACTTCAAATCGATGCCACAAATTTACAATTTGACAAACCTGTTGCTTTTATACTGAAACAAGTAAAACTCCTTTCAAAGAAAAAAAGCGCATATCAGTACAGTACATGATTTCCCGTATTGTCTTGTATGCGACTTACCATAAAACCATATTCTTATATTTCAAACATTCAGGGTTCATATTTTTTCATCCTAGTGCAATTAGATTTGAGTTCATTGGCTAAAACCTCAAATGAAATAAATTGATAAGTTTTTAAAGTGTACACTGTACACGAAACAAATACTTATTTAAACTAAGTGATAGTGATAAATTAGTGACTCTCATGATGAGATACATTTAAAACCAGGACATGATATTTTGAAAAAAAAAAAAAGTATTTTGGTTACAACAGAGTTTCATTTATTATGCATTGTAAGTGATAACGGTATTAATAGAAAGTGTATACAGCTTTTTTCGCCAGGAAAATAACTTATATTATGTATAATCTTACAGCTGAGGAAAGTAGACTTCTTTGCTTCTTACTTGATAGTGTAAGCACAATTTTATTTCGCATTTCAGTTTGTATGGCCTTCTTAGGCGGCCATCTTGAATGACTGTTCAGGCCTTGTACGCAGCTTGTACGGCTACGGGGTGTAGGACCGTCACCGCGGCGGAATAGCTTCTCTCCCATCCCTTCGTCACCGTGGCTGAAGTTTTTACCTCCGCAGTTCATACACCGCGCTGCTCACCTGTTTACTCTCAAAATGCGCAGCTTTAGCCCCATTTCGTTTCTTCATTCGTCTGTGTCGATTTTTCAACCTCTCATGCCTCCTCTTTTCTTTATTGAATCATAGAGTAAAGATGTATATCCTTAGTCTATGATTGAATACACATCAATGATGTATACATATACTCCTAGATGGATGACTGGGGCCTTGGCGGTGAGGCCGCCCTAGGCGCCATTTTGCACGGCAAAAACTTATTCCTGTTGCCGAAAGCGGTGTGTTGTAGTGAGTTTTCCCGTGTGTGATTAGTGTTAACATACGCAACTGTATTGTGTAGTGTTCTGTACATGCCTTTATAAAAAATGGTTATATCGTGCAGCGCTTACAATTGCACGAACAGGCAGAAAAAAGGCCAAAATATAAGCTTCCACAGGTAAATAAAAGTATTTTTATTTTTGACGTATTTAATACTGTCGTGCTACGTGAACAATTATGATATTTGTGTATTTCATTTATCGAATATATTACTTGTTTCTAGATTTCCTTTGAAGAATGTTCTGGCAACAAAACAGTGGGTAGTTGCAATGGGAAGGAAAAATTTTGTTCCTAATAAATATAGTTATATATGCAGTGAACATTTTGCGTCAGAAGATTATGAAGTGCGACCTGAGGTAGCAGGAAGACTCTTAAATTTAATGCTATACCAAGCATATTTAAATTTCCCCGACACCTTAATACACCAATTGTGAAGCGAATGCCACCAAAACACCGAAGTTCATCACCGGAATCCGAACCCTGCTCTAGTGATGTAAGTGATCACACCTACGCATTTGAAGGAATTACTAAGAAACCTCTTTCCCAGTTGTCACCTGAAAAAAAGAAAATGAAGAGGAAAATAAAGACTCTTCAACAGCAGATACGTTGCAAAACATTAAAAATCGAATGTTATAAAGACATAATTAATAAATTGAAAGATGACAACCTTATTAATGAGCATGCAACTCAAGTGTTGCATCATAATTTTTCAGGCATGGCTTTGGAAATGTTTGAAAATGAAATATGCAATGGTTCCAGAATGAATAATGGAAGAAGATATTCAGATGAAATGAAAAAATTTGCTCTCACTGTAAATTTCTATTCTCCGAGGGCTTATGAGTACTTGAGGAAAGTTTTCACTCTACCCGCTCAGAGTCATTAGGAAATTGGATGGGATCGGGGAATTGCAATCCTCTTTTTTTAAAGAAGTTCTTGAAGGAATTGGTAGAGGAAATGCTTCAAAAGAAGCAGCGTTGCTACTTGTTAGCATGCACATAAAAGAAAGAACAGTCTATAATTCTTCTTTAGGCAAATATGAAGGATTTGCTGACTATGGTAACATAGACATTGAAGAATCTGATTCTTTGGCTTCACAGGCTCTCGTTTTCATGTTGGTTTGGATAAAAGATTTCTGGAAGTGCCCTATAGATTACTTTTACGTTAAAATTTGATAGGAACAAACATTGCCAGTTTGATCAGAATTTCCTTGACATTAACTGCTGAACACGGGATCAGAATTACTGTCACGTGCAGTATTAACAGTATTGTCACGTGCAGTATTGACCTCTTCTGAAGTAGTATAAGAAGTTTGTACCTGTAAGTCATCATAAAAAAGTCCTCATTTTTGCAAGTCTCTGGTAATACTACGTCAATGCTGTTCGTAGTTTTATGTAAATTATAAAATATATTTCGACAATTTTATTGTTGCCTACAGCTTTACTTTTTTATGATGGAACAGAACCATGTTAATAAACACAATGTAAACGTGTTACACTCGTAAAAATCTACCGAACTGTCATGGGCTGCAATTGACATTCGAAGCTTTTGCCGTGCAACATGGCGCCCTGTACGGCCTCACCTTCGCCTATTGGGAAAGCGCGGAGTCAGCCATCTAGTGGTATATGTATACATCATTGATACACATGCCTCGGCGTCTGACAGTTTACTCTTTGACTCAGCAGCAGAAAGCTGTTTTCGTTTAAACGTTTGAATTAAAAAATATATATATTGATGTATTTTTCACGCTTCGTTTGTTTAAAGATTTTTTAAATGGTAGTTGAAGTGTAAGATAGAAATTGTCACATAGCCTATCGCGAGAAAGTACTGTTGTAGCACCACTAGTTTATTGTCCTTTAATACATACGAGGAGAAAATTTAAAGAAAAAGTATGGAGGCGTTTTTGTGGAGAGAAAAAGAGGCAAAGCGTTTCAAAATTGCTAGTATTTCAGACAAAATTACGCGAAAAATACTCATATTTTCGAAAACTTGTACACAACCTTACTTCAAGATTTTTTGTTGTTTTTTTATTTTAGGTCGCATTAACATCAAGGTCAATAGCGATCACTAATGGGTTTAACGTTATGTAATGATATAGTGATGACAGGGGGTGTAAGACGAACACACCCGAGGCGGGACTCGAACCCGCGATCCTTGGTTAGTTAGAGATCACTGGAGCGCATGTATCTAGTAGACCCAATCCGTTTTAAGAACTCATTATCTCGCTGTGTGTGGCTGTAAGTTTTCGCAATCTGGAGGCATCGTGTAATAAGAAGGATTGGAAAAAAATGCAAGGGTCGAAGAAACATCAAGCTGGCTTAGAACATTTAAATTACAGAGGCAAGGTCATCAAGCGTAACAATTTAACAACCTACAAATTGAGGAAATTTTTGTCGTCACAACTGCACTCTAAATGTCACTCCAGAAGAGCAAGAGAGATTATTTATTTCGTTTTACAAATTGGAAACTCATTCTGAAAAGGTCAGCCACATACTGAGGACATCAGATCCTTTCCAGAAAAAAAGAAATCCAACAGAAAATATTCTAAACCTTCGAAAGAAGAATACATTCGTTTACAAGTTTTATGTGTCAAATAAACAAATTATTGTGTGTAAGAAGTTCTACCTCAACACTCTTTCTATAAGCCAGAGGACGATAAAGAATGCACATTTACACAAAGAGAAAATAACAGGAACACAAAATTGGACGATCGAGGTAGCAAAACTAAGGATAAAATACCAAAATACGTGAAAGACAGAGTGAGGGCACACATTAAATCTTTCCCTAAAACAGAGAGTCACTATTGTAGGCCTAGTACTACTAATGAGTGCCTCGTCTCCAACGTAAATATCACGAAAAAGTACGACCTCTACAAGGAATGTTGTGTAAACGACAGATGTTC